>JAAXCT010001533.1:0-159307 GCA_012490785.1 Eragrostis nindensis | reverse complement strand
TAGTACTGGCTCTGACCGCGACGTTCACATCTTAGCTGTCACGCTCTGTCAGGCAGTGGGTCGCCCTCTCTCTGCCGCATCGTCGCTTTCTTCGCCCGCACTGCCTTCGCCGGATTCTATTCTAAACCCCAGCTCATACGCCTGGAGCCAAGCCCTAGGCACGCCCTCCCCCACTCCCCGACTCCTCTCTCTCTCCCCCAACTGCTTCTCCCTCCTCCGAGAGGCCGAGGCCCCAATTCCCCTCTCCCCCTCGCCCTCCTCCCCGCGGCCGCGGGTTCGAGCGCCCCTCCCCCTCCGTCGTTGCCAGGCCGCGAATGGCGGCGTGAGGTGGCTTCCCCGGTGGGCTAGGGTTTGGTTCGGGCCGGGAGCGGAAGGGACCAGCGGCGGGCGCCATGGCGAGCGACGTGCCCATGAGCCCGGAGCTCGAGCAGATCGACGGCGAGATCCACGACATCTTCCGCGCGCTTCAGTGAGTTCCCCGCCTCCCCCACGTTACTGCTTCCGTACGCTACCTGCTCGATTGACTCGGAGTAGGAGAGGCCCCGACTAGTCAGGGGAGGAGGCTGCCGTGCGTTTTCGCCTTTGGGAGTTGCTCTGTACTGGTAACTGGTGCTATCTGCTCCCACGTGGCCACTCTTGCCGTGCTTGTGAAATTGTGGCATTTTGCTCAAATTTCAGTGGCTGCTGCCTAGAATCGCTCCCAATTGTGTGTAATAAATGAAAAGGAGAAGAAGAAAACTGGGTGTAACCTTCATTTCAAGGCAAACATATCAGTTTAATTTGCCGCTGCTTCCAGAACTAGGAATTCAGCGAAATGCAATTGTTGGTTAGTATTGAACTAGCGTAAACAGGACAGGTGAAATTATAGCTACTTGAAGTGGTAAATCCACTATAGTAGAATGAAAACTTGGCGCTGAGGCGGAACCATGATTACCGGTTTAAACAGGAACCAATGATTTCCTAGACGGTAACGGTACAGTCGGTCGTCGTCCGTCGTTTAGCGTTTAAATCTGTTTAAACGGCCGTTTAAACAGACTAAACGGCCGTTTAGGCACAGACGGTGGTCACCTGTCTAGCGTTTAGACGCTGTTTAAATGGAGTCTAATTCCGTTTAGGAAAACAAGGACAGGAACCTTGTTTGATCTGGCTTGCTGGGACATCACTTGCGTAGTACAGAATGTTTTTTTTACTCTGTACTTCAGGGGCATTCCTGTTCCTTGTTGCTTTGGGACGCAGAGGTTAATTCCGCTAGTAATGTGACTGATAGGGTGCTGGTTGGTGTACTTGTAGTACCTCTTCTTGTAGTACCTCTTCTACGCGTTCTCACATAATCTGTTATGTTGAGTTTGCTCCTGCCTAATTCGTCGCCTCCTCTGTTATACTTTGAAACATATTGGAACTGTGCACAAAATTCTGCAACAAAAGCGTTGATTATGATGTCTCTATCATGTAGATTTCTCTATTTGATTTTGGAAATTGTTGTCACAATGTCAATCCCTCTTCTTGGATGACATTCGATACCAGTTCTTTTGTTCAAGTGGAGGATTTGATTTATGAATATAGAATGATGATACCTTTCCGAACTTTTCTGGCCACGGGGTTAACGAGACATGAAATGACTGGATGGTGTCCAAATCGTTCACCTCACATGTTCTCTTTTTGATATTAGTTGTTGCTGAAACTGTAAAGATCTTGTAGCACATTCCTATATTCGGGATGTATTGTGATGCATCCCTTCTAGTTACTAATGCAGTTTCGATCTGATAAGATCAAAAGTTCTATCGTTTCCGGCTTGCCCCTCCCAGTTTCCTTTTAATTGTTGCTAATTCTTTGGAGGCTGCTTTTAGCATACCTTAATTGATAATTTCTAGTTATGTACCAATGCATGTATCCTTTATTGTTAACAGATATTGATCCTGTAAATCTATATTAGAATTCCAGTCCCTCTTTTTTGAGAGCAAATTCTAGTCCTCTTTTTGGAGAGCAAATTCTACTCCCTCTTGAACTCCAATCCTGAGTTTCAAGTTGCCATACCAGTGCATTCACCTTTTCATGACGCTGTTAGGGACGCCTTTTATGCTGTAATGTAGGCACCTAAATGTTTTTTGCATATTTCTTTTTTAATCTCTTTTGATCGCATAAAAAAACTCTCGAGTTATTAGCTTCTTTTCTATGTAAGCAATACTGACTCTCGACAGGAATCTTTATTTAACGATACATACTTTATGCAGAAATGGATTTCAAAAGATGGATAAATCAAAGATTCAAATAGACAAGCTAAACAATTGGAAGATCTCACAGGGAAAATGAAGGAATGCAAGCGGTAGGTCAAGCTTAACATTGCTCTTGAATCTGCTTTATTCCCTTTTCTCATGCACAAAAGTCACTTATGCATACGCATATCTGTTTTACTGTATTTACTATATTTCTGATTATATCATTCTCTACTTTGGTGAACTGCTGAACTAGGAATGGTATTATTATTCCGTTTCAAAAAAAAAAGGAATGGTATTATTTGTTTCTTCTGTTACAAATATTTCCCTTTTAGATGACTTATTAATATTTTCTTACATAATTCAACTTATCTATTTCCACTTTCCAGCTTGATCAAAGAGTTTGATCGCATTCTCAAAGATGATGAGTCGAACAATCCTCCTGAGATCAACAAGCAGCTAAATGACAGAAAACAGTTCATGGTTGGTCAAATCCCCAAGTAGCTTTGTTGTATTTCATTTTCTCATTCTTGTAATGTTTCTGTTTCTTCTTTTCTTTACAGATCAAAGAATTGAATTCTTATGTCACCTTGAGGAAAACGTAAGTTGATATCCTTTTCTTGTCCTTAAAAGAATGCCGTTTTGCCTTTCTTCCATCTATTCATGATCACAATTCTATATAGATAATTTCACTATAAAATTTGCACGTCTTTAGAGGACTCTTGTACCTTCTGTGATAGCTTTGTGCCCTTGGCAGTTTATAAGTCTAATTCATAAGACATTTTTGCAGATACCAAAGTAGCCTTGGTAACAATAATAAGAGGGTTGAGCTCTTTGATATGGGTGCTGGAAGTAGTGAGCCTGCTGCTGAGGACAATATTCAAATGGCATCAGGTGAAATTATTTGCTAACATTGTCTGGCCATTGCTTTGTGAAATTTCAAGCTTGTGAATTGTCTCAGATACTGTAGAATCACATCCACCAAAGTTTACGATCTTTTGAACTTTGGAATTAAAACAGCTACCACTAGACAGGATTCTGGAGAGGCATTCTTATGAAAGTTTCATGATATGAAATACATAATTTTATTGACAAAGTAAAGAAAGTTGAGTACATGAAGGTTGTGACCACTTCATATTTTGTCCTGGTTAAGAAGCGCTATAGAATCTTAAAACAACAAAAGTGGACCAGATGTTTCAGTTTTCTTTGTCCATTTGTGGATGGGTTATAAATTCCTAATTGGCTTCTCAAAAGAAATCTCAAAGAGCTCAAATAATTGTAACTATAGATAGTTTCTATCCAAATATGGTCTCAGTAGTTCGTTCTATAGTTCATAATCCTACAAAAATGTAGTGATATGGGAGCAAGATATTTTTATTGGTTCTTATTGGATCATCTGTCTATCCTTTGCAGAGATGACAAATCAACAACTCATAGATGCCGGAAGGAACCAAATGGATCAAACAGATCAAGCTATTGAACGTTCAAAGATGGTTTGCTTCCCTCATTATGCTTTTCCAATTTGTTTGCTTCCCTTATTACACTGTTGCAATTTGTTTCAGTGTGCTTTCACAACAATTTTACAGGAACAATCTTCTTGTAGGTTGTAGCTCAAACTGTTGAGACTGGAACTCAAACTGCTGCAGCATTAACACAGCAAGTATGTTTCTCTTTACTGGAGTAACAAAAATTCCACTCTAGAAGTGTATTCTTTTTATGGCAAACGGGCTTCACTAAGCTTGATGATTTATTGCAATTTACCCTTCTTTCTTCTGCATAATAATCTGATTATTATTTGCATCTCTTGATGCCATTCCTTCAAAACATTTAACACTAACCTAGATCACATGTAGGATGGCCCAAGCTTTTTCAGTTGACTTTCCATTTTAAGGCTTGTATATAAGAAGATTACGAGGAATTTCTGATGCTAAAAGAATCATCTTATTTCCAGACAGAACAAATGAAGAGGATTGGCAATGAGCTAGATTCTGTTCACTTCTCGCTGAAGAAAGCTAGCCAACTTGTGAAAGAGATTGGTCGCCAGGTTTGGCCCCCTCCTGCATTCCTGTACATGAACATACAAACTCCGATAGGGAGACACTCATGTTCTTACAGCGTCATAGATGCATGCTCTGCATCTGATAGTTAACCCTGTTTTGCAGGTTGCAACTGACAAATGTATCATGGCACTGCTTGTTCTGATCGTTATTGGTGTGATTGCAGTTATTGTTGTTAAGGTATGTGATGCATGTTTGTAATCTTTTTCTAGATGGATATTCTAATTTTATTCTCCAACGAGTTCTCTTGTCATCAAATGATATTATTGTGGAACAACAGAATTGAGTCACTGAACTAAATTTCTTCCAGATTGTGAATCCGCATAACAAAAGCATCCCAGACATTCCTGGACTGGCCCCGCCTGCTCAAAATTACCAGATTAACAACAGGAGATTGTTGTGGGCAGAAGCTTTCAGAGGTCTTTGAAATGATTGTGCATGGAGGATCAAACACGGGTGCAGTGCTTGCGAGGCAGTAGCTATCGTTAAGTAACAATTCTTTGTGACCTGTATTTATGTTGTTGTGTTGATTGACTACTAGGTCTGGACTCCTTAGCTTGGGGCTTTTGGTGTTTGTGCATCCTGGCCCATCTGGTTGTGTATATGCAATAGAGAATGATATCTCGAGCCTTTCATACGTATACATGACATGGAGACTTTCTTCTAGTTAATTCCTATATCACTTTGTGCTTGGGACAGCTAATTCATGGCTGCCTTTCTTATCAGAATATAGATGCAACTGCTCTCGTCGCAGCATATTCCCACTTTTATTTTCCAATTGCACGAAACTGCAAAATGAATTATTCCCCGATAGAGCCAGGGGAAGAACTAATGTTACAAACCAGAAGCAAGGCAAAAGCGCTATGTAAATCATAATTTATACAACATCAGTTGACCATGGGTGAGTTCTCCGAGCCGACCCAGCTCGAAGCGACGTCTTTCAGCACGCCTCGCTGTTTCATCATCTCTCTAACGTCGTGCACGCCGTCCCACTCCCCAGCTGCCGCGAGCGTGTTGGAGAACGCCATGTAGGCGCCTGGTCTCCCAGCGCGGCTCAACTCGAAGACTTTCCTGGCCGCAACATTGGCCATATCGACGTCCCCGTGCAGCGTGGCCGCCCCGAGCAGCGCCGCCCACACGTCGGTGTTTGGCGTTGCCGGTATCCCCCTGACGAAATCGTAGGCCTGCCGCACGCTCCCGAACCTGCCCAGCAGGTCCACCATGGTCGCGTAGTGCTCCATCCGCGGCTGCAGCGAGTACTCCTTCTCCATGCTCTGGAAGACCTCCTGGCCCTGGGACAGCAGCCCAGCGTGGGCGCACGCCGACAACGCGCTCAAGAAAGTGGCGTGGTTTGGCCGGACGACCCGCCGCTTCCGCATTTCGGCGAACAGCTGGAGGGCCTTGTCGGAGAGGCCGTTCTTCCCGTACCCGTCTATCATCGATGTCCAAGTGATGACGTTCGTCGCCGGCATCCGGTCGAAGATCCTCCGGCCATCCTCAACCCGGCCGCACTTGGAGTACATGTCGACGAGCGCGCTCCCAGCCTTGATGTCACCGACGAGATTGCCCTTGATCGCTTGGCAGTGCACCTGCTCGCCGAGCTCCGGCGACGACAAGAGCGAGCACGCGCCGAGCACGCTCACGAAAGTCGACACAGTCGGCTGGAACCCCGCTCGCTGCATGGCCTTGAACACCTCGAGCGAGCCCTCGGCCGTCTCCTCCGTCTTGCTGTACCCCTCCACCATGGCGTTGTACGCCACGACGTCCTTTTCTTTCATGTCTTCGAATATGGCCTCGGCCTCCTCGCACAGCCCCTCGTTCATGCACCCGACGAGCAGCGCCGTTGAGCACACCACGCTCCGCACGGGCATCGCGCCGTGCACCCGCCGCGCGTAGCCCAGCGACGACCCGGTCTTCACGTAGGCGTCCACCAGCGCCGCGAAGAGGACCTCGTCGAAGCCGTCAACGGTCCTGACGACGCGCGCGTGGACCTCCCTCGCGGCGACGCCGGGCAGCGCCAGCGCCGCGGACAGCTTCAGCGCCATGGAGAGCGCGAACGCGTCCACCCGCCCCGTGCACACCGCGAGCCGCCGCACGACGGCCAGCGCCTCCCCCGGGAGGCCACGCCGGAAGTACCCCGCGGCGAGGTAGTTGTGCGCGGCGTTGGTCGGCCGCTGCATTCCGTCGAACAACGCGCGGGCGTTGTGGATGGAGCCGCATCGGAGGTGCAGGACCAGGAGCTTGACGGAGAGGTCCGCGGTGGCGCCGAGCCCCGACGCGAGGAGCTGCGCGTGGAGGGTCTGCGCCTCGGCCCGCGGCGGGGACGCGTTGATGAGGCCCTGGATCGCGGCGGCGAGCGCGCCGGCGGTGCGGAGGTGGCGGGGGAGGACGCGCAGCGGTCCAGGCGGGCGAGGAGCGCGCGGCTGCGGGTGGGCCGCGTTTGCCTCTCGCATATTTCTTGGCCCATGGGGTTTGCGCTTGCGCAGCCCGGACTCTCGTTTAAAGGCAAGGATGGAGCAATCCAATCTCCAAAGATTCTACTAGAAGACCACGCCGCGGCAGATATAAGGCAGGAGATTTCCCATCCGGAGCAATCGTCCGCGCAATGGAGACTCGCGACGAGGCGGTGGACACCGCCTCTGACGCTTCCGCTCCCGCCATTGGTGCTTCAGGCAGCGCTGCCGGTTCTACTTCCTCCGCCGGCGCCGGCGCCGCAGCTTCATCGTCGGAATCTGCCGCCGACGCCTCGGCGTCCATCGAGTTCAAGTCGCTGAACCTGCCTCTGGGCTACCACTTCGTCCCGACCGACGCCGAGCTCGTCGTCAACTTCCTCCGCCCGAGGCTCAAGAACAAACCGCCGCCGCTGCCCATCTTCATCGACGAGCGCGTCCTTGATTACCATCCGGAACAACTCATCGGTACGTACTACGCTAATTTTAAGCACCACCGTACAAAATTCTTTAGCTTGACTTCGTTAGCAATGAATTGGTAATTCTTAATCCGTCGTGTGATCCGATGATGCAGACAAGTACAGGATGTACGGCGAGGACCGGTGGTTCTTCTTCACCAGGAAGGAGCGCAAGCACGCCGGCGGCAAGCGGCCGAACCGGACCACGCCGGGCAATGGCCACTGGAACGCCACGGGGAGCCTGAGGCCGATCTACTACGGTGGCGCGCTGGTCGGGTGTGCGGGGACGCTCGTGTTCTACGAGGCGTCGCGCAAGAAGAAGAAGGAGGATGCCGCCGCCGCCCCCGGCCCCGCCGGGGGCGCCGAGCCGGCTTCCCCGGACGAGGACAACAAGGGGAAGACAGATTGGACCATGTACGAGTACGAGAGCCTCACGTCCGAGGCAGAATTTGAAGCTAGACGCAACGGAGAAGGCAAGGTATCTTCGATTCCTTCTCGTCCGTTCCGGTTATGTGTTTTTTCTATGATCTACTGATTTCATTATTGCATTGGTTCAATTTTGTTCTTGCAGATAGATGAGCTGGTGCTGTGTACGATTCAGAAGAAGAAGCACTGCGAGGAGAAGGGCAAGAAGAAGAGGAAGAGGACGGAGGATCAGGAAGGCACCCCTCGCGATGGCAGCGGTGAGAAGAAGGGCAGAGGTGTCGGCCGTAAGCGCAAAGACCAGGAGAGCAGCCTTGACAGCGGCAGCACTGAGAAGAAGAGGGCAGCCGTGTCAACGGCAGCAACAATAAGAAGGGCGGCCGCACGAAAGGAAGAAACAGGAAGGAGTTAGCCCAGGAACAGGAGGCTTATGTGAGGAGATTGCTGATGGAAAAACCGCAGCAGGAGCTGCTGATTCAGGCGCCTCTTGGTCTTGGAGAAGAAACTGTCAACACGGATCCAAACATGAACATGTCGCATGGCTCCGTTACCACATCAACCATGCTGCCGTCTTCTTCTCAGGAGACGATGCCGCCGGTGCCTGCTGCTGCCGGAACACAGAGCAACAGCGTTCATCCAAACTATGTGATGCATCAAAACCTCTTCCAGCCCATGGAGATTTTGTTGTTGCAGACGCCAACCCTGCGAGAACATTTTCCATATGAACAGACCTACTACTATCCACAGCATATGGAGATCGACACAATGGCGCCTCCTGAAGTTTACAACAGTGGCTTGGGTCCGGAATACTCCTACTATGAATACGCCAATGCCAATCACCACCCTCTTGGTATAGATATGGATTACCATGATCTCCAGAGCTGTCAGTTCCCAGCACAGCCATCTTACGGAATTGGAGGCAGCACCAGCACGCAAGGAACGTTTCCGCGGCCACCGGGAACAATTCCGTCAATTCGAAACCTAAGTATTAGTGTAATGGTCCGCCCACTAGGATCATAGGATCAGTATATGCAGGTGTCCGATCTTTTATGTCTTTGTGGGTACGTGTTAGTCTTTTTTGTGAGGGTTGTTGCAAGGCCAAGGGTAATTAGGCTATTGTGTCATCGTGGAATCCGCTGTTGAGTTCCAGTAACGTTATTGTTTGCTCGATTGAAACTATATATATATAACTAGCAGTTTGCCCGTGCGTTGCAACGGGGTGATAATATAACTTCTTTATTCTTGGTACTTAAATGTGTTGTCTCATGAATATAATATTTTTATTTTGTTCTAGAAATAAATAACATTCTTGTAAAAGTTCAAAGGATTTATCAAATCTTGAAGTATTTTAAGTAATCCAAACAATGCTTAACAACTACCTATTTTAGCTAAATTTTAAGTCATAATTCATTGTATAATTTTTAGCTATAATTTCAACCATCATATTCTACACATCTCAAGCTGTAAATACACAATTTGATGCATTTTGAACATCAAAAAATATAATATTTTAAGGCCAATGTAGAGTGATAGGCATTAATCGATGACAAAAAAAAAAGGCAAAGTTGTCTGAGACACTAAGAAATCATGGCATCGCCCACATCACACCAACAAAATCGAATTTGTCTGCAACACTACGATTTTGAGGATGCTCATTTGTGACACACTATGATCAACAATTATTTTCAACTTCTTTATCTCAATTCATAAAATATATTACAATTTCAAAAGGTGCATCAATGTACATTGTTGCATTATCTATCATTAAAAAATGAAGCTGGATTTTTTTTCCTGATTGTTTCACTCTCTCTAGCTCTCAAATCTGAATAAATGTGGAGAATTGATGAACTCTGGCTTGGGATGTGTTCCACTCAATTCAAATGCACTAGCAACTAGGTCTCAAAGCTGTTACATACAAAGTGAGTCATTAATGGTACATCTGGTAGGGATAGTCGACGCACACATACTTATAATCATTTATTGTACACGTAAGAACATTAAAAATAAATCATCAATAATATAATAATTACTAAATCAATGATATATAAATTAAAGAACTACAAGAATGTGTAGAAGGATTTACAAATATTCAGTGCTCCTTACACTTCTTTTTTAAGCTTCTACATCATTTGAGGCTTCTTCCACAAGTTTAACATTGTATAATATAATTAATGTTTTCAATTCAAAAGTTTATATTTGATTTAATCTTCATATATGCATTATTGTAGCAACAAATAAATTTTGGTCAAACTAATAGATGATGCCCGGGATTTATTAGTCGGATGGATGGAAACAAAGCATGTCAAATTTACATAAATGTTTTTCAATATTCAATTCTCTACCACAATTTGGAATTGCAAATGTGGGAGAAAATAAGTATCTTGCTCAATGATTTTCAATTTTTCTGACTTATGTGGGTTCAATTTGGAATGGGGGGAGAAATTTTCTTTGTCTTTGTCCCTCAGAGTCTGTAATTAAGGAGATAACACGATTATGTGGTGGTGCTAGATTCTTGGTCCGGTCTCAATTCATGCATGATCAATGACTTCATCTTACATAATCTAGTCCGGTGAACATATATAGCCAGCTTCATTTTACAAGCTCCGAATCCTATAAAGGTTGCACCACAAAAAAAAAAAAAATCTTTAAAGGTACTAACATTCATGTTACTTTCACCTTAGGTCATTCGAGCAAGTTTATGCCAAAGAACAATAGGCATCGGCCATTCATTGAAAGACACTAGGCAAAAAATTAGGCCCCGTCGGTTCTAGACTATAAAAAATCTTATTTTTCTGCACATAAAGAAATAAAGAAGCCATTGCAATTGCCGGAAATACTAAGCCTACTAAAGGCACGAAAATAGAGGGTAAGTTTAAATCTGTCATAGAATAGGTGTCTCAATTCCAATTTACTATTTCTATCTATTCAAAATATATCTTAAGATTCTTAAGATATAATTAAGTATATCTATTATAAGGAATATTGACTATTGTATTTTTGAGTTTACAAAATAAAGATTTTTTATAGAATACTTTAGTTAGCATTCTTTAGTATTCTATATCTAAAAAAAAATGAATGGAATGGATAATTAAATTTTTCTTTTTCCATTCTCATGGCCTTTCTATCTTTCTAATCCAACTTGAAATTGGATTCAAAAGAAAGCGATAAAATGAAAGAAATACCTCTTTCAGAATACCCTTGAATTTAAAAAGTAGAAGTGGAATAGAATATCCAGTTGAAGGGTAATGATCATACGTCTGTAATGCATTGTATGTCCCAGAATAGGTCCCATTCTTCTACCCTTTCCGGGTAGTCGATGGCTATTCACAGCTACTATTAGCTCGTAAAGCTCGTAAACATAAAAGTACGGTACGAACTTTTATGCAACGATTGGGTTCGGTATTTTTAGAAGAATTTTTTACGGAAGAAGAGCAAGTTTTTTGTTTAATGTTCACCAAAACAACTCACTTTTCTTTCCATGGATCACACAGTGAGCGTATTTGGTATTTGGATATTATTCGTATTGATGACCTGGTGAATCCCCTTACTCTTAATTAATCATTAGACAAAACTAATAAACTAGAAATGCTCAATAGCAAGATAAAACTTGCACATTTTTCATTCTGAAATGTTCCCTTAAATAAATAGTAGGTAAATCAATTTACTAATAAAAAAAAATAAAAAAATAGTGTACTTCCTCCTCGGAATAGAAATTGGCTATTTCTACATAGGGAAAGTCGTGTGCAATGAAAAATGCAAGCACGATTTGGGGAGGGATTTTTGTTCTATTGTAACAAAGAAGAATTATCTACTCCATCCGACTAGTTCCGGGTTCGAGTCCCGGGCAACCCATATGGAAAATAGAAAAGAGTAATCTTAGTTTTGAGTTTTGAATTTTTACTCACTTCATTTACAAAATTTTTTGGTTAATTTAGTTATATGGAAATCTAATCGTTGGGTTGGCTTAGGTATTTGACCAAATAGGATCGTCCAGTTCCTATAGAACCTATCACTAAAATACCCGATAGGGCTAAGCGGAACGAAAAGGGTTTTCCATGAGATGGGAAATGAAAACGATTAGCCCCACACGAGGTTTGCGAATAAGTGATTGTCTGATAATGAGCAAGGAATATACGTCTTTCTGCTAAAGAGGATCTATTAAACTCATAATTCATTAGATCCTTGTTAGCAATGTCAAGTAGGTATCATAAGTAAATGGATCCCGGTTGTTCAATCCTTTGATAACCAAGGTCCTTCTTTGCTAAAGAGAAATGATCACTATGAGTCAGACTCAATAGAATTGGATCCATTCCAAATAGCGAGAATTAGGATTCTTGATCCCTCTCAATCTCTCTTTCAATTCGAGGATCCAGAGAGGTGTTTTCATAGTCATCTCCGAATATTTGCCATCTCCGAATATTTTGATTTCATTTTTCTATGATATGTCTTTCTATATGAAAATTGGTTATTTACGATGTACGATGATCCCTGTTAAGCATCCATGGCTGAATGGTTAAAGCGCCCAACTCATAATTGGTAAATTTGCGGGTTCAATTCCTGCTGGATGCACGCGAACGGGAACGTTCCATAAGTCTATTGGAACTGGCTCTCTATCCATGGAATCTCATCCATCATCCATACATAACGAATTGGTATGGTATATTCATACCATAACATAAGAACAATAAGAACTCGAATTCTTATCGATACTGGAACTCAGAGGATAGGAGGGAAAGTTGATTTATGGATGGAATCAAATACGCAGTATTTACAGAAAAGAGTCTTCGTTTATTGGGAAAGAATCAATATACTTTTAATGTCGAATCGGGATTCACTAAGACAGAAATAAAGCATTGGGTCGAGCTCTTCTTTGGTGTTAAGGTAGTAGCTGTGAATAGCCATCGACTACCCGGAAAGGGTAGAAGAATGGGACCTATTCTGGGACATACAATGCATTACAGACGTATGATCATTCTGGTGGCGGGTGGTGAAAATTTTGCTACCCCGTACTGCTGAACTCCGCAGAAGCCATATGAAAGAAATAAGTAATTGTCCTCTCTGTGGCCGACCTTAGCGTAGGCCCCTATGTTATGCGGCCGTAATATTTTTATACCTTCCACCGCTGTTACGCCAGAAATCCAAGGTTCCACACGAGCTCCTGTTCTGCTGCGGCGTGGTGGCAGGACCGCTAGGGGATTTGTTATGCTTGTTTTTCTTTCACCTCAGTATAAGTAGCAATTAGGCAAATGAGGCACATATGAAATATCCTTGCACCTTGTGTTATGAGGCAGTCGCATGCTGATTGCACTGCCTCACTGGGTGAAGGAAGGGTGTGCTATCGATGTTTTTTTTTTTTCTCGAATACGCAGGAGAGCTGCGTATCATTGCATTAAGAGAGAGAAAAAACGGCCCCTTACAAACACCGCACCTCATTCCGAGCCGAGCCATGAGGGGCTGTTACATACAAAAGGTTGTAGCTTATAAAACTAATGAAACTTAGGACCTGACCCACTAGACTAAACTAGGCTAACCTAATCCATCCACATGACCTAGAGTCAGGGTACATAACCCCCGAGCTCCTGCTAGGCACCATAGATGATGCTCATCATTGAACTCCTGAAGGAGCATGCTGATGTTGGGCCTAGCTCCCAAAGTAAGAATTTAAACCCCGATGTGAATGTATAGTATCTCAATCTGGTAACAAAGTAAGAATTTAAACCCCGACATGTCTGTATCTTTCTTATAGTTTGGGTGAGTTCGTTGGTGCATATGTCGGAGCTCAATAATTAGTCTATTTTATGAGTTGTGACATGTCAAGCATGTTATTGTTTGGTCCATTGGAGCTATAAACAATTTCCATGTTACTGAATTTAGTTTCACAGAGGAGCGATCAAATGCTGATTGACATCAATTTCATTCATTGTACAAACTTCCATTCTTCATAAACAAAAAATGAAACAACGGCAATGCAACATGATGTGATTCATTAACAGACGACATTCATGCAAGAGTGAAATTAAAGCTCGCAATCCCTGATAAGAGCTAGTAGTTGACAACCCGGCAGTTCCTCCTGACCTCGCCACTGCTGCCGGTCTTCACCTCGATGCTGGACATCTTCACCATGGCCGCCTTGAATTTATCCTCCCACCACCCGGGGATGTTTGCGTTGTCCATCACCATCTTCTCCGTGGCCGGGGAGGTCACCAGCGCGTTGTCAGATGTGAACAGCACTTTTTTCGCGAGCACGTTCTTGTAGTACTGGTTGTCCAGCGTGACAGGCGTCACGACGTCCTGCAGCGCGGTGGGGTCGTTGGCTGGCGACGGGCTCGCCGGGCACTGCCCCCTCAGCGACGCGGCGAGAGCCGGGTCGATGTTGGATGGCACGGCGAGGCGGTCGGGGACAAAGGAGGAGCAGTGGGCTCGGCCGACGGTGTGCGCGCCGGAGAGCACGACCATGTCCTCGACGGCGAGGCCCTTGGCGGCGAAGCTGTCGACGAGCTGGGAGAGGACGAAGGTCGGCGGCGGAAGGAAGTCGAGGGCGCCGGAGTCGAGGGAGACGCGCCCGTCGAGGCGGCCGGACGGCATGTCGAAGTAGACCTTGCCGCCGCTGAGGAAGTAGGACGCGTCGCGCGCCGCGAAGGCGACGATGTCGGCGCAGGAGACGACGCCCGGGCAGGCGCGATCGACGGCGGCCTTGGCGGCGTCGATGACCTCGAAGCCGCGGAGGCTGGGGTTGTTCGGCGGGCTCACCTTCTCCGGCTGCGGGTTCGCCGGCGTCGGGTCCAGGAGGACGGAGGCGTCACACCCCTGCATGCATCAGCAACACGCTCGGTCAACAATATTGCACGCGACATTTTCAGCTACTGTCACTAAGTTTTGGCCAAATTCAAATATTTTTGTTTGGACTTTGGGCGATGAGAGGATGGAAGGATACTACTAGCAAATCTTGAGAAATGGCCCAATGTTTTTACATCTCTGGCTGTGAAAGTTCATGATCAAACTAACGTACCTCGACGAAGCAGTCGTGGAAGAGCATGCGGATGAGGCCGGCGCCCATGCCGGGGTTCTGGCGGATGGCGGCGCCGACGACGTGATTGATGATGGCCTCCGCCGACGGGCACTTGTCGTGGTAGTAGCCCACCTTCAGGCCGCACGTATCAGGGTTCGGGGAGGCTTGTAGTAACCAGCCACTGCTGGATGGCACGCCGCTGCAAGGAGCAGCACGCACGAGAGCAGAGCGGCCTCATTTCTCGCCATGCTTGCTTGCTGACCTGATCGTCGTCGATCTAGCTAGCCTCAGAAGCTGCTGTGTCGTGATTGATTGCTGAGATGACTGAGGTGGTGTGAAGTGCTGGTCCTGCTCACATCGATTTATAGAGTGTGGCAAGGTAGGATTCTGAACGCTTCCTTCTCAAATGTTTGTTTATTTCTCGGCAAGTCGGCATGTGCCTGTCGGGGACGCGATCGTCCCGGGCTGAATGTGGTTTGTTTGGGTACAGCTCATGTCGTTGACCGCGGCGACGCTAACCAGTTCGTTAATTATACCGGGTTGTTAAACATTTCGAATTCACTCGGTTTCAAGCAACTGGAATCGACGAACATTTCACTTGCTGTCGGAGCCAATATGCATATTTAATTTGTTGAGTAAAGCAAACATGGAAATAGCCTAGTGGTTACAAGAGTCTTGGTAGCACCTAAGGTTTTTGGTTTGACTCCCGTCGATAGCGAGACGCTAGTGGTGACTTTGTCAATCTCATAGAGTTGCCGGCTCAGTTTTAAAATATGACAAAGAATATGTAGTTTTGTAATATTTACTCTTGTATCATTTACAAATCGCCACAATATGTCAAACATTTCCCCAATTTCATTTGCAAGTGCCTGATGTTTTCTTTTCTCTTTATAATAATGATTTAATAAATATAAAACCACCACCAACGTTTCCAACAAAAAAATTTTGACAGTTAAGAATTTGCAAAGCAAAGGAGCTTTGTAACAGTGTATTATCCGTGTAATTGATACATACATTATATATGCATGGCTGGTTGAAGTGTCGAGGATGGTGATATCTTAACATATCATCTGTTCGTTGATTGTGGATAAGTCGACTCTTGAAAGACGTCAACGAACAGAGGCCGACCATCAAGGCGGAGGCGGGATTTCGTTTGACTACCTTTTTAACAGCCATTTGTACAATGTATGCACAGCCTATAATGATATTTGGTTGACCTGCATATCGTTTGAATTTGCAAGGTATGCGTTTGAATCGGAGTAAAGGAAATGAAAAAATCGATATGCAGGGGACAGGTCAAACAACCGGTTGGGCAGCCGCCAAAAAATATATTGAAACAAACTAGAAAACAAAAACACTTGCCGGTGCATGGATAACAGAGACAATGTGTTAGCTTGGTTCATTCGATTTTTTTTTTTTGGTGTGTGTGAAACTGGTTCATTTGATTGATCAGCCCAATAATGGTTGTCGGATACGTTGCCTTGTCATTTGGCTCGGACAACCATTTTGTAAGATTTCGAAAAGATACTACCATGGGATTCATTGACTGCTGGCTTCTGCACGATCTGCACTAGAGCATCAGTGCATGTATAAATATAATAGCAAATTCATGGACTATGTGTAGTGCTCAGTATCATAGTATCAGTCAAATTTATCGAGTTAATGTATTGTGAATATATAAGCATAAGGAGCGCAGGTTATGGTAAGTGGGTATACTCGATCATGAAAACAGCTGACTTCTTTTTTATAGGAAAACAGCTGACTTTTAAGAAAATAAACCGTTCAGAACAAATTAAAAGCTAGCGACGTCAAGACCCCAGTTGAGCATGGAATATTCTATTGCACAGTGTCGTACACAAACAAACTTGGGGCAAGTACGTATAGTTGTTTTCAATTCCGGACAAAATGAGTTGACCGGTGCTTTTTCTTTCCTTTTAATTTATGTTTGCTAGTTGCGGGGGTTTATTACGCAATGTGAAATGGCGAGATGTCAAGAATCAGTAGTTTTCCTGGCTATTTAATTACAAGTTGCAACTAAATACGTGACTGATTGCTCTGGTTGATTGATTCGGTAGCGCGTAAAACCGTGAGCTTGTTCTACGTAATCGCTAGATAGTCTGTAAATCGGCTGGACAGCACAGATGATGCAACTGAGGTTGACTTCTGAACGACTGCTATATAGTATAAAGATATGTTCGCGAAGTTATTAATAAAAGTTTTACGTGCAAAGAAGCGCGTACGATCAGCCTAGCCCTCTCTACCATCACCAATGTATGAATTATCGCTTACTCTAATTATATAAACATGCAACACTACAAATGCTAATAATCCAGATGGACCACATCTCTGAATTTCCTCAGGAAATTTTCAATAATAAATATCAACGGTGACAAACGAAGGATGCATCGAGAACACTTCATGTGCCACCGTGCTACCAAAATACGTATAGATAGTGTATATGATCATCTATCATTATCGTGTAAATTTAAAGATGTAACAAAACTTATGCAAATTGTAATATATTGATGTGATTATTCCAGGCATAGTTCAAGGTGCTCTTAACGATCGATGTTGCAAAAACTGTCACTGCTAATAATGGAATTACATGCAAGGTGTCCATCATATATCTTGTAAATTTTAAGATGTAACAAAACTCATGCAAATTATACTAAAAGAAAAAATCAACTTTAATAGCTGCGGGTTGTAACTATAATTTTAGGCCCGCAAAATGTTACGATTTATTGTCAAATTTTCGTTTTGTTTCTATACGCACAACTTTGTTTGCATCTTAAATTTTGTACAATGGTAGATGTTTTTTCTATGCATATCTACTCTGTACTAAGTTTTAACGCACCGGTTTGCTCCTCAATTTTGTTGTATAAACTAGTGTTATCATAGCACGCTAGCACCACAAAACCCGATACATGTCGAGCATTTACCCCTATGAACATATGTGCACACACCATATCCCCATGAATGGCTATGAGAGACTAGGCCAGATGAAGTTATCGCACACGTCTCACTGTTGACTGGGCATCACACATTTTTGAAAGAATAATTAGTTAGTTGTACCCAAGTAGATTAGTTTTTCACATACGAGAGCACTCACTTCTACGAACCTGGTGGCTAGGGTTTGGTTACACTATGATAAGGACACGACGACGGTGTCCGAAAGTTTTCCCAATCTTTCACGGTACCAACAAGAAAATAATCTTTCTCTGAATAAACCTCACGCCAAATCAGATTGAAATATAATATTGAACTTGGCCAGCAACGCAATCACAATAGTCCAGCAATAAACAATTGTCCTCTTTCAGCAGTAGTGGCACGACACTAGCAGTATACTAGTATAATAGCAGTACTAGTAGAAGATATATTTATATGAGTTTGTCTTACAGAACGGCAGTCCTAAACTTCAATTCTTGATAAGATAATGGACTGGTGTCAACCTGATGTAGTTGACGCCTAACCCTAGCAGACTTCCACCCGTGCCGCAAGAGCACGATCAGAAGAACAAGATCCCGGCAGGAATCAGAGACGCACCCAAGCTGCCGCAGCTCGATCACGTACTCCACGCAATCCAAGGATTGGATCGATCTTCAATTTCCCATAGCAGATGGAATCACCATCGCCTTCGCTGGAGCGGCGCTCGACAGGGGAAACTCACGATAAAACAAAACCTAGTCTGATACATGACCGACCCTGGCCATATATGTGCGCGCAGGCACATGACATTAGTCCTAGTCGGACACCAAAAGCTGGTGCGACTCAACCAAAAGCAACTCCAAAGGAACCTGGCCTAATTAAAATGAGAACCGACTGAGACTCACATGCTAGAAATATAATAAAATAATACGGCACCTGCCCTAATGCTAGTACTTAGCAAAACTGATTAATTCTCCTTCTCGTACTTGTATTCAGCTCGTCAGCTTGGTGCCTCTTCCTCAATCTCAATCTGTATTGTACCAATACATATATATTTCTTTTGTTTCTTCTTCACAAAATTAACTCCAGTAAATATCTTCTTGCGCCAAGGGTAAAGAACAACTTGTGATCTGAAGGTAAATATCAGTTTAGCTGGGTTGCTCACGGTGCTTTCTATTAATTTATGGTGATGACATCCTGTTTTGACACATACCTTGAGTTTGTTCTGACGCTATATGCAACAACTTCTTCTTCCGGATATTACGAGTGGGAGGATGCCATAATAAATTGTTATATGACTGGTGAACTGCCATTAAACCAGTTGGTAAATTTGGCAAGACAAAGTTTCTCTCTTTCTGTATCTTTATGGTTTCGGCGATTGCAGTCGGAACATGGTGATGATTATTGCGCTTCTTGGTATGAGATGAAGGAAGTTTTACGGCGACGATTTGCTCCTCCGCCTGAGTCAAAGAAAATAGTAGTTGTGAGTGGCAAAACTTCTTTTGGCACTAAACGTTCGTCTTGGAGTGATGCTATTATTAAAGAATGCTTGAGAATTAAAGAAGTCCTGAGAGGTGATTCTATTTTATTGCGAGAAAAATGTATACAAGTGAAAGCTAGTGTTACTGATTTTTCTTCTAGTAAACTGCATGAACATGCATTGGGCAATAATTTAAATGAAGGTGAGAAGGAATCTGCTAGCAGCCTTGCTAAAATTGTTTCCCCTCCTAATATATTGTTTAATAATGGTGTTGAAGAGAAGGTTGCACCTGGTAATTCTGAAATATCGTCTACATTAGAGCTGCCTATTGAAGCTCCTAATGCACCATCGATGGAAGAATCTGATGATACCTCAAATGGCTTGTCATTGATGTCTCATGAAGTACACGGTGATGGCACGGTCGCTGATGTTAAGGGGCAGCGATGCAATATTTTCCAATCAGAATGCACAATCAAAGAAAAGGTATGCAAATTAGTCATTGATGGTGGAAGTTTTACAAATGCTATAAGTTCAGATGTTGTACATGCACTTTCTTTATCTACATGGAGGCTTCCTACACCTCGTTATGTGCAATGGATGAACACAAGCGGTACACTGAAAATTACTCATAAGGCACGAGTGAAATTTTCAGTGGGAGAGTATGTTGACTCAGTGGATTGTGATGTGGCACTGATGAGTGCATGTCATTTATTGCTTGGGAGGCCATGGCAATTTGATCGTGATGCTACACATGGAGGTCGCTCCAACAACTATTTGTTTGTGCACAAGGGAGTGTCTCATGTGTTGAAGCCAATGAAAGAAAATGATATTAAAACTGAGGTGTTTGCTAGTGTGAAAAAGAAGAAATTTATTTCTGAAATTACCCCAAAGCCGAGGACAGCTTTGCTTCAGGAGGGGAGAATGATGGGCCTAGTGATGATTTGAGAATTGATAAATCAGCACCTGATGTTTGTAAAGATGCAACAACGTTATCTCCAATTATGCCTTGTGAAAATTGTAGCAATGACTCAAAAGCTGCAGCTGTTACTTCTCATAAAAATTCAGTTCTCCAATTTGGTCCACTTCAGGACAGTCATTGCAAGGAGAAGGAAAACAAGGTTGCTGGTGTTGTGCAAGTTTTTATGGGTTCTAATTTACGCAAGGGCAAGATGCTTGATAGTATGCCAAAGCCGAGGACGGCTTTGTTTCAAGGGGGAGAGAATGATGAACCCATGGCTCATCAAATTAATTCTACTAGAAACTCTGGAAATACTTGCAATGATTCAACTATTGAAGATGGTAATTCTCTCCATCAGAATGTTCTTCGGTTTGGTACTATTCCTTTTGCTGAAAAATATATTACCAAGGAGAAAATATTTACTGTTGCTGGCATGACATCAAAGATTATTATTAGAGGTGCAACATTGCTTGAGAAAGAAGAGAAGAAGCAGCCAAGGAAATATATTTGTATTGGTACCATGCATATTGAGCTTGAGGAGGCGTCAGGCTTCATGCCTAGTCCGGGAAGGAGAACTAATCATATTGCTAAGTACTTGGATTAGGCAAGGTTCCGTAGTATTTTATTATTTATGCATGTACGTGTTTGAGTCATGTTGGGTCCGGTCATGTTTGTGTCCGACTCAACCATGTTAATCGAGTCCTAAGTCCAAGACATGGTCGGTCGATGGGTGCCTGCGCGCACATAATAAGGGCCAGGGTAGGCCATGTATCAGATTAGGTTTTGTTTGTGTTTTCACCTATCGAGGTTTCCTCTAGACGTGAAGACGATGGCGGCGAACCCATCTGCTATCAAGACTTGAAGTCGATCCCTTGGATTTTGTGGAGTGCCTGATCAAGCTGCTGCTGCTTGGGCGCGTCTCGGATTCTTGCTGGCATCCCGTCCTTTTGACCGTGTTCATCGAAGCACGGGTGAAAGGAACACTTAGGGCTTGGTTTGCAATCTTGTAAGCTGATCCCTTTATCTATCCTACAGATTGTGTTTGATTAATCTGGTTTTGAATTGCTGCCGTGAATTCATTATTGTCTGGACCTGAGTGCTAGTCTTATTTATTGACTGATTGCTGTCCGGTATATTAATTGAACAAATTTGGCCGAGCTTGCTACTGTGACTGCTGGCTGTGCATCATTTATCGTGGTAATTAATCTAAGTGCTTCCTACATATCAAGTCCTGAAAATTCAGAGAAACATTATTTTGATTGCCGGTGCCGTGAAAGATCGGGAAAAATTCCAGACACCGTCGTCGTGTCCTTATCACACTACGTCACATCAGACCTTCAGTAACACATATATGTGTTCTTAAAGATAGAAAAAAAATGTTACAGAGACCTATAGTAACACATATAATAAGTGATACATATGCTGGTGTTACTAGAACAAGTTTTAGTGTAACACATATATGTGTTACTACTTGTGAAAAAATATGTTACAATAATAATGTAGCAACACATATGAATGTGTTACTATGTCTAATAAAAAGTGTTACAATAGTAATGTAGGCACAAATAAAAGATTCTAAATAATTAGTGGTTGCTAGGATTCGATCCTAGGACCTCAGCATTTTTTAGTTGTTGAGTTTCCACTACGCTACACATGCATATATGCTAAGAAGGTACCTTGAACTGATTTTAACTTATGAATTACTCGAATATGTGTTACTGTAGCCAAAGAAAAGTGTTACCACGGCTTGTAGTAACACATAACAGTAACATTTATTTCTGTTACTACGAGTTCTAGGCTTGCTACGTTTAGACACATTGCTTTCTTTGTAACACTATACTTGAAACACTATTTTTGTGTTACTAGAATAAGCATCTGTAACACATGTTTATAAATCAAGCATTTGTGTTACAAGCACACTCAGTAACACAAATGCTTGTGTTACTGTGAATTATTTTTGTATCACATTCTTACTTGTGTTACAGATGTATGTTACTAAAAGCCTGATGTGACGTAGTGTTAGGGTGGGCTGAAACTGCAACTTTGTTGGGCTGCTCTAATAGCTTTTCTACGAACTTCGGGTTGTTCGCGCATAGGGATTTGGAACCCCAAGTTACCCAAAATAAATTCAGGGCGTCACTTACCCGAGAAACAGTTCGGGTTTCAAGCTTTGGGTTTTCGGGTTCGGGGTCGGGTATTTGTGCTCAGACTTAGGGTCGGGTATTTTTGTGCTCGTACATACGCAGATTGCTCAAATACACGTACAAAAGTGATCACTCCTATGAAAACGTCCTACCCTATGATTGCCTACGGTAGTCTAGACAAGCTGGTCTTAAGATTCACAAAGTCATTATAGGTGACCGTCTATCGACGGGGATGTCGTATTCCATTAAGTTATTATTAGGTAAACTTGTATGATTGCACTCCATTACTTTCTTATTCCTAGATTTCTAGGCCTTTAGCTAGTTACAGCTGTACATGTTTATTAATTATATTGAACCGTATTCATATCGAGGTCGTCATGGAACACACGCGGCAGTGACGTTTCACTTTTTTGTGTAGATAAAATCTTATCAATATGCCTTTTTCCTTTAATTTGTGCTTCTTCGATTCAACCTTCCATTCCTCGAACTCCAGGATAGAGCCAGCCGTCCCAAGGCTAAGTCAATGGCAAGTGGTAAAGAAAGGTGCAACCCATGTTAATTTAATTTTATATTCTATTATAAATCATTTACCTCGGTACCATTCCTCCATACGCTCAGCACACCGTTTGTTAAGATGTCATGTCACCTTTGATTCAGTCACGTTGCTCAAATTGATTATAAGTTTGGTAATGGTGATTGCATTCGTCAAGAACTGAACCTGCCCTATCGATGGATCCGTTTTTGATTATTTTAAAAGAAAACGGATCTGTTCAGTTGCAAGTTCAGTTTAAACATGGTGGTTATATGGTACAAACATCATGTTTAAATTGAACTTGCAAACACGGAAATGTATGATTTATTTTCTCTCTGAGTACATGCGTAGTCTTCTATGTACCGTTCTAATTTTATCCCTCCAAAATGAAAGTGCATCGTGCACTCTATCTATGCCTTGGCGGTCCATGTTTTGTCTTTTTATTAGGCTGTTAATTAAACCCTGGTAGCATCACTCATTTCCGTCTTTGCTTCTCTAGCTTGTTGGGAACAATTCACGTGACACAAGAAAATTGGCTTGGTAGTACGTTAAACTTGCACCGGTAGATGTTGGCAACACAATGAAACAGTCAACCCAATGAGAATCCATGCATGAAAAGCATACATCATCAATGTTAGCATCAACCAAACTTTTCAAACCTTATTATTTCAAATTCTGAAAACAGAACCATCAACAAAGAATTACGTACACGATCCTTCCGGCTTCGAAGAAATCAAACAGAGGCAAACGACAAAACCACAAAGGTAACAGTAAAGACATGCAATTTGCAATCGATCGATGTCATGGGGGAACGAAGGGTGCAACTGATGATCAACTTGTTTAGTAGTAGTTGATCGCCCTGCAGTTCCTCCTGACCTGCCCCTGGTACCCTGTCTTGACCTCGATGGTGGCCAGCTTCACCATGGCCGTCTTGAACCTGTCCTCCCACCACCCGGGGGTGTTGGCGTTGTCCACCACCATCTTCGCCGTCTCCGGCGACGTCAGGAGCGCCGCGTCGGAGGTGAAGAGCACCTTTTTCGCGAGCACGTTCTTGTAGTACTGGTTGTCCAGGTCCGTGGGCGTCACCACGTCCTGCATCACCGTCGGGTCGTCGCTGCCGACCGTCGGGTTGGCGGGGCACTGGCCTCGCAGGAACCAGGCGAACCCGCCGTCGATGTCGGAGGGCACGGCGAGGCGGTCGGGGACGAAGGACGAGCAGTGCGCCCGCCCGACGGTGTGCGCGCCGGAGAGGACGACCAGGTCCTCCAGCGACAAGCCCTTGGCGTGGAAGCTGTCGACGAGGACGCTAAGGTTGGAGGTCGGCGGGACCAGGAACTTGAGCGGCTCGGAGGCGTTGGAGAAGGTGCCGTCCAGGCGGCCGGACGGCATGTCGAAGTAGACCTTGCCGCCGCTGAGGAAGTAGGACGCGTCGCGCCCCGCGAAGGCGATGATGTCGGCGCAGGAGACCACGCCGGGGCAGGCGGCCTCGAGGGCGTCCTTGATCGCGTCGATCACCTCGAACCCGCGGAGGGTCGGGTTGTTGGGCGGGCTCAGCTTCTCCGGCGTCGGGCTGAACGGGGTCGGGTCAAGAAGGATGGAAGCATCGCAGCCCTAATTAATATGACAGTACGTAGAAATAACACGGTTAATTAGCAAGAGTTGTAACGGTACGAATTAAGAAGCAAGCCCGGTCATCTGGACTTGATTCGTCACACAAAAGTTGAACATGCATGCATGTATGTACCTCGACGAAGCAGTCGTGGAAGAGCAGGCGGATGACGGCGGCGCCATTGCCGGGGTTCTGGACAATGGCCTTCTCGAGGACGGCCTTCGCGATGGCCTCAGCCTGGGGGCACTTGTCGCGGTAGTAACCCAGCTGCAAAGGGTAGTAAGGGCTGGCGTGGCACGCCACGGCGAGGAGCAGCAGTACTACTGTAACTGCTGCCAAACTGGCGGGACTGGCCATGTTTGCAGGAATCTCGATGAGTATCTCGCGCTGCTGGTTAATTGGCTAAGAATTTGGAGAATGTGAGGAAGAAACGGTGAAGAAAAGCTGATCCAGTGGCGGTCTATTTATAGGTTGAAGAAGGCTAATGTTGACCTTGTCATTGTCCAAAAAGATACACAACATGCTTATTTGCAGTGTGATCAGTTAAATATAGAGTTCGGTGAGCAATATGCGTGATTATTTTGTCTTTCACGCTGGCGCGAGGAAATGATCAAGGTACTTAGACAACAGCACTTCACTAACCCTCGACAGAGGCTGCTCAACGAATGAGAACTGGAGGCAGCCAAAACCTAGAATTAAGAGCAAGTACAGTGGGGATTGTTAACAGAAGGTGATTACACTAAAACACTTTATATAAGTCATATCAGGCTATTAAGGTGTGCAAAATGACAACTGGAACGTTAGCACTCATCTTATGTGTAGAAAAGAGAATCTATATGAGTGCTCACAATGGCTGCTGATGAGTGCTGACTACTAGGAACCAAAACAGATTTGCTCCTCATCAGTTCGCATGAAATTTCACATATTTCACTCATTTTTGGAACAAATACAATATAGATGAAACTTTTTCTCTTCAAGATGGAACTTTTTTTTATCAACATTCGAACTTTTACTTATATCGTTCACCTTTTCTACAACTTTTTTCTCTTCAAGTTGGAACAATGTTATGTTTTTTCTTTATGCCTGAGGAGACGCCACTACGTAGCGGAATAATACAATGTTTCAAAAATGTGAAGAGAGACAGAGGTTGACCAACTTTAACATGGGCGGATTTGTGAAGTGAGACTGGAAGGATTGAAATATTGCTAATGATCTAGTCATTGATTGAAGATATTGGAGGCAAGCAATCCATGTGCTCGAACCTTGATCACCCACCCCCCCCCCCCCCCCCCCCCCCCCCCCCCTCTTCTTTCTCTTTTCACCCTTGTTTTTCTTGTTCTTTCTTATTTTTTGTTTGCATCACTAGCTAGTTCCTGTAGGTTTCATCTAACGACCTACCTAACTTATTATGGATAAAAATGCTTTGTTGTTGTTGTTATTGTTCCTTTGAAGATGAACCATTTTTTTTGTTGAAAGATGAAACTTTTGTATTAAATTGAACTTGGCATATGTACACACGAAACCTTTTTACACGAAGCTGGAACTCTTTTCTATTGACTGAGAGATAAATGAAATCTCAGTCACCTCCTAGGCCAGACACCTCAAACAAAGATAATATGAGCCAACATATTTTCTTGACAGGAATGAGCCGCACTCACAGGAAGACTACTCCCTAACTTCAAAATTCCTAATCCGCTGCACAGTTTTGCTTCTACAGCGCCACGTGTTGCCCTCGACTCACTTTGGCCTTCCTGCTTCATTGTTCTGCACCCTACAACTGGGTGCATGCCCTATAGGCCCTAATTACTTTGCTATCATGCATGACCACCAAATAATCGACACATGTGCACTATATATATTCATCAAATAACGGGTGCAATACCGTTTTGCTTTGCGCCCCTTTTTTCACCTGATCAAAGTGAATTTTGTGGCGTCAAACAAATGCGAAAAGTGTTACGAATCCAGCCACCGTCTTTCTATATATTCCTCTAAACGACACTCTTTAGTATCATAGTTTCAAACATACGGCAGTAGCGTTCAACATACTGGCTATCAGAGAACCTGTGGTACATTGCAGAAATACTGCATATATAATTTACATGGTAGGTCATAATTCCCTCTTATTAGGTTGGCCTTCTGGCCTGGGTCCCGGCACACGCCAACTTTAGCTTTCACGCTTGAGCCGCCAGTGACCCCTGCATAGGTATCGTTGACTTGGCCGGTTCAGTGTACCATCATCATCAGCTAGAAGAAACGCCAAAAAAAATTGTGTATTGCTTCGTGCTTTCCCCCCCTCTCGCATACATTTATGTTTTTAGAATCCACCAGTTGCTAGCGGTTGTGACGTACGGATGCTGCCTCGTTAGTTGAGACATCGTCAAGTTAATCAGAACGTTTCCATCGACACGGAGAGCTGGAGCAGCTGGGTCAATGATGTTTATAAGTATATTCACGGCTTAACGAAAGGTATAGTTTGTTAACAATCATACATATACTATGTTCCAATCCGTTCTGACCAGGAATATACCTACTTCCAGCATTTGTTTTTATCGCTTATTATTTATTTATGTATTTAATTATTTATCTACCTATATATAGCTAGCTAATATCCTTGCTTAGTTGCCGGTGAAACGTAACTTCAGCATGAAACGTGGTCAAAAGGCTAACCTGCACTGAACGCGCGTGGTCTTTGACCAAATGGAACGTGTCTTCACTTGTCGGTTCTTGTGGGAGGTACTGCTTGTACAGTTAGTTAAAACCAGGCATGTATCTAGTAAGGCTGCGTAACATACTTACCTGGCTTGATTAAAAAAATGAAAAGAATTATCCGCCTCTGCGTTTCCACACAAAGCGTACGACTTTATTACATTTTTCGGCTACTTGGTTAAGGTACAAAAATTAAAGACAAAACTCACAAAAGGAACATACCATCATATCTAAATTCCGAAGCAGTCATGCACGAATTTGCTCCCATTTTTTTTTGCACGAGTGAAAGTGGCCAACCAATTATTGTGTACTAGAAATAGAGTTCCCCAACGACTTGAGGTGCAAGTAATGTTGATAGAACCTGTCGATGCTACAAATATCGGCAAATATTTAGGTTCGAAGTAGGGGTTGTCTTGAAGAAGGCAATCATGACGACTCGACAAGTTTATATAGGTTCAAGCCCTGTACAGAGTAATAGCTCTATGTCAAGTTCGTGGTGTTATTGTCGTTGATGGTAGATTGCGTTAGGGTTACAACCAAGCATCGTCTTCCCTTTTCCTGAAGGGATAGGCATGCTAGTCATATTACATCTGGAATATTTCCGGTGATGGAAACTGTAGAAGACTAAGGAAGCTATTTTCTAATCTGTATGTTTTACTTTCTGTATATGTGAGAGTGCTATCATATTATCGTGTTACCGTTAGAACCATCTGTTTTCCAGCATGGTGAATTATATCCCCTCCAATCACAACTAGTCATTTGGAATATTGAAATGGTCATCGTTCATCTACAAGCACGAAGTATGGCCAAATTTGAAGGGAGCAAAATTGACTTTTATATTATTATTAAACTAGTATTTGAGATGAATACTATTTTTAAAAGTTCAACCAAGATATTTAAAATTGAAAATGATGGTCAAAGTTTAGATGTCTTCACTGCACACAAATTGCAAACTGGAGGGAGTATAATTGACACAACTTTTCTATTACATTTGTCGGGCCGATCTGTAAGTTTAGATTTTTTTTTTTTTGAGATCGAGCTGTAAGTTTAGATGCCAAGTTTCTCTCGTGGCAAATGAATTAATTTGTTCCTGGGCCGGAGTTGAGGCTATGACATGACAGAGTCGTGGGCCAAAATGGAAAGGAGGCGTTAGAACGGCCTCCTTTCTTGTGGCAGGAGATAAAACATTGTTTTCTCAAATAAAGAAAGAAAAAAAACATTGGGCACTGAAAATTCAATCCTTATCAAAAGATGTTTCCCCTTTCGGGTTTGCATCGCGGGGCTCCTCCCGTTCAATACAACATCCAATCGACGGAGGAGCACCGCTGCAGGTTGCACACAAATTGCTTGTGTCTTGGGAGCGTTGATCAGACGTCCTCGTCAACAATGAGTTGGTGACACGAGTTCCATGTAGTGTAGTTATTGCCTAGCCTTCCTAGTTTCATTCTGAACTTACGTACATCTACATGCAGATCAAGGGGCGGTAGTTGCATAAATAAACAAAAATTAAAAGAACTCAAATAACGTATGTTCATAATTAACAAGAACAAGATTGAATCCTAGTGAATGTATGCTAGGAGGAGCCACTAATCTCCACCACTTCATCAACGCATTCAGAGTTTCTGGAATAACATTAGGCGCGAGTGCGGAGACAGTGGGCATCTTGCACTGTTGCAAACATGGCTACCGCAGCTGTTCCATCAAAATTAAAATGCCCATTTTCCTGGGTTTTACCATGCTGCGCCTAGCCTTGGCGTGCCGTGCAGATGGGGTACTACCATGAAAAATGCCCCCGGGCAGAGGCCATTGTCATGTGCCAGAACCCTGGCAACGGCGCCATGACTGCTTCGTGGAGCTACGTACCTGTCAACTATCGTCACAAATTAATTTTGCAGCTTGCATGCTTTTACTACAGTGAAACATATGACATGCACGTTGATCACATATATACGAGTTGAGCAATGTTTTAATTAGTTTGTTCTTAAATAACACATTAACACTCAATCCGTTTAGCATCTTGTTTCGATTGATGGTTACCAGGGGTGTGATGCTTCGGTCCTCCTGGACCCTACACCTTTCAGCCCGACACTGGAGAAGCTTAGCGCACCAAACGACCCGAGCCTGCGCGGCTTCGAGCAGATCGACGCGACAAAAGACGCCCTCGAGGCTGCCTGCCCCGGCGTCGTCGCCTCCGCGCTACTTCCTCAGCATCGACAATGTCTCCTTCGACATGCCATCTGGCCGCCTCGATCGACGGCACCTTCTCAAATTTGTCGTCAAATTAATTCCTGGTCCGCCGACATCCAACCTCTCAGCGCCCTCATCGACAGTTTCATCGATCCTCAAGGCGCACACACGATCGGGCGATCACTCTGCTCGTCATTCGTCCCCGACCGTATAGTACGTCTCGCCGTCGCCTCCGTCGACATCGACGCAGGATTCGCTGGGCTCCTGTCCGGCCAATCCAACGGACACAGCGACGACCCGCCGGTGGTGCAGGACGTGGTGACGCCTAACGAGCTGGACAACCAGTACTACAAGAACGTGCTGTCGCGCACGGTGCTCTTCAACTAGGACGCGGAGCTCATGACGTCTCCGGAGACGGCGGGGATGGTGGTGGACAACGCAAACATTCCAGGGCCGGGTAGTGGGAGGACAGGTAAAAGACGGCCATGGTGAAGATGGCCAGCATCGATCGAGATGAAGACGCCATGCTTGTAACTGCTGCCAAACTGGCGGCGCTGGCCATGCTTGCAGGAATCTTAATTAGTATCTCAAGCTCTCGCGCTGCTGGTTATTAGCTAAGAAATCGGAGAACGTGTGGAAGAAATGATCGATGAGAGAAGCTGCTCCAGTGGCGATCTATTTATAGGTTGAAGAGGGCCAACGTTGACCTTGTCATTATCCAAAAAGATACACAACATGCATGCGTATTAATATTGCAGTGTGCTCAATGAAATATAGAGTTTGGTGTACAATTGTTTTGCTCCTTACCTTTTCTTCTCTTGCGTACATTTGCGTTTTAACAATCCACCAGTTGCCAGCGCTGGTGACGGATGCTGCCCCGTTAGTTGAGACATCCTGTTAATGATAACCTTTCCGTCGACACGGAGAGCTGGAGCAGCTGGGTCAATGATGTTTAGTAATTAGTATCTTCATGGCTTAACTAAAATTAGTTTGTTAACAACCATACATATACTATGTTCCATTAATTCCGTTCTGACCAGGAATATACCTACCTCCAGCATTTGTTTCAAGCTCTTATTTAATTATTATACACATCTAGCTAGCTAATATCCTCAGTTATTTGCCGGTGAAACGTAACTTCAGCATGAAAGGTCAAAAGGTTAACCTGCACTGAGCGCGCCTTGTCTTTGACCAAACGGAACGTGTTTCCTTCACTTGTCTCAGTTCTCTTGTGAGGAACTATGTTAAGATGTGCCATGGTTCTCGATGATGATGAGTAATTGACAACCGTGTTGATTTGAGTTGACATGAGGTTTGGGTTGAAATGCGGGACTTTGAGGGTTGCATAAGCATATGCATGATTATGTTTATGGCTAACCGAAGTTGGTGCAGGTGATGGGATGATTGGCGGAGAAAGAAACGTGTTTGCTTGTCTAATGATGTGTAGGTCAATGGAGTCAACTTGATGGTCAACGGCAGGAGGATCGGAAGGACCAAGCGAAGGGTCCCGACGGGCTGGGACCGAGGAGGCTTGGGTTCGGGCGATCGAGAGGCCGGGTGAGGTCAAGGGTGATTCACACCGTACACGTGGCGGACAAGAAGCACGGAGGGTTTCGCGGTTTGGCCTCAAAACCGTGGAGGTGATGAAGACGGCGTGTTGACCAAGGTCAAGAGGCGAACAGGAGGCCGGTGCAAGTGAAGGGTCCCGACGGGCTGGGACCGAGGAGACTTGACGGCGAGGTTCGCGGGACGAGGTGACACGCGTCGACATCGAGATGGTTTCCCGGTTTGGCCTCAAAACCGGTGGTCGACGGTTTCCCGGTTTGGCCTTAAAACCGGCAGTGATGGTTTCCCGGTTGAGCCTCAAAACCGGTGGTGGACGGTTTCCCGGTTTGGGCCTCAAAACCGGTGGTGGGTGGTTTCCCGGTTTATGCCTCAAAACCGGCGGTGGACGGTTTCCCGGTTTGGACCTCAAAACCGGTGGTGGAAGTCACGCTTTGAGAAGCGTGCAAGGCGGTTTCCCGGTTTAGGCCTCAAAACCGGCGGCGACGGATGGAGGTGCATGTGGCACCATCGTGGAGGTGGCTTCGAGGTGAAGCTACGGTGTGAAGGCCCCGACGGCGTTCGGGCGAAGGAGAAAAAGTTGGACGGAAACGCCCTTATGTGTTGTATGGGTGTGTTGTAGTGTGAGGGGCATTTCCGGGATGTGGAAATGTCCAAGAGGATAAGGTGAGGGGGCTGGTTGGCTGCCCTCCCTTGAGCCTTGTGTTGTCTCTCACTTGTGTTTGTGGGAGAGGGCTTGAGAGAGAGGTGAGAAGAGAGGGGAGAAGAGAGGAGATGGCTCTTTGATTGAGCTTTTTGTCATCTCTAGTTTGTGTGTGCTAGGGAGTGGCTTGACATCTACATCTTTGAGCAATACATAGCATCAATTCGTCCTCAAAGTGTTCTCCTCATCTTGAATCCCGAATTTCTTATTTTCCCCATTTTCGAAACTATTTTCGGGTGATTTTCGATTCGCCTTTTGTGATGTGTTTTTGGGCGGATTTCTTGGGGGATCTTGGTGCTAGGATGTGCTAGAACAATCCTTGGTAGGTCCTTGACCGAATCCATGGCACGAGCACCTTCGATTTGAAGATTTGGTGAAGTTTCCTTCTCTTGTTCATCCAAACCCTACCCTCTTGATAGAATCCAAAATCCGCATGGATTTCTTAGGGTTTTTGGTGTGATTCTTGTTGGATGATGTTCTCCATCTCAAGACGAAGCTATGGTTCAAATTTCGTGATTTTTGGAGGTCGTTTGACCCGGTTTCGAGATTTTTCTTGAGCTTGCGCGCGTGCTGTCCTGTCAGGGCCGGATTATCCGGCAAGTTGCCGGAGTATCCGGTGGCCGGAGTGTCCGACAAGTTTTTGGAGTGTCCGGTACTTTCCCAGGTCCGGAGTATCCGACAGTTGGCCGGATTATCCGGTGGGAGGTCTCTGTTTTGACTTTTTCAGATCATCTTTTTGAGTGTGTCTTTGCTTGATTTGCTTCCGCAAGTGTTTGTATCTCTTCCACAATCATTCCTAGGGTCAACACATCACGTTCCATGTGTGTGTGTGATCTTGGTGGTTGTTCTTGAGGTGGGTTGGGACATAGGCCAAGTTCTATTGAAGAATTTTTATCGGCTCCCATTCACCCCCCCCTCTGGTCGCCTTCTCGGTCCTTCAATTGGTATCAGAGCCGGTTTGATCACTTGTTGGCTTTGACCGGCCTTGTGATCCATAGGCGACATTTGGGGAGTGCTTGTTTGTGCTTCGGTCATTTGCTAACACTAACCGGTGCTTGTTCAATGGCACCAAGTGCTCGCTCTCGTGTGTCTTTATCCTCAGGTTTGAATATGTGTGGAGTTGCTATTGAGGATGACACCAAGATGAGTCGAGTTGTGGATGCTCGCATGGACGATCTTGAGGAGGAAGAGGCGGACCTCACGGAGGAAGAACTCAAAGTGGTCGAGCTTTTCAAGCTTTCAAGAGGCAATGAGATGTCTCATGAGGATCTTATCTCCGAACTTTTCAAGATGAGCCAAGGTAATCTTGTCAATGGCATTGTGGCTTTATTCACTGCGGTTCAAATGTGTGATGCTAAAATTGTCAAACTCAAAAAGAAATTGAAAACCTCTATGCCTAGTGATGAGAGCTTATTGTCTAGACTTGATAATGTGAATGCTTTATCTTCTCGCAAGTCTAGTACTTCTTTGCCTTGTGATGGTTGTGTTGCCTTGCTCAAAAAGAATGATGAGTTGAATGCTTCTATGGCTTGTTTGAAATCCGAAAATGAGAAATTGATGCATGATTGTTCTTCATGTGAAAAGCAATTGGAAAGTGCTAGATTTGTTATCAACATGTTGAATGAGAATGCTTCTTTGCCATGCTTGTCTTGCAAGTCTTTGCATGATGAAATTGACTTGTTGAAATCAAATGCTTCTATGCCATGTGATTCATGTGTTGCCTTGCATAAAGATCTTGATTGTGCTAGAGTTGAAATAGGCAATCTTATGTCCTTGGCTAGAAAAGGTTGCAATTCTTGTATTGACTTGCTTGCTGAAAATGAAATGTTGAAGCTTGATCATTCCACTCGCTTAGAGCAACTTGAACTTGCTAGGGCTACAATTGTTGAGATAAAATCTATGCCTTGTAGCACTTGTTCTTCTTCTATGAATGATGATGCTTGCCTTAATCCTTGTGCTAATCATGATGCTTTGCATGATTTGCATATGAGTGATGCTTCTTCTATTTCTTGCACATCATGTCTTGCTTTGAAAAATGAGATTGAGGCTTTGAAGCTAATGCGCGATGATATGAGCGCAAAGTTGGTTGAGCACAATGATATGAGTGCTAGCCTTGAGAAGGAGAATGATCTCTTGCGTACCACATATGCCGAGTGCATTGAGAAGGAGATTCAAATCTTAAGAGATACTCCATGTGGTACTTGTGAGCGCCTCAAATCTCAAAATCAGGTTTTGCTCCAACTATGCAAGAGCTTAGATGCTAAGCTTCTTGATTCACGCAATTCTTCTCACTCCGATGTGCATGTTCCAAATATTTCTTCTTTGTCTTCGGAGTTGGGTTCTTCTCATGTTGTGCGTGAGTCTTTGGATGTTAGCTCTTGTGCTATTGCTTTGGGTGATTCTTCTTCGGCTACTCATGCTATTCGCTCTTCCGGTGTTGCCCAAGAGACTTCAAGTGGCAAAGGTGTTTCTTGCTCAAATGGTACATCAACCTTGAAAGAAAAGTACCATTGCACCTTTTGCAAGAAAGATGGGCATGTTCTTGAGTTTTGCTTTCGCCGTGTCAAACACGAGCGCCGCATTCGTGCAAAGGCTTTTAGGAACACACATCGCTCTTTCCATGGCATGTGTGGACCGAATGTTGGCTCCAAGTCAAAAGATGCTTCTAGTTCTTCATGCAAGTCTCAAAGGACTTCTCACTCGAGCAAGAATGGTGCTTGTACCACTCAAACCGTCTCTCCCGATAGGCCATTGTACCATTGCTCTTATTGTGGGAATGATGGGCATCAAATTGACTTTTGCTTTAGGCGTGCCAAACGCTTGCGCCGATCTCATGCTTCTAGCTATTCGAGTATTCATAGCTTTTCCCATGGCATGAAGACTCGGGAGTCTAGCATGAGGCATCGCTTTATTGATGGTTTCTTTGACTCATTTTCTTGTGGGTTTGAACGTGCTCGTGGACATGCTTCTAATGCTTTTTGTGTTGGTCCACGACATGGTTCTCATGATTCTTTCAATGGTTCTTCTCATGGTGTTCCCTTTAGAGGCTCTCGTCGTTTTTCTAGTGGTTGCACTCGTTTTTCTTCTCGAGTTGCCATTTCGCGACATGCTTCTAAAGGTGATTCAAAGTCTTCAAATTTGAGCCAAAGTTTGCATCATGCTAACCCTCATGATAAATTGAGTACATCTATTGGTCATGTGTCCAAGTGTTGGATTCCCAAGTATTTGCTTACTAACCCTTCGGGATCCAAGACTCGGACATCTCTCTCTTCTCATGTGTAGGTTGAGGATGCGGGTTGGAGGACATGAGCTTGATTGATCTCGGTCTTTTGCTTGACGTGATTGAGACATGATGGTTCTCCATACCCTTGTACATGGCCTCCAAGAGGCATGCGCTTCATTGTGGCGTCTTCACCTATTTTGTGAGCTTTCCTATACACTCATACCTTCTACATTCATGTACATTTACTTGTGGTATGAGGTGCTTGTTCATATGCTCACTTGACCCTCTCGACATGTATTTTTTTATGTATATCATGTATCATGCTTTTGGTTCTCTCTTGTTCTCTTTTGCTTTTATTTGCATTCGCCTTTGGTTAGCATGTGATCGTCTTGTTATATCCAACCATGCTAGCCTTGCATTTTCTTGTGGCTTTTGATCTCACTTTCGTGCTTCCATTTCTCTCTTGCCTATTGGATGTTTTTATCTTTTGGTTAGCATGTGCTTATATATTGTTACATTCAACCTTGCTATTTTGAATATGTTCTTGGCTTTTGACCCTTGCTTTCATGCTTGCCATTCTCTCTTTTCCTAAATTGCCTTTTGCCATGTACACCTTTGACTAGCATGTTTCTATATTGTTTTTCACCTACCATGCTAGCTTTGTGATCGCTCTTGTGACTTTCGTCACTCCTTGTATCTTGTGTGAACCATACTATATCTTTTCATGATTAGCTAGTGGTTCTCACATGCTTACCCTCATGTGATATGTGCTCCTTTTTGTGTTATTTGTATATGCTCTCCTGGACATATGTTTACTCGGTCCTCTCATGCTTTGTCATGTTTTGCAAATTTGAGTTTGAAGTATGCTCCCTATTGCTTTATTTGCACAACTCTCTTCTTTGATTGTTTAATGTTTGCCCCTTGTTCAAGTGTCTCCTTGTCTTATTTTGAATGATTCTAAAGTTGTCTTGTCGAGGGGGAAATTGGCTTGGTTTGAGGGGGAGTTGCTGTTTTTCATTGATATTGGAGCTTGTCTTGTGCTTTGGACCTTTGAGATGCTTTTCTTGTAAAATTTGTATCTTAACTTTGCATCGCATCTCATCATGTAACATGTGCATTGTAGAAGCTTCAATTCTTATGCCTTCTTGTATTTATTGTTGCTATGGTTGAGTTTGAGCTAAGTTGTGTGATTGCTAGTAGCAAACCTTCAAACTTAGGCTTTTCTAGATGGCTTGGCATAGTGGCATTTTGAGCAAGCTAGCTAAACTTAAAGATGAAAATTGGCTTTTGTGAGTCTTATGATCTATGCATGCCAATATTTGCTCACCACTTGTATACTTGCTTTTATCCTTGTCAAGACTTGTGTTAAGGCTAGTTGAGAAAATGTCTTGGCTTCGGCAACTTGTTGTTGGGGGATGCTCTTTGCAAATGTTTAGCTCATGATGGGACTTTGGGGGAACAAATGTTCCTTTTGCCAAAAGGCATGCTCTTTTGCTCTTGTGCTTAAATTTAAAATCAATTTGATCTTTTGTGCTTAATGTTTTAAATCCAATACGGTGCCTTGATGCCTCAGGGTGTTTGCCGTAACCAGTCGTGCGACCCTCTGTATGGATAAGAGGTTACTTGAGGATAAAATCCAATACGGTGCCTTGATGCCTCGGGGTGTTTGCCGTACCCAGTCGTGCGACCCTCCGCATGGATAGAGGTTACTTGAGGATAAAAATAACATGAGTAATTGCTTTTGTTCCTAAATCTTATATCTTACTTGTTGATTACTCACTTGATCAAATTGAGTCTTTGTTGCATATGTGAGCGTTTGTCAAAGCACATCTTTCCGAATGTTTGTTGCCTGAGTTGAGATTGACACTTGCTAGTTTTCTTGGATTCACTTAATGCTTGTTTTGCCTTGGCTAGCGGTAATTATACATGTGGTGGCAAGCTTATCATGATGTAGCAAGTTTGAATCTATCTTGATCAATTCAATCTTCCTGCTTAGCTTGTCTAGCTCTTTGCTTTTGTGCTATGCTCTCTATTACGGTCTTTGTGCGATTGTGAGCTCATGCTTTTACACTTCAAGGCTTTGTGCTTGTTTCATAGCAATGATAAATGCTTGTTGACATAATTGTTGAAGCTCCATAAGTTTGCATCCTCATAAATTGCATTTTTGTCTCTCTTTTATGTCTTGATGAGTTCATTGCCAAAGGGGGAGAGATTTCAAAGGAGTGATGCACAATTTGTGAAAATATGAATGAATTTAGCTTGTGCATTTGTATGAGAGGTAATCATAACTTGAGGGGGAGCAATCATAATTTGAGGGGGAGCATTCTTTGTATTTGAGATTTTCTTGAGTCTTTAGTGTTCTTGGCGATGAAATGGTCATGATGAACAATTACTCTAGTTTATGGACCATGAGCCACTCTCTTGCCAATTCTTGATGTTTGCGATCCTTTTATGCTAAGTGGCCACTTTCAATTCTTTATTGGTTTTTGGCCATCTTAGTTGTGCTTTATTGGACTCGCATTTTCAATTCCAAATTTATGTGCATTTGGTGTTGTCAATGTACTCATCAAGGGGGAGATTGAGAAGCCATGTTGATATGTGCCATGGCTTGGTTTGTGATGAGTAATTGACATTGATTACTTCCTTGTTGAGCTTGGTTGAAAATGCATTTTAAGGATCGAGAAAGCAAACCCCCGGACTATCCGATAGGTTACCGGACCATCCGGTACCGGAATATCCGACGTTGTACCGGACCATCCGGTCAATTCGAATTGCTTGAAAGATAGCACTATTTGAGGGGGAGCTTTACATCAAGTGATTACGTTCTGACTTTTTCTTGAGTCTTTTGGGATCTTTGCGTCTATGAGCCGCTTTCTTTGCCAACTCTTGGTTTGTGTGATCCTTTGCTACTAGATGGTCGTTTTCTACCTTTTACCTTGGTTTTGGACCATTTAGTTAGCTTCTTTGGTGTTGCATTTCAAGTTCAGATTCATGTGCTTGGTGTTGTTGTCAATGTACTCATCAAGGGGGAGATTGAGGAACCATGTTAAGATGTGCCATGGTTCTCGATGATGAGTAATTGACAACCGTGTTGATTTGAGTTGACATGAGGTTTGGGTTGAAATGCGGGACTTTGAGGGTTGCATAAGCATATGCATGATTATGTTTATGGCTAACCGAAGTTGGTGCAGGTGATGGATGATTGGCGGAGAAGGAAACGTGTTTGCTTGTCTAATGATGTGTAGGTCAATGGAGTCAACTTGATGGTCAACGGCAGGAGGATCGGGAGGACCAAGCGAAGGGTCCCGACGGGCTGGGACCGAGGAGGCTTGGGTTCGGGCGATCGAGAGGCCGGGTGAGGTCAAGGGTGATCCACACCGTACACGTGGCGGACAAGAAGCACGGAGGGTTTCGCGGTTTGGCCTCAAAACCGTGGAGGTGATGAAGACGGCGTGTTGACCAAGGTCAAGAGGCGAACAGGAGGCCGGTGCAAGTGAAGGGTCCCGACGGGCTGGGACCGAGGAGACTTGACGGCGAGGTTCGCGGGACGAGGTGACACGCGTCGACATCGAGATGGTTTCCGGTTTGGCCTCAAAACCGGTGGTCGACGGTTTCCCGGTTTGGCCTTAAAACCGGCAGTGATGGTTTCCCGGTTGAGCCTCAAAACCGGTGGTGGACGGTTTCCCGGTTTGGGCCTCAAAACCGGTGGTGGGTGGTTTCCCGGTTTATGCCTCAAAACCGGCGGTGGACGGTTTCCCGGTTTGGGCCTCAAAACCGGTGGTGGAAGTCACGCTTTGAGAAGCGTGCAAGGCGGTTTCCCGGTTTAGGCCTCAAAACCGGCGGCGACGGATGGAGGTGCATGTGGCACCATCGTGGAGGTGGCTTCGAGGTGAAGCTACGGTGTGAAGGCCCCGACGGCGTTCGGGCGAAGGAGAAAAAGTTGGACGGAAACGCCCTTATGTGTTGTATGGGTGTGTTGTAGTGTGAGGGGCATTTCCGGGATGTGGAAATGTCCAAGAGGATAAGGTGAGGGGGCTGGTTGGCTGCCCTCCCTTGAGCCTTGTGTTGTCTCTCACTTGTGTTTGTGGGAGAGGGCTTGAGAGAGGAGAGAAGAGAGGGGAGAAGAGAGGAGATGGCTCTTTGATTGAGCTTTTTGTCATCTCTAGTTTGTGTGTGCTAGGGAGTGGCTTGACATCTACATCTTTGAGCAATACATAGCATCAATTCGTCCTCAAAGTGTTCTCCTCATCTTGAATCCCGAATTTCTTATTTTCCCCATTTTCGGAACTATTTTCGGGTGATTTTCGATTCGCCTTTTGTGATGTGTTTTTGGGCGGATTTCTTGGGGGATCTTGGTGCTAGGATGTGCTAGAACAATCCTTGGTAGGTCCTTGACCGAATCCATGGCACGAGCACCTTCGATTTGAAGATTTGGTGAAGTTTCCTTCTCTTGTTCATCCAAACCCTACCCCTCTTGATAGAATCCAAAATCCGCATGGATTTCTTAGGGTTTTTGGTGTGATTCTTGTTGGATGATGTTCTCCATCTCAAGACGAAGCTATGGTTCAAATTTCGTGATTTTTGGAGGTCGTTTGACCCGGTTTCGAGATTTTTCTTGAGCTTGCGCGCGTGCTGTCCTGTCAGGGCCGGATTATCCGGCAAGTTGCCGGAGTATCCGGTGGCCGGAGTGTCCGACAAGTTTTTGGAGTGTCCGGTACTTTCCCAGGTCCGGAGTATCCGACAGTTGGCCGGATTATCCGGTAGGAGGTCTCTGTTTTGACTTTTTCAGATCACCTTTTTGAGTGTGTCTTTGCTTGATTTGCTTCCGCAAGTGTTTGTATCTCTTCCACAATCATTCCTAGGGTCAACACATCACGTTCCATGTGTGTGTGTGATCTTGGTGGTTGTTCTTGAGGTGGGTTGGGACATAGGCCCTATTGAAGAATTTTTATCGGCTCCCATTCACCCCCCCTCTGGTCGCCTTCTCGGTCCTTCATCTTGTGAGGAACTAGCTGCCTGATATTCTCTTGTGAGGAACTAGCTGCCTGATAAGGTTAGTTAATTAACCTCACATGTCTAGTTGTTGTTTTCCTGCGTCCTCTACTTACCCAGCTATACGCACAAGTGCATGCGCACGCAAGACAAATATAAACATACCGCCGCGCCATATCAAAATACTGAACCATATGCTCCAAAAAAAATTACTGAAGCCGGAATGAGCTAATTTGTTCTCTCTCTCGACTGAAAATGGTCATCCTTATTCAAGAAATATTAGTCATAATATTATGAACTACCATTTGAAATGGATCTAGTAACATCATTTTGCAAAACTTCAACCAAGATATTTAAAACGGTAATAATGTTGGTCAACGTTTAGATGTTTTCACTGCATACAAACCGAAGGGAGTATCATTCGGTCGACTTTTTCATTATTTGTTGGACCAAACTTTATGTAAGTTTACCCTATAGCAAGTTTTTTTAATAAAAAATAAATATATTGATATACAAGGCTTTCCATAAAAAAACTTCTTTTTTGATGTATGTATCATCTAATTTAAATTAATCACTTTTTGAGCACACTCGTTTTTGTGATTCTAATCAGTTAAACCTTCTTTCATTCCAGTCCTATCTTCCTTTTTCAAATTTGATTCTTTCTTTTTTTGCAAAAAAATTTCAACTTTGTTATAATCAGAAACAATAAGGGTCAAGCAGTCAGAGGAGATAAAAAGTTAGAAGAAAGCAGTAGAGGTCTAGAGGAGGCCAATGCCCTACTTCCTTTTTTATCAACCTCTGTTACCATATTCTTTATAGACTGTAATCGTGTATGGGCTGTAATCTTGTATAGGCTAGAGCAACTCCAAGAGAATAGCTAAAAATGTATTCTAAACACCCATAATAAAACTACTCTAATCCAACAGCCTCGTTAAAATTGCTGACAAGATTAGCTAGTAATACTGGCTCTCCAAAAGTTGCTAGCAAGAATTCCGGAATGGAGAGCCACCAAATTTCGAGAGTGAGTTAGACAATCTGTTGGAGAAACTTTTTACTAAATAATAGCCACATTTGACTTTACAATCCCTGTTGTATATTCTTTTGGAGTTGATCTAATCCTGTACTGGGTGTATGTTGAAATGCTGTCTTTTCAACGAGTTTGGGCTGTCTTTTGAATGACTTCACTTGTAAATGGGCCTAGTCAGTAATCTGGCTTGAATGTTAAAAAAAAAACTAGATTCACGTTTTACAAACTTTTTTTTTGCTAAAAGGCTATGAAGAAGGCCCATAAATGTGCAAAAAAAATTTGCCTATAAAAAATTGGGCTGAGCCCACGAAAGGTCGGTCTGTTCATGAGTCAAATTGTATTTTGTTACTTTCTTTGCTCGTCTTAATTAGTGATGACGGAATAGATGTCACTAAGAGGTTGTTGGTAAAAAAAGAAAAAAAACTTCACACGTGAGAGATCTGCTTAACTCAGGGTTTAGGGTTGTGCAGGATCAAATATTCGCAGTGTGTGAACCTAGACGCGCCAATCTGTTTTCCTTGCAAATAGATAAAGACAAACGATCAAAATCCTTGGGTCATCGGCTCAAACAGGCCGATGTGTAGCTGATATTCACTGGGAGTGAGCACCAATAGGTTAGAGATAAACACGCACGTCAGCTACCAGCTTGTCAAAATAATAAGTAAATAAAGCAAAAACCGATATGGCAATATAATAAATATCCTCAAAGAGTACTCCCTCTGTCTTTTATTTGCTGACGTTTCGAACAAGCTAGATGAACTCAAAATGAACTACCAATCCTTGTCCTAACGACTAAAAAGGAAAAACGGAGGGAGTAAACGGTAAAGACTAACACAAGATCGCCTGTTACTGCAGCATCACTCATCACTAATAAAAAAGGGTACTTCCCGGATCGGCGCCTTAGGCATTGACGCATATGAGCATCGACGTGCCATGCATTGGCATGGAAGTCTTGTATCGGCTCAACAAAAAGCAATTAGGCAGCTAGTGGAAATATCAGACAATTTCTTCTGCACCGGTGCCACCACAAAATCTCAAAATAATGCAGACACTTTGATAATTATAACTGATAATTTTGCAGTCAGCAAACCAAAACAAAAGGAACCCAACATTTGCATATCGCAAGTTTCATATAGCAACCGATTGACGTAGTCTTAATTACATATACTTTCAAAGCATGATAAACAGTCGTTGACATACTACATCAGCTTTTGCCATATGCCACCTAGCCCAGCCGAAGGGCAACACTGTCTGGCCCCAAAAGCATGACGCAATTGTCCCCAAAAGTCCAAGCATCAGCCCCTGCAGATGCATGTAGTAAGATACTAAGATCCAGTGTCATGGATGCAACAACAATATTTGCATTCATATTTTCACTATAAAACCTCATGCTCACAATTGCTAAGTAGTTCAGCTTGAAGCGCACAAGAACTGACATATATAAAATCAATTCATATTCATAACTCCAAAGAGACCTTGAGCAATCCAATTTACAACTAAGCAACTCTGGCCAAGCTTTACTTGAAGTTGGCCTGAACAAGGATAGTCAAATTTCATGATTGAACTAAAAGGCCAACAGAACCACTCGGCTAAAGATAGAACATAGGAAGTCTCAGTTTCCTATCATGCTAAAGTATTTGCTTGGGTAGGCTAGCCTGCGGCATCAAAACTATTTAAAATTGCTATGGATTGGGATTTCAGAGACCCCTTCATTTCTACATGAAACCATAGATTACATGGATTGCAGTTAAGAGTTCCACACTAGATTCAACGGGCACTCTAAGGGCCATGCTAGCTTGGTTAGCTCATGAACACATACTCCCTCCATTCCCAAATTGTTGTCATCAGGACAAGAATTTTAATTCAAATTTGAACTAGAACTCTTGTCCTAAGGGCAACAATTTAAGCAACGGAGGGAGTATGTGTCGTTAGGACGAGTAGATCACAAATCACCACCATCATAAACAAAATAAAGCTCGTTGGTTACCACTTTATTACATTATATAATAACAGAAAAAAAGAACTATTATGAAAATAAGCTTACCAATTCATAAACTCGGTTTCGTCAAAGATGGTGGGAAGCCAAAGTATGGGCGAACACGAGTGGCCTCATTGGGATACAGCCTTGTCCTACAGACCTTCTTGAGTTCAGATGTCTTGACGTCCAGAGAAAAATAGTCCAAATCCCAGTTCTCTGGCAATGGCACCAGGTAGGGTACAGGGATGTCATCTATTGGAGCTCCTTCAATGAATAAAATTCCCTCAGCCGCACCTTTGGCGGTGAAGTTATATTTGCCAGCCAATGGTATAATACGCTCAAGCTGCCATTGTTTTGAAGAGTCTCCGATATTTTGTTGAGTGGTGTGGTAGACTTTATACGAAGCATTAGGAGTGAAATCACAGACAAGAGTGCACATTCCAAGAGCTCCTTTCCCACCCATTACAATGTGAGGCCAACCTCTGCGCTGCACTTGATTGCCAGCAGGAATGTCAATGGTTGAAAACTCCATCCTACGCACATCCAGCACGAGCAAATTGTACCCCCAATGTGCCGCCCAATAGAAGCACCCATCCAGGTAGTCGAAATATGATAGACCAGCACGCTCAGAAGGGGCAACCGTGCCCAAAGAACTCCAGGTGGGAGATGCAGCAATACACCATTCTCTGGTAACGGAAGAGAAGACAAACACGAGCAGCTTAGATTTGTACTGCGCCATGCCTATAACCTTGAAAGACGTTTCGTCTTCGTCGTCGGCAACGGGGCCAGAAATGACGCGAACTCGAAGAGCCGATCCTGTGGCAAGGTTAGGTCCTCGGGTATGCGAGGGAGCAGCACGTACCGCCGGAACAAGGGGTCACACACCGCGAGATTTGTCGGGACATCCTCGCCTACCAAGAAAGAGTTGCTGCACTCGAGGAGGACGCGGCCGTCGCGGGCGTCACGGAAGACCCAGCGGGGGCCCCAGATGCCGTAAGGGAGAGGCACGAAGGAGAAGGCGAAGTCGGCGGCAGTGGCGAGGGCGCTGGCCAGTGGGGCGGAGGGGTGGGGAGGCTGGGCCAGGAGGAAGCCGCGGCTGTTGACGAATCCGAGGAGAGGCGGCGGGTGGAGGACGCGGAAGCGGCGGAGGAACGAGCGGTAGGTGACGATGCGGAGGAGGCGCGAGCGAGGTCGGCCGGAGTCGGCAAGCGGAAGAAGATCTCCTCGAGAATCTCGTCGGTGAGGCGCGGCAACGCCCGGATCTTCATGGTCGGCGCCGCCGGCGATGCCATGGCGACTGCCAATGCACCGCCGGCCGCCGCACGTTTTTTCTTTTTTTTTTTTAAGGTGGCGTTTGGCAAACGGGAAATGAGAGGTAGGATTGGGATTGGAAAATAATTCTTGAGGGAATAAATAGTTGTTTGATATGATGGATAAATCAATAGTGTAGATTCTTCGCTTTATTTTTCTATCCCTATCCCACCTTTCATTTCCCGATTGCCAAACGACACCTTAGGGTTTGAGAAAGGGGATCGGCGAGTGTGGGCGCAGTGGGAAGTTGGAGCGGCTGAGACTGACTCCAATAGGACACCCTATACTCAAAATAGGTCTTTAAACTCAAAAAAATGCTCTCCAACAGGCGACTCAACAGGACAGCCATTTTAGAGCACGCCCACCCTCGTCACCCATAATTGCATCACTTCGCCGCGTGACCTAGTCGCTCGAGCCGTCATCCAGCTCCCCCCATCCTCCCCTCCGCGCCCCCGCCCCTCCCCCCGCCCCCGCCAGGCGCGCGCAGGCGCCGTCACGCCCTCCCCCGACGCTGAACGTGGAGGCGACGCTCCGCGCCTCCCCACTCCCCTCCCCTCCGCCCCCGCCCTTCCCCCGCCCCCGGCAGGCACGCGATGGTGCCGCCGCACCCTCCCCCGGAGACGGACGCGGAGGGAGAAGGGGATGCTGTTGGCGGCAGCTGTCGTTGGAGCGGCGGCTTCGACGAAGAGGAGCACACGGCGGCGGAAGGGAGCCGGGGAGCGGCGGCGGCGTCGACGAAGAGGAGCGTGCGGCGGCGGAGCGGGGCTGGGGAGCGGCGGCGGCGTGGAGCGGCGGCATCGACGAAGAGAAGCACGCGGCGGCGGAGCGGGCCAGGATGCGACGGCGGGGAGCGGGCGCGGCCTGCACGGGGCGGCGTGGAGCGGCGAGGGGAGGGCCTAAGCGGCGGCTGGTGGGGCGGGGTGGGGCTGCCCGGCGGGCGTGGAGCAGCGAGAGGGCGCGGCTTGCGCAGGGTGGCGCGAAGCATGGGGCCTGGTGAGCGGCGTCGCGCGGCGGCGTAGGGAAGGGGTCGTCGGTGGCGTCCAGAAGTAGGAGAGAGGAAAGAAGAAAGTAGGTATTGCTTTGAGTGTTGGGTTGGAGATAGATGATTTTGGATCATCTGCTATAAAGCATGTGGACATCTATATAGCTATATGGGTCTTGAGTTTGAGAAAGTTTTGGCCATAGCATGATCGCCTATTGGACCAGCCCATCGTTCATGCTCAAACTGAAAATAGTCTTGGCCAGCCCACTAAAAGCTTGGGCTAGTGTTAGTCGCCCCGCATCGCCCGTCAATGCCCTACACCACCGATCCGATCCGTTCCTCTTCTTCCATCCGGACGGCCGCCGATGCCCACGGCGTCGCCCGCGGCGGCAATCCCTGACCACCAGGCCCCGTTGCCCGTTCCGACCCTCACCGACGAGCTCCTAGAGGATATCTTCCTCCGCTTGCCCACTCCGACGGATCTCGCCCAGGCCAGCGCCGCCTGCCCCTCCTTCTGCCGCATCATCACCGACCGCTCCTTCCTCCGCCGTTTCCGCGTCCTCCACCCGCCTCCTCTACTCGGCTTCGTCAACAGCCTCAGTTTCCACCCCACAGAGCCCCCCCCCCCCCCCCCCACCCCTCCACGCCGGTCGCCAGTGCCCTCGCCGGTGCCGCTGATTTCTCCTACTCCTTCGTCCCCAAAGGAAGATGGCTCGAGCCCTGGCGTGCCCGCGACGTGCGCCAGGGCCGTGTCCTCATCGAGTGCGTCCCCGAACTCACCATAGAGGACAGCTTCTCCCTCACGGACCTCGAGCTTGCGGTGTGTGATCCTTTGTCCCGGCGGTACATGCTGCTCCCTTCCATTCCTGAAGACCTAACAGCTCCGCACATCGAGGTCGAGAGCTTCCTTCTTCCCACCGGCGAGGATGAGGAGGAGACGTCGTTCAGGGTGATGTGCACGGCGTGGAATGATACGGCGCTGTTCGCATTTGTCTTCACTTCCATCACTGGACAGTGGCATCTTGCTGCATCTCCTAGCTTTAGTTCTTTGGGCACTTCCCCACCTCACTACTACATGGCATTTAATCTTTCGATTTTATCGGGGACCACATCTACTGGACGATGCCTTGGGTTGACAAATTGCTTGTGCTTGACACACTCACCATGGATTTCTCAATTGTCAAGAAAATGCCATCCAGCAACCTAAGGCGGGATAATCGCACCCGTATGGTAGCAGGTGAAAATGGAACACCTCTTATACTTTCTCTCAGTGATAACATTGAAGATGTAACAGGTGACGAGTTACTTGTCACTAAGCTAAATGTCAGTGAGCCTGCTGATCAGTGGAAGTTAGAGAAGATTATACCACTGCCCAGACAGTATAGTTACTCCACCATTTGTGCGGACAAGGGGTTCTTATTCCTTCAAGGGGTTCCAAAAGAATATCAGAATTCAAGATATCCTTGGGAAGAATATCCATACAGAGAACATTTTTCATTGGACATCAAAACATCTGAACTTAAGAAGATCTGTGGGAAGATCTTCGATGCCCGTCCTTACTTTGGGTTCCCACCATCATTGTCAGAACCATCTTTATGAAAGTGGTAAGCTGCTAAGCTTGATGCTTTAGTGCCCTTCACTTTGCACACGTTGTTTTTTCTGAATGTGTGATTCTCATGTCAAGTTTTATGCATGTTTTCTTATATTGTGGTACTTCATCAGCCTACTCATTCGTGTATTTGGACAAAGGTAGCATCCAAAATATATCCTGTTTTACTTTGTTGCATTTAGATGTCAATAAATTAACTGAGAACTTCCCAGTTTGTTTTATTTCTTAATGGGGACATTACACTTGTACCTTATGGCATTCAACTATGTATTGTGTACGTCAAGAAATTTAAGATAACTTCTGCCACGTCAGCTGTCTTATTCGTAACCATTCGATCTTGCCATCGAAAATATTAACCGTTTGATTGCTCAATCTGGCCATTGCGTATGGATCCTTCTAGAAGTGCCAAATAACCGAGTCATGCAGTCAAGATCTTGCCCCTCTTCCTTTTGTCTTTCTTCATGAAATCGATCCGTCCTCTTCATACTCACCACGATTGCAAAAAGAAAAAGGACACCTCGCAGCCATACATTGTTCAGAGTCTAGAAATATGATCTAGCCTTACATTGCAGCATGTTTCATTCTTGGGCTGCCAACACGTGCCCCAGCTGGTTAGCATCGTATTGCTCATCGGTGTTGGTGCGGTTGCTGGTCTCAAAATCTATTGCAGTTAATTGAGTAGCCTCCATCGGACTTTTGATTGCATCCATCGCAACATCTTGCCAAACTCAATTGATTTCCCAACAGTTCCAGTTCTGAGTTTGGAGTAACTGCCCATCAGAACAGCATCACAACGTCTAGCCAGTTTTCGAGTAAACACTGTAAATGTATTTCTTTGCTATAGTGGCCAGAATCTTTGTCCTGATTAAGACCTGCATACTTGGCTTGTAGAAGCAATAAAAACTCTGATTTGTTATATTCTTAAAAATATGTTACATACTTCAAGCATTTATCCCATGTTGCTTCTGCAGTAGCTTAGAGCCTCTCTGCTTCATCTTGAGACAAGAGGCAATGAATTGCCAGCTGCTGTTTTATATTATTTATTTTTTTGGGATAACATATGCTTATTCCAAGATAATTACTTATGTCCAGCTCAACATCAGTATTTTAATGCATACATTTATTTTACTGTTGCAGATCTGGAGCAAATTTCAACTGTATAACTGGTTCTACTCTCACATCAAAGGTAATTTATTTGATTTGTGTCATATTCTCCCATTTTATTATTCAAACAGCAGGAAGTGAGGAGCCATCTCTCAACACCCCCCCCCCCCCCCCCACCCCCCCCCCCCCCCCCCCCCCCCCCTCTCTCTCTCTCTCTCGTGTCAAGCTTGCTGCATGTAACTGTCAACATGTTGTCATTAACTGCATATAACTTAGGACAGCTTCGGTCTATAAGCTTGCCGCGTATAACTTAGGACAACTTTTCATTTCTTTATGGAAGGGAACTAAACTTCAATGCAACTTTGCAGCCACAAGTGTAGCATAATCTAATTAGGATTTACTTTTGCAATTTGTTACCTGCTTATTTTGTCCACTGAAACTGAACAAGGATTAGTCTTGGCTACTCTGCTTTTAGCTGCCTTTTTTATGAAAATTTAACTCTATGACATAGGTTGATGCATGTGTTTCAACTTTAATTTGGTAGGATCACAAGGACTGTGCCGATTTCCTCGATCCTCCACTGGAACACTATTATAAGATGCACTGTCTTTGATAATACCATGGCAACAGCAAGTGTGCCAAGGAGGTTGTGAACCTCTCCTTGCATTTTTTTTTGTTAGTGAAAGATGATGCAATGAAAGGCAGAGCTACCAATGTCATTGAATAAGTTGACTTTATCAAACAAAATGATATGGGTTGCACCGTACATCTAGAATCACCTTTCAGGTTGCTAGCTGTTGTGAAATGTGATGTTTTTTTTGAAAATAAAATCAGTGAAATGTGATGTTCATGCTACACAAATGGCAAAGAGCTAAAACATTTTTTCAGTTTACACATGAACCCTTGACCACTATTCATAATTTGACGGCTGCAAGAAGGCAAAACTGTTTTTCTTTTCATTGTGGGATAGCAACCTCTACTTTCTTCTTTGATTTTAAAACTTAAACAATACCTTGAAACTAAGTAATACACTGATAATAAATAAGTTTTCGATATAGAAAATTGAAGGCTCAATATTATTGATATTTCATAGAAATGTTTTTTGGTTCTATTCTAATATCTGAAAGTAAAGCAATATGAATGTTACCAGGACAGTGATCACCTGCAAACCATGTTGCAGAGATAGACAAGACAACATACTGATACACAGCAAGAAGATCCTGCCCGTGTGCCTTCTCGATGTATAGAACCTATTTTTAAACTAAACCTGTGTCCTCACTTTCTTCATAGATAGAAGAAGATCAGGGTTACATTCGTAGTTCTATTGACTCAACACATATTTTTTATTCCGAGGGAGTTTAGCATGTTATCAAATTGAAACTTTCTGTACACATGAAGCCATTCCAAAGGTTTACAATTCTACACACACTTCTTGATGTTCAAATTGGCTAACGATTCCCCAACTGCAAATAAACTCGATCAAGCAAAGCAGACAGGTTCTTCAAATTTTTGTTAAGTCTATGACAAAAGACATTCAGAAACTAAAGTTTCCCCTTCCTTGCCGCTGCCTATAAGGTTGTAAAGTTTGTCATGTAAGATCTCACGTACTAATTGAATTACTAATTATGCTACTGAATTTGTAATGCCCCGTATGCAGGACCACAAATTGGTGTTTAAGGAGATTTTTTTTTTTGAAAAAACCTTTTCACTAGATGGGCCATAACCAGTGCTGGGCCAACTGATCCCAAGCAGCGGCGAGCAAATGGCGCGGCCTTTTTCTAGTGATTTCTAATTAAGGAGAGACCTTTATATATAATAATGACAGATACGTTAGTTTGGGGTTGCTAACAAATACACGACCTTGGCTTTTTTTTTCTACATTTTTTATATTTTGTGTCATTTTATCACCCTTACACGAATCTTGTATTCTTGAGCTACTACCCAAGCTGAAGCAGAGTTTAGCTATGCCCTTGACCCTTGTGACCCCTATGAATTAGGTGTCCAGTCTCCAATCCAAGCATATTTGATCTTCATCATCCAGCAATCGTAAACTTGTAATACATACACATTCATCAGGATCGAAATCTTTCACAACAATTTGATTGATCAAATGCTGCCATGTTTTGATGGCGATTCTTCAGGAACGTTTTGATTGCATATGGATTGATTATCAATTTTTACAGTCTTGTACACAACAGCATTCGATCACTAGCAACAAGCATTCGATCTGTACCTGGCACCAGCTAAGTTGCAGGTTATGAAAAATCCTTTACAAATCTTACGCACCCCAACTTCAGTATTAGAAGTTTCGTTGAAAGGAAAAGAAAGTGAGGAATGAATACTTTCATTGCTATTAGCCTCAGACAATATAACATGGTTCGTTGTTCCAGCTGAAATTGGATTTACGCAGAAAACTACACACTTATGGGTATAGTGTAGACTAAATTGAGAAGCCTTGAAGCTGCCTTAGCAAGCATTACTGGACCACAGCCGAATGGTGCTCGTACGGAATATTTGACCGTCAAGCAAAAGGGATGGCCCGAGCGCCCATCCCGTTCCGTCGTTGCCGTGCATGTACACTTCAATACTGCTCAAGGATGACAAGAACAAAACATTATACAAGCACTGTTCGAACTCATACTGCAAGCATCTACTTAAAGATTACGAACCTAATTATCTGATTCCAGCTCGATAACAGTTCCTTTTTGCAATTGGGTGGTATCAATAGTTTCCTGGAAGGAATGTTCCAAGGTCAACTACATTTCGAGAGTATTGATTATTGGCGCATTGAACATTCGGACATACCAAAAGTTAAGTGTAAATTCGGAAATATATCTCCACAGCTGAAATAAATTAGAGAAGAGTTTTGTTTGGCCTCTGCTATCCTGTCCCTGTGCATAGGTGAATGACACAAAAAACATTATGGTTTATGTTGTGTTTGGACAAGGAGAGGTTGGACTTTTGAGAATTTTAGGATTTTGATCCAATAAGTGGTACTAATTTGCAGCCGGTAGTAAGAAGGTATGAAAATTGATCATATTAGTGCTTACTAATTTTTTGTACGACATAATGAATAATACTAAAATCACAACTCATGCTTGGCTTTAATTAAAACGTCGTGTCACCCACATTAACGGTTTAATCAGTAAACGGACAGCTTAAAGCCCGGTTTCTAAATTCGGGTGAAATCTCTCGTCTGTTTGTGGTTGTCATGATGACAATACTCTGTCTTACAAATTGCTGATTTAATTTGTCGATGCAACTGAGTAGTACCTTATTTGCAAAGAAACATTCAGTAACAATCAAATGTTCAACTGGTGTCTGGTCAACCAGCTAGTTTGTGGGTGCCATGTTGCACAAGTACTATTATATACTGCTAATAAAGCTCCAGCATTACTTCAAAAAAAAAAAAGCTCCAGCATGCGTACAACTAACAAACAACACAACAAAATACTCCACCCTATCTCATCACCATATCTATAAAAGGTCCATCTCTGGGAGCAACACTTCATCACCCTTGAGTTGTTCTTTGCTCCTTAGCTCAAGCGCAGAGTCTTGCGCAACGGCTAGCTAAGAGCGCTACAGCAGAGAGAGAGAGAGAGATCAATACAATGGCATCTGCTTCGTTGAGGCTCGCCATGGCGGTGACGTGGGCCCTAGTGTTGGCGTCTGCTTGCCAGGGCCTGAAGGTGAATTACTACAAGAAGACGTGCCCGCGCGTGGAGACCATCGTCAGGGACGCGGTAACGAAGGTCGTGTACAAGGACGCCGGCATCGGCGCCGGCCTCATCCGCCTCCTCTTCCACGACTGCTTCGTTCAGGTACACACGCGCGCATGGTGAATTTACCTGGACACGAACGTGCATGCATGGACACAAGAGTTTGACGCGAAATGATATATGTTTGTGTACCTAGGGATGTGACGGCTCCGTGCTCCTGGACCCGACGCCGGCGAACCCGCAGCCGGAGAAGCTGAGCCCACCAAACTTCCCCAGCCTGCGCGGCTTCGAGGTGATCGACGCCGCCAAGGAGGCCGTCGAGAAGGCCTGCCCCGGCGTGGTCTCGTGCGCCGACGTCCTCGCCTTCGCCGCCCGCGACGCCGCCTACATCCTCAGCAAGTACAAGGTCAAGTTCCACATGCCCGCGGGGCGCCTCGACGGGCGCGTCTCCAACGCCAGCGAGGCCCTCGACAACCTGCCGCCGCCCTTCTTCAACCTCACCGATCTCATCGGCATCTTCGCCACCAAGGGGCTCGACGCCGAGGACATGGTGGTGCTCTCCGGCGCGCACACCGTCGGCCGCTCCCACTGCTCGTCCTTCGTCCCCGACCGCATCGCCGTCCGCTCCGACATCGACGGCGGCTTCGCCAAAATCCTCAAGAAGAAGTGCCCGGCCAAGCCGAGCCCGGCCAACGACCCCACCGTGAACCAGGACCCCGAGACGCCCAACGCGTTCGACAACCAGTACTACAAGAACATCCTGGCCAAAAAGGTGCTCTTCACGTCCGACGCCGCCCTGGTGAACTCGAAGGCCACGGCCAAGATGGTGAGCGACAACGCAAACATCCCCGGGTGGTGGGAGGACAAGTTCGCCAAGGCCTTCGTCAAGATGGCCGCCGTCGAAGTCAAGACCAGCAAGAATGGCGAGATCAGGAAGAACTGCAGGGTGGTCAACAGCGGCCATGCTCATCCTCCCCCGCAGGGCTATGCTCATCCTCCCCCGCAGGGCTATGCTCGTCCTCCCCCGCAGGGCCCGCACTACTGATCAATCGATTGGCCGATCGATGCGTGCTTCGTTCGTTTCTCTGGATTTCCTTCAGGTTGCATTGCTTTCGATTCTTGATTCATTATTTTGTTTGTTCTTGTCTGGCTTTGAAATGTCCTTCCATTATCCAGAGTTGTTTTTCTTTTCAAAGAATGCACAATATGCTTGTGTGTTACGGTGATAACGTATTAAATGTAATTGACAAGTATAATAAATGATTTTTTGATCATGTTAATAAATTTATGATTGATTTTACAATTAGCTTCAGCCACCCTTCCTACGTTCACCGATCCTATAACCCTGAAGTTAATTTGGGTCTGATATTGTGAGGTTTATGAAAAGCATGAACAATAGCATGCAAGATCTTAAGATAACAGTGGAGAAGCAAGCACGACACGAGGAAATATTTATTTATTTATTTTTGCAAAGATGGCTGGGTTGGACTGGGCTAGGTAGGGCCGAGCCTGGCTTCGGAGTTGTAAATATATATTTTTTTTTGTTGCAATAAGGTTATCATGCATCAAGGCACCGTGTTTTGTGGCATGCTCGGTAGTTGCTGCACTGCTACTCTCCTTCAAATTCGTTGCGCTATGAACAAAGTAGATACGTGTTGCAGACAACATGATGTTCTAAATTTGTATCTCTTCTGACATCGTTGTGTCATTCTTGAGCCAGAGCGGACACATTGAGTGTTTTGCTCATATAAAGCATAACAACAGATTTTCAGATGGAAGTCAGAACCAAACCCATTGAGGCTACCAAACATGCGGTTCACGTGCTTGCGGAATATAGTGCGGATGACGACCTTAGTTGACCAGCCTGCAGTTCTTCCTGATCTCACCCTGGAAGCCCGTCTTCACCTCGATGCCGGCCATCTTGACGAACGCCTTCTTGAACTTATCCTCCCACAACCCGGAGATGGCCGCGTTGTCCTGCACCATCTTGGCCGTCGCCGGCGAGGTCATCAGCGCGGCGTCGGAAGTGAAGAGCACCCTTTTCGCCAGCACGTTCCTGTAGTACTGGTTGTCCAACGCGTTGGGGGACACGACGTCTTGGTTCACGGTTGGATCGTTCGCTGGGCACGTCTTCCTGAGGACGTTGGCGAGCCCCGCGTCCATGTCGGAGGGCACGGCGAGGCGGTCGGGGACGAAGGAGGAGCAGTGGGAGCGGCCGATGGTGTGGGCGCCCGAGAGCACCACCATGTCGTCGGCGTCGAGCCCCTTGGCGGCGAAGCTGCTGATCAGCTGGTTGAGGTTGAAGAATGGCGGCGGCAGGTTGTTGAGCACCTCGGAGGAGTTCGAGACGCGCCCGTCGAGGCGGCCGGCCGGCATGTCGATCTTGAGCGCGAACGTGGTGAGGAAGTAGGCGGCGTCGCGGGCGGCGAAGGCGACGATGTCGGCGCACGAGACCACGCCGGGGCAGGCCGCCTCGACGGCGTTCTTGGCGGCGTCGATCACATCGAAGCCGCGCAGGCTTGGGAAGTTTGATGGGCTGCGCTTCTCCGGCTGCGGGTTCGCCGGTGTCGGGTCCAGAAGGACAGAGCCGTCGCATCCCTATAGATATATATAAATCTCGCGTCAAACTGGATCATAAAAGCATTTCATGACACGTTAATTATGTTCATCGTGTGTACCTGGACGAAGCAGTCGTGGAAGAGCATGCGGATGAGACCAGCGCCGATGCCGGCGTCCTTGTAGACGAACTTCTTCACCTCGTCCCTCACGATGGCCTCCACGCGTGGGCACGTCGTCGCGTAGAAACCAACCTGCAGCCCCTGGCACGCACGCAGGACGCATGCCGCCACCATGGCCAGCCTCAATGAAGCAGACATTGTTTTCTCGCTCTGATCTTTTGAGTGAGTATTTGACCTCTCTGATCAAGTGCTAGTGCGAAGAGCAAATGAGAACTGATGAACTGAGGTTCTGGTATGCCCGATATTTATAGATGGAGAGATATAGGGACTCGATGATGAACCGGATGTTGTTAGTGGGACGATGCAGGGTGTACTATAGGACCAGCAGCTGATCAGCTATCTAGCTGTATGCTGTTATGAACATGGAGCGAAACCACAATTAGGTCGGCATTTGACCTGCAGATAATCGTTTGCACTGGCTCCATGTTGAGCTGCCTCTGGTTTATTCCTTCTGTTCGATGGCTTAATTTCTTTCTTTCTCCTGGTAATGTTCCATTGCAAAGTAGTATGACCTGTTTGCAGCCAATTCCAGTGCATCTCTTATTTGTTAACGCTAGTAAGTAATTTGTTACCTAATATATTCCTTTACAATGATTTGGTTCCCTTCGTGTGGTTATACGCTCTATAATTGAAAAGTTGTTTCTATGAATAGAATAAATTTTCTTTCCACTTTGAAAAAAATTCTTTCCACAAATGATACAAAGAACCCTTACATCTCCTACTGTGACCTGCGGCAATTAAATTATAATACAGAAAAATGTGACCTTCAATTGGAAACATTTTATTTTTTTCCTCTAGAAGGACCTCTCATTCAAAACCTGAATTTTATAGTACGTAGTTGAATAAAAATTAAAAAATCTATATGGAACGGCGCGCCTGGGAATGCACAGAAGTTTTGCACGTAAATGACATTTTCATTCTGTTGGTTGACATCTGACCGGAATGTGCCAAACAAAGACGCCAATATTGGCTTTCACCTTAAAATTGATGACTGCGCCAATATTGGCTTTTTGGTACAATTTGTGACAAATTCTGAATTCACCAATTAATGTTCAATGAAACTTTTTTTTTTTTGCGAGGGTAATGTTCGATGAAACATTTTTGTGGGAGGACAAAGTTCAAGAAGGACTGCATGACTCCTTCCACGAGGACTCAAATATGGTGCACATTTATATTTAAATGATTGTAACTCTAATGTCAGCGTGTATTCCTAGCTGGTGCATAGGCTAGAATTATACTTCCTTCATCCAAAATGTATGTAAGGTCAGTAATTGAACCGTATTTGGAGACATATGCATGAATGGAACATTTGAAGACATAGCATCCAACTTGATCGATGACTTTCTTACTGTCCTATGTGCAATTTACACATGATTCAAGGGACAATACTCGAAATTGACTTGATTTGATCAACTAAGACTACAACTCTAGCACTCGAGGTTGACCGCAAAAATTAATCTATGGACGCCAAGCAGCAAACTATATGATGTCATCACCAATGCAATTTACTCTTTGCAATATATCCAAAGAAACTCGCAATTTAGAAAGCTATTTGTAGACAAAGAATAGAGGAAATTCAGTGATGGTACATAATTACACAACATCTTGAAGAATAGAGGAAAGGAATACAAATAAGACAAGATGGCGGGATATTTCAGCTGGAAGATATAGAGAACCCATTGCTGCCAAAAGAAGATCGATTGCACCTTAATTAATTAGTTGACGAGCCTGCAGTGTCTCCTGATCTCGCCCTGGAAGCCGGTCTTCACCCCGATGCCGGCCATCTTGACGAACGCCTTCTTGAACTTGTCCTCCCACAGCCCGGAGACGGCCGCGTTGTCCCTCACCATCTTGGCCGTCGCCGGCGAGGTCAGCAGCGCGGCGTCGGAAGTGAAGAGCACCTTTTTGGCCAGCACGTTCTTGTAGTACTGGTTGTCCAACTTGTTGGGTGTCACGACGTCCTGGTTCACGGTGGGGTCGTTGGCCGGGGTCGGGTTAGCCGGGCACCTCCTCCTGAGGAAGTTTGCGAACCTGGCGTTGATGTCGGACGGCACGGCGATGCGGTCGGGGACGAAGGAGGAGCAGTGGGAGCGGCCGATCGTGTGGGCGCCCGAGAGCACCACCATGTCCTCGGGGGTGAGCCCCTTGGCGGCGAAGCTGCTGATGAGCTGGGTGAGGTTGAAGAATGGCGGCGGCAGGTCGTTGAGTGCTTCGGTGGCGCTGGAAATCCGTCCGTCAAGGCGGCCGGCGGGCATGGCGATCTTGACCCCGTACCTGCTGAGGAAGTAGGCGGCGTCGCGGGCGGCGAAGGCGACGATGTCGGCGCACGAGACCTTGCCGGGGCAGGCCTTCTCGACGGCGTCCTTGGCGGCGTCGATCACATTGAAGCCGCGCAGGCTCGGGAAGTTTGGTGGGCTCAGCTTCTCCGGCTGCGGGTTCGCCGGCGTCGGGTCCAAGAGGACAGAGCCGTCGCATCCCTAAAGACATACGTCTCGTGTCAAACTCGTTCACACATGCATTCTTTTGTTGGCAACATGTATGGTACACATTCATCGTGTATGCGCGTACCTGGACGAAGCAGTCGTGGAAGAGCAAGCGGACGAGTCCGGCGCCGGTACCGGCGTCCTTGTAGACGAACTTCTTCACCACGTCCCTCACGATGGACTCCACGCGGGGGCACGTCTTCTTGTAGTAACCCACCTGCAGCCCCTGGCACGCCGACGCCAGGGCGAGGACGCATGTCATCACCACGGCGAGCCTGAATGAAGCGGCCATCGTCTTCTTGCTCTTTCGAGTTTGAGAGTGCGAGCTCACGTGCTAGCTAGTGCGAAGAGCAGACGAGAAGTGATGGACTGCTGTCGTATGCATCGATCGATATTTATAGATGGACAAGTGACTAGACAAGATGATGATGAAGCGGAGGATGTTGGTTGGATCCAGCGTGTATTATTAGGCAATAACTGATTAGCGATCTAGCTGTAATTAAGCTGTTACAGAACATTGAGGAAAACCGCTGGTAGGTCGGCATTTGACAAGCAGCTACCTTAACCGTTTGCTCTAGCTACTACATGTTGTGCTGCCTCTGGTTAATTTATTCCCGGCCCCCATACGTTGACTGAATCCTTTTTTCTGTTCCTGAGAATGTTCCATTGCAAGTATGATTCGTTTGCAGCAAATTCCACTGTATCTCTCTTATTCCGAGAAGATAATTAAAAAAATAGATAAAGAAATATATACTTCATCAAGCAAACGAAGGTATCCCGGCCCTATAATAGAGAGTGTATCTAGCCACCCATATTACAAAAGTTTGAAGGAAAGTCCAGACTTCATCCCGTTATTCGCCACAGCATTTTAGAAAAGTAAAAAAATAATAACAAACAGTAACATTTCATTTAATTTTAAACGTCTATCCTATTGCCAAAAAAAAATGTGCATGACAAAAATGTCTATTGTCATCGTTTCGAGTCAACAACATGCAACCTTCATGACACCTCGCTTCTCTCCTTCTTTTGGACTAATGAGAATAATCGACTCCATTGAGGAGTGCTCCTGATTATTAGTACCTACATTGAAGGAAAAATCAATATAAACACTAATAAGTAAATTATGATCTAATTCCATTACAAAACATACAACCGATTTTCCCTTCTCCTCATCTCTTTAATTACCAAGTTGTTTGTATGAATACAATTAAACTTCTTTCCACAAATGATACAAAAAAGAACCCTTCTTATGGCCCCTGATGTGATCTAAGACAATTAAGTTATACTTCAGAAAACTGTGACCATCATTCAGAAACCTGTTTTCCTCTCTAGGATCTCTCATTCAAAATCTTCATTTCATATGTAGATGAAATTATAGGCATTAGAGAAAAAAAAAGCAATCCATAATGGAACAAAGCAACTTGAAAAGTTTTTACTTTCAGTTTTGCATGTAGATGCCCCTGTCATCGTTGGTTGACATCTGGTAGCCGTAGCCATAAACAGGGGCGCCAACATTGCTTTCACCTTAAAATAAGTGATGTGTAATTATTGACAATTTGACACAACTGCTATGAATTCTGATTCCGCTAATGTTTGATTTTTTTTTTTTGGTAGCTAGCTGTAACCTTTCTTGACTTCAGGTGACGATTATTAGTTCCAAGTTGGACATTAATGTATGACATGTTGCCGGTCGACCAACACTAAATTTATTTATTGTTTACACCTGGCAATGCACACATTCTTCAACTTTTATGTAATGCTGATTCCTTCAGCTTCTCATGTGGATCAAGACGGTAAAACCAAGCATAGACAAAATATCAGGTTGGTTATTGCTCAAAAATGACTTCTCGCTGGGAAAGTCAAACTGAGACCGACTTGTGGGGGTTAGGGTTATACAATTTTCTCTTCTTGTTACTGAAACATTCCCAAGTAAACATTTCTCAAATTCAAAGGCCAACTTGATGTTGAGAAATTGAACTTCAAGAAGAATTGCATTACTACAGGACTTCACCATAATGTTGTAAATCCATGATTTTATAAAATTAAACTAGAACTATACGCACTAACTACTTCAAGCATGTGTTCCCAAGCGCTAATCAACTTTAATAATCTGTGTGCAGACAAGTTTAACAAGTACAAAAAACAGTATGAAATAATAAAGCAGCTGAAAAAAAAAATCATGTTTTGAAGATTTTGGTTTTCAGAAAAGAAGTTTCAGCTCCAAAAGTATATGAAAAAAATTGACATGTAAGGGCCACAAATCAAAACGGTTTAGAGCTCCAGAACATTCTTCTGCATTTTATAAATGTTTTGTGGTTTTTTGGATTCAGGTTCAGGCAGATGACGAAGGTTAGGAATATTCTTCTGAACTTAGGTAGGACAACAATCAATATTACGCTCTATGGCAGTCCAAGAAATGGCTTGGACTTAGGAATTTCACATGGAAACAGATCCTGATATATTTTGAACTTATAATCATGTGAATGACAAGTTATCATATCATTATGTATGACCTGATAATTAGCAAGATTTTTTTTGGTCCTAGGACACACAGGATAATTCTTGTGTATCATTATTAGTAGAGGTAGAATAATATATAGGGTGAGCAAATCTGTAATGAATCAAAGGAAACACAAGCTCAGACATCGAGCTGGCCACACACCAGATGGAAACTTCACATGTAATTGCCCCGACCACATTTTGAACGAACATCCAGAGATGCACCCTCAAAGTTAAAATCGTTAGTCGTTACAGTGCTTCCACACGGACCAAGACAACACCCAGAGCACACACTTTGATCCATTTTTGCCTTTCCTTGCCAACAGCTGAACTCGGCCCAGCGTTTGATTAACAGGTCCTTGTTTGTGATCAGCAAGATGCTGCTCATAATCTCAAAGTACATGATCTTCTTAATGAGAAATCACCTAGTTCCTCCTATGATGGATCTCGTTTTTGTTTCATCTCGACTCAAAGCACGCAATGGGTAAGCAAACAAAAATATTGAACACAACAATCATCGATAAGCAAGCTCCAATTACAACGTGCACTGTTCTGTCATATGATCTGTATTGAATATTTGAACAACTGCTTTAAAGCAGATCTTCACATAATGCTATGAATGTTCATAACTATTCATTCCACTTGACCCTTCCAAACAAGGGACAATAAACAATTGGGAGTAGACCTCCAATTAGATTATTTTTACAAGTTTAAGGACACTATGACTTCAAGAAGGGAAGCAACAAAATGCATCTGGACTTGCTCATCGATCGCCATGAAGAGAGGGAAGTGAACAAATAAAGACTTGATACCATGTTTCTCTGCAAACCTAAGAGAGTGATAATATACATAGTTGCACACAAATCGACCAGCATCATCTGAAGGCATCACGTCATAGCCCATATGTTGGAGAGACTTGGTTATGTCCTTCACTGGCAGTGTAGTCTGCTTGATCACGAAAGCAAAATGTGGTTCAGTTTTTTTTAAAAAAAAATAGTTGATGCAAACTATAACATTATTAACAGATAGCTCAAAAAAGAAGGATGTTTAAGCAAACTTCTTGATCTAAAATCTGAGTAACATTTAAGGGCATGTATATTTAGATGGGAGGTATTTGAGTTTCAATCCTTAGAACTATGTTCAAAGCTGAACTAGTTCCGAAATTTCCCAAGGCACTTGAAAGATACATTGACATGATAGCCCAGAATTTAATAGCTAAATTAATGATGTGAACATAGAAATATAGAAAAAAAAAGAAAATGCTTCTGCTGTCTTGCAATGGGAAAAAAACAACAAACGGTTGAGTTTGCAAACAGACAGCTTGCAGAATAATTGCATTGAGCACAATCAGCTGTCGTTTGATACATGAATGTAGAGAAATATTTTGACCCACTTGTTTTGCATTTATTTTATTCACTGGGTCGCAGCACCCATCATATTTAGTACCAAAAGCCATCAAGAAACCAATAACAGACCAAGTTGCGGCGTGCAGTTTGGGCTATGGAGGACTTTACAGTGTCATGCACCAAAATTTTGGCTATGAGATTAATAAGAAACTTAGTGTGGTATTTTATTTTGCTGGGGCAGCAAAGAGTCACAAACCAAACAGAACCAACACTGCCAAAGATAAAAAGTAAATGGCAGCAATTTAGTGCAATCTGCGCAACTTTGTCGTGGTAAATAGTCACCAACCGAGCAGAAACTATTAAACATAACAAAATAATGGTAGACTGAAGCTTTCCGGTAGGGCTTCTTTAGTGGATCTGTACATAGTAACTTTTGAAATTAATAATCAAATTATACCTGTCTTGTTCGTGAGATGTTTCCATCGGATGACAGGATTGGGACCCTCTGCAACGTAATAAAAATTAAATAACTGAACAAAAAGAGGTTAAGCAGATACTATTTGACAAAGCATCGACACCCTTGTCCAGGAAAAGCTCAAAGGTAAAAAAGATAGTAACCTGTGGTTTCCATCCTAGCTCGTCTGGGCAACGGAAAGTAGCTTCATTAACTGCTTGATTCTCAAGAGCAAACCTAGGCGATCCACTGTTGGCTCCAAAATGCAGCTGAAATTTTTCATAACCACAACATAATTGATATAAACTAAAAAATTGAAAGAATCATTGTGATTTGCCACAACATAATTGATACAAACTAAACTATTGAAAGAATCATTGTGATTTGAAACTAATGCTGCTTTGTAGGATTTAGACGTGAACGTGGTGGATAGCATCCGCTAAAGTCAAAATTGGGTGACACATACATATCATTTCATCCCTTAATCTTTATTGTCTCCTCACGTTACGTATAAGATGAATATCTTGAGTTTTATTGCGTTTCTTCCTTAAGATAAAGCAGAAAAACACACACACACCCAGATTCCATTGGGATAATCAATTCAAAATAAATCCAATGATAGAATTTTTAAGCATTATGATATGAGCAATTAAGGAGGTTTTCTATTAACAAAATATCAGAAATCATTAGCTTCAGCATTATATAACGATACTGAAAGAAGAAAGCAGACTATTCGCGTACCACATGACTGAAACTAGCAAGAGTCACTGTACTCAGAACTCAGTAGTTCCTTGATATCATTCTAAGTCAAAAGTAGCATTTTCTTTGTAAATTTCCTCAAAATTAGATGGAAAACCTGATGAAATATGTATTCAAATTAACTGACGGAATTGACTTCAAATTAGAATGTTAACCTCTCGATAAAAGATGTTAGATGGGGTTTATGTTGACAAACTTTAAAATGTGGAAAATCCTTACTTGTGTTCCTTTATATTTGTGTGGGAAAATGTGCTCTTATTTCTAATAGTCGAGAAGAAGAATCACAATTCTAATACAGCTGAATTATTGACTTTCTATGTTAACTGATTTTTCTGTAATAAAGATGAGATGTAAAGTTGAGAACGTACCAAGATTACTTGCTGATTCGGTGATCGATATTCTTTGTCGGCAATAGTTGACTCCAAAAACTCATACAATGGGCCAAGTGCACTCTGCCCGGCAGCCTCAAGAACAGTGCAGTTTCCAAGTACAAGACCTTTCGGCAAACCTTTCTTTTCCATGAATGATTTGAGATTGCACACAATTTTCTCAGTTGGGTTCTCAGCGACCCCATGAAACTTCTTAAATCCAGTAACATGAACAGTCACGGCAGAAGGCCCCTCGGAACCCATCTTGTCCTTGGTATCTGCCTGAAAACTTGGATAGATATACTAATATCAGCAGAGCAAGAAGTCCACTTTGCATACGGCAATATAAAGAGGTAATTAACACGCTCTTATGGCCTTATTCTCCACTCTCCAGGGAAGAAAAGCATTTTTGTGATGGTACTGCATCCAGTACCAACTACCCGTCATGAATGAATCTTCACACATACAACGCGTGACAAGTGGTACTAAGCAGCAAGTAGGAAAACAGGCCATTCAGCAATATTGTTGCCCCCCAGAAGAAACCTACTAATGTGAGGGAAAGGCGTAAACGTGGTCCAGTGTACTAATTAACGTAACAAAGAAACAATAGAATTTGCGCATTAGTTTACAGGTGTGATGGGCAGGACGCCACGGAGCGGTGAAGTTATCCTGCTAGAGACATCGAAAGTGATTGACGCAGACATCGCCCTCGGAAAGTTTGAAACAGGGAAAGGACACCTTCAACCAGTAATCCATTGGATTGAAAAAGGAACCAACCAAAAGGGCCACTAATAAAATGTTTGAATCTATCCTTAGGAACTGCTCATACGAGTTAATCACGGCCGGGAACACAGGGGCGCTAAGTTTTCTGATAGTACAGGTAACGAAGCCGTTATCAGCACGGCAGCGGCCAGCATCATCTTAGATGATTCATCTAGAAACCTTATCAGTTACTTAGCTCAGGGCTTCAATTTCAATGTTGTAGCCAACCTGGGATCAGAGGGGTCTAGCGAAAGACACCGACTTTGAGCCACGAAACACCCCAGGACAAGGCTTCTCCGGACCAAAGAAAGAACAGAGCCAAGAGAGGCCGCGGCACAAAGACGCAGTTGCGCACGGGCGGAGTATACAGCAGCAGGGATAAGTACAGGGCCAATCCGAGGAAGGCATCACTTACCTCAGGAACGGGAGCGCGCGCGGCGGGGCGACGAACCGGCTCCTCGGCCTCCGGCTGCCGTCGTCTCCGCGGATGCAACAATTCGCCCTCGCGCGCGCACGGCCGAAACGGAAATGGAGAGAAGTGTGGCAGGGGAGGGGAGCCGGGTCAGCTCGCCCGGCCGCCGCTTATTAAAGCGCGTCCACGTCAGGGCCGAGGCGAGGCGATGAGGGAGGAGGACTGGAGGAGAGGTTTCCCGGGCCCGCGGGACAGCGACTCGCGACGGCGGAGGACGGGGCCCGCGTGTAAGCGGCGGAGAGAGAGGCGGCGCCAAATCGGCAAGCAGACCAGGGGATAAGCAGGGAGGCGAGAGATGGTTTCAAGCGTGCGCGCCCGCCGCCACACGTTTGCCGCTCCGCCAGCAGTTGCCTGGTTGGTTTCCACTCGCCTCACCCGGACCAAGCGGGGGAGACGGTGGGCGCACGCAGAGTCCTTGCGCAGCTGACCAAGCGGTGATCATCCAAAATTCCACACAATGTGGTTTAGGAAGAACGAGACGGTCGGCGTCCGTATCTTTCTTCTCAAATCAATAGTGTCGCTGCCCGAAACTGATATTTGGATCAAAGGATCATAGTACAATCTAGGGCAAGGATCATAGTATAATCTAAGGCAAGGATTAGAGTACAATCTAGGGCACACAAAAAGTTTTAGGTTGGTTCGAGCCTTTCAAATGATAATAACCCTACTTTCAGGATGGGACTTGTTGAATGTGACGGGCGTCTCTGCTAGAGTTGCAGATACCTTCTCATCAGAGAGTTACATGTGTATTTATATAAACTAAGAGTCCTAGCCTAATTCTAGATGACTTCTAACTTATAGCAACAGAGTCTATTTTTAGAATCTTTCCGTGCAGTACTAAGTCTTTGATAATTCCTAAAACAAGTCTTCAGAATATCCACCGCTGTTCAGAAGTAATTCTAAAAATTGCTCGATTGATCGATCATCTTTTTACTATGGCATAGCGACAATGGGATTGTAATCATTCTGAACCAAATTGGAGTCGCCCAACATGGCAATCGTATCCATCTGACTCTCTGTTTCAGTTCTTCTATATATCTCCGCAGAAAACCCTGACAGTATCGCCCAAACATAAAATAGAATGGTTCCATCTCTCAAAAATAGGATGGTTCCGTCCTATCCCACCTAGTCCCGCAACCAAACACTCTCTCACATCCACGGGAGCCCGCCGGATGAACGACTGCGTTGACAACAACCAAGGCGGCTGTTCCACCAATATCCCGCGATCTTTTCCACCATGGCGGCGCATGGCCGTCGCGTTCGGCCTCCGCCCATCACCAGCTGCATGCCGGACGACCTGGTGCGGGCCATCCTCGCCCACCTGCCGTACCGCTCCATCGCCCGCTTCCGCGCCGTGTGCAAGTCCTGGCGCGACCACATCGCCGCCCTCCCGCCGCCGGCGGCCGTCGTCTCCGTCCAGGAGACCGACGACGGCGGCGAGCCGCTCACGGTCGTCCGCTTCAAACTTTCCAGCGTCCTCCACCGCCCCGTGCCCATATTACCTTCCTCCCTCTTCTTCGCCGTCTCCTTCACCTCCGCCCTGCGCTGCTCCTCCGCCGTCCTGGGCTCGTGGGACGGCGTCCTCTGCGTCGAGCGCAGGATCGCTGAAACCGACGTCGAGTACGTGCTGTGCAACCCGCTCACCGGCGCCTGCGCCGCCGTCCGCGGCCCCGCACGCCACGGCCGCCTCATCGGCGCCTACGCCCACCCGGCCACCGCGCGGTTCCACCTCCTGCACGTCTCCTCCTCCGGCGGCCGAGCAAAGACCAAGAGGTACCACGTCTTGACGGTCGGAGACGACGGTTTGGGCTGCTGGCGCCGTGTTCTCCACACCAGCGCCGAGATGGCTCGCTGGATGCAGCGCGAGATCGAGATCGACCACGACCGCCGCCCCGTCCGCCTCCACGGCAACCTGCACTGGCTCGGGAACTCGAGCGATCGGCTGGCGACGGTGGTCGCATTCGACATGGAGCGGGAGCAGTTCCGCCTGATAGAAGGCCCAAACGCCGCGTGCGGCCCGAGGGCACCACGACCAGGCTAACCGTGCTGCCCGGCCACGGCCACGGCCCCGGCGGCGGCGCTGGAAACCTGTGCATCTTCGCCGTGACGCCGCGGGCCGCCGCCACAACAATGGACATGTGGGTGCTCGAGGACTACGTCGACACGAAGAGCTGGATACTTGCGCGGAGGATCGGCGTGCCGTAGACCGCGGGCAGAACCTGCCGCAGATGTTCGCCATGGCTGACGTGGTGGAGGTGCTGGACGAGGGAGTCGGGGCGGACGGCGAGGAGATCCTGGTCCACCTCAACGGGCATGTGGCGGTGTACAGTTTCCGGCGAGAGGCGTGGCGCCATCTGAGGCTTTTGCCCACCTGTTGGCGCCTAATGACACACAAGGAGAGCGTCGTTGGGGACCAGGTTAGCTTCGGCGCTGCAGCCCGAGTTCTTCCGGTGACCAACATCGATGGCCAGCTCTGTTATTGTCTGCCAAGGGAAAAATCTCAGCCAAATAATTAAACAAGGTTAATCTTACTAAATATATTGTTTTAGTATGCAAATATTCTCTTGTCAGACATCTGCAATTTCTGTCTTAGTCAAGTTTTCATATGTAACTTGAGTTATTTTCGATGTTGCAAAAAATGATATCTGAAGGTTGAATTTGATTCATTAAGATTACAAAAACAACATTAATTCAACAAAACAGGAAAATTTTGATTTCGACAGTCTTGTACTATGAGAATCGGGCACGTAACAAAGGTGCAGTAACCAAGAGTTGCTCTACCGCACGGTCGGTGAAGCACGGAAACGCTCGCAGTATCATTGTATCTCACGCAGGCGGCCGCCGGCCGGCTGACTGGAATTACAATAACCAAGACCTCGAGGCGAACCGCGCGATCTGTTCCTCCATGACGGCGCCACGCCATGGCTTTGTTCAGCCGCCGGCCTCCGCCCAGCATCTGCCAGACGACCTGGTTCCGGGCATCCTCGCCCACCTGCCGTCCCGCTCCGTCGCCCGCTTCCGCGCCGTGTGCAAGTCCTGGCGCGACTGCATCGCCCGCGCCTTCCTTCCGCCGCCTGTCCCGGCCGTCGTCTCCGTCCAGGAGACCGAAGCCACCGACGACGGCTTGCCGCACACCATGGTCCGCTTCAACCTATGCACCAGCGTCCACGGCGACGACGCCCCCTGCGCATACCACCGGTGCCTTCATCCCTCTACGCCGTCTCGTTCGCCTCCGCCAAGCGGTGCACGTCCGCCGTGCTGGGCTCGTGGGACGGCGTCCTCTGCATCGAGCGCAGCATCGCTTACGACGACGTCGAGTACGTGCTATGCAACCCGTTCACCGGGGCCTGCGCCACCGTCGACAGCCCCTTCAGCGAGGGTCTCATCGTTGGCGCCTACGCGCACCCGGTCACCAAGCGGTTCCACCTCCTGCACGTCTCCGGCGAACGGGCCGACAAGACCTACCAGCTCCTAACAGTCGGAGACGACGATGAGGGTTGGCGCCAACTTCGCCACACCGGCACCCCAGCCTCGAAGGAAGCAGTGTGCAATCGACCACGACCGCGGCGGCAGCCCCGTCCGTCTGCTCGACAATCTCTACTGGCTCGGTCTGCCGTGCAAACAACGGCTGGCGACGGTGGTCGCGTTCGACATGGCGCGGGAGGAGTTCCGCCCGATGAGGGGCCCGAACGCCGTGCGTCCAGCAGGCGCCACGACGAGGCTGACCGTGCTGCCCTGCCCCGGCGGTCAGGGCGACGGATACCTGTGCATCCTCGCCGTCACGCCGCGGGCCAACACGATGGACATGTGGGTGCTCGAGGAGTTCACCGACAAGATGTGGCGCTGGAGACTCGCGCGGAGGATTGCCTTGGTCGACGGCGACCGGCAGAACCTGCCGCTGATGTTCGCGTTGGCCGACGTGGTGGAGGTGGTGGACGAGGGAGCAGAGGCGGACGGCGAGGAGATGGTGGTCCACCTCAACGGGCATGTGGCGGCGTACAATTTCCGGCGAGCGGAGTGGCGCCGGCTGAGGCTTTCGCCGACCTGCTGGCGCCTGATGACCCACAAGGAGAGGGTCGTTAAGGACCAGATCAGCTTCGGCACGGCAGCCCGGGTTATTCCGGTGACCACCGACATCGACGGCCAGCGCTGCTATTGTCTGCCATGGGAACAACCTGAGCCAGATACCTCTGATTTTTCAGACACCTCTGATGAAGAAGGTTAATCCTACTTGCTTATCATTGACTTGGTTTTAGTATATAAACTTACAGTGGTCCATTGTTGCTTCCTAATCACGTGGCGAAGCTTGAACACTTCGTCAAATTTCATCGGTATTGCTTTGCATCCCCAACCTGCGAATGATTAGCATTGTTCTAAAGCGCGTCCTACTCCACTCCACTATGGTTTGGTTCACTTGTATGAATCCTTATTTCACGAGATACATAACGCCTCGTGATAGCATCGTTCCTCCATTTGGTTGTCTGGATTTGAACACAGTCATTTGGTCCTTGTAGCACAACAAATAGGTTGCATGTTCGCAACAGGACGCCAGAAGAAGAGTGAGTGTCCCTGTAGTGTAGCACGGCGTTGCGCGACAGTACAGGGGAATTCGCCGGCTATTGAAATTAGTTATGGAGCTCTGCCTCATCTGGATATACACATGTAATACCCAAGGCTTTCAAATCTTGTAAGTTATATATATTCGCCAAAACGACGATCGCCTTGAAGCACCCGTCGGTGGAGGGAGAGGTGGAATAGAGCTGCTGTATTTCACGTCTGTATTCCGATATAGTATATGCTCTTGTTGATATATATACATCCTCCCCTCCACAATTGGCATACATGAACTCTTTCGATCATGTCGATACATACTACGTGTCCGCAATGAATTAGCATCTTCTCCTCTGTCAATAGAGACCGGATGGGTTACCAAGACAAGTCGCGTCCTCGCCGTGCAAAACGAAGAGCACGGCGACTTGATCAGGTGGACATCGTGATCCCTCCGGCGGCCATTGCGGTGGCAGAGCCGCCGCCGCAACAGCAGTTACCCGTCGAACTGGTCCTGGAAATCCTCAGCCGCCTGCCGCTCCGGTCCATCTCCCGCTTCCACGCCGTGTGCAGGTCCTGGCACGCCCACATCGCCGTCGTCACGCCACGGCCAACCCTGGCCGTCGTCTCCACGCAGGAGACCGAGGAGGCCACCGGCGGCGGCGTGCGCACGGTCGTCCGCTTCGACCGGTTCCGCGACCGCGTGCCGCCGTCCGGCGGCGCCGTAGCAGGAGGGGCCTCCCTCTACGCCGTCTCGTTCGCGTCCGCCGTACGCTGCACCTCCGATGTTGTGGGCTCCTGGGCGGCGTCCTCTGCATACAGCGCCGCGCATGGCAGCCGGGCGAGCGCGGCTGCGGCGGTGAGTACCGCGCCGTGGAGTACGTGCTGTGCGACCCCGGCACCAAGGCCTGCGCCGTCGTCCCCGGCACCGCCGGGCGCCTCGTCGGGGCCTACGCGCACCCGGCCACGCGGCGCTTCCACCTCCTGCACGTCGTCTCCGGCGGGCCAGGGGATGCCGCCGCCACGTGCCGGGTCATGACAGTCGGAGACGCCGGTTGGCGCCAGGTCGACCACAGCCGCCGCAGCGACGCGTCCGGAGACGACGACTGGCGCCGACGCGTTCACGTGCACTTCGAGCATGGCGCCGTGTCTCTGCACGGCAACCTGCACTGGCCGGCGCGCCGCCGCGGGCCGACGCTGCAGCCGTACGAGAAGCCGCAGGTACTGGTGGCCGTGTTCGACACGGCGCGGGAGGAGCTCCGCGTGGCCAAGGGCCCGCCGGCGCGCGCGGGGATCGAGGACGGGGCCAGGCTGTGCGCGCTGATGTCGTCCGCGAGCCTGCTGCTGTGCGCGCTCGTCGTCGCGCCGGGTGCCGCCTCGCTGGCGATGTGGGTGCTCGAGGACGACGACGCCGGGAGGTGGAGGCTGGCGCGGCGGATCAGCCTGCTGCCGGCCCCCGGCGGCGAGTGGCGAGGCCTGGCGGACAGGTTCGCGATGGCCACGGAGGTGGCGGCGGTGGAGGAGGGCGTCGTGGGCGACGGCGAGGAGATCGTGCTCCACCTCAACGGCCACATCACGGCGTACAGCCTCCGGCACGGCGGGGCGTGGCGCAGCCTGCGTCTCGACCCGTCCAGGTCGCGCCTGGTGCCGCACACGGAGCGCGGCTTCGGGGTCCGCGTCTGCTTCGGGGAGGCGGCAAGGGTTCTACCGGAGAGGGACGTCGACGGGCAGCGGTGCTACTGTCTGGACTGACTTTTTCAGCTAGCCTTCTGCTGCTGCTTGTTGCGCAGCCGTTCGTGTGAAACCTTCTGTAAATCGATCGATGTTTATTCAGTCCACTATAGCACTACGTGCTTCTCGATACATATTGGATATACAAGTCCTTGAAATTTTCGTTCCATAATCATCTCTATCATCACTAAACCGTGAGTTGTTCTCTCGCACCATGATTGGCTAGCTCACCATTGATTTTTTTTTCTTGCGACTGAGCTCACCATTGATCTGACATCCGACGTGTATAAGATTGTTATTGATGGAAGTCACGTCATGCAGTTTTCAGACTCCTCCCCACCTCAGGAACGATACGAGTGCAAATCCAAGTATCCAACCCCAAGCAAATCAACTCCCCAACATCGCCAAGATCGAAGAACAGATAAGGAACGCAAATCCACGAGAAGCAAATCAGCTCATTTTTTTTAGAAACGAGAATATATTTCAATATTCCAGCCTCTGCATCGATCGATGCATGTAGCTGTTCATTATTACATAAAGCAAGACAATCTTCTCTACTACATAATAAGTCTCAAAGAGGTCGTCAGCCACAATTTTCAGTCGGATTTTTCAGATTTCAGACCTCTTTTGTGTTCAAATCGGATTCAAATTCATGTTTATCTCTGTAGCCAATCAAACAGCCATGTAGCCGTCGATTTCTCCCTCTATGGTGCTGCTTCCCTTATATTACCGGTGCCCAGAGCTTCGTTCTTCTGTCGCGCACCCATGTGACTCCTTTTCCCCTCCTTCCCGCAGCCAAGGTCGCCGGAATCGAGTTTATCCCCGCCGCCGTTCATCACCGTCACGCATCGCACCGACGAGCTCCCGCTTTTGCGCCTCCCTGTCGACGACATCAACCATGCCGGCCTTCTTCGCACCGAGATGAAGCTCCTGGACCTTTCCCACCTATCTCTCATACTTCGTTCCGCGCGCACTACTTCGCCGGAGTTGAGGCAGACGCGTACTTCGCCGTCGGCCGTCTTCCATTTGTCTCCGGCCGTCGGGAACCTGTAAAATGGGTGCGCGTCGGGCTTTACTTCATCCTGGAATTTTTTCAGCAATTTTGGTGGCCGTTTGGCCAAGTCCCGGTGAGCCGCCGACGCTCCAGGCGAGCTTTGACCGCCAGGCCAAGATCTGGTGTGCCTCGGGCCGGTCCTGAGATTTTGGTGGCCCAGGGCGAATCATCAAGCCGGGGCCCCTTTTAGCTAAAACCCGAAATTTTACTTCTATTTATTTTTTATTAAAAGAGATAACACATTCAATTAGGAAATTTTTATTCATATCAAGTGTATTCTACATATAAAAATTCCCATAACATTTTTAAATGCGCAGTCACCGATTGTCAAAAAAAATTGTTCATAGCTTCATTTTGTGATTTGCATATATATCAACTCATTTCCTCTCTCTTTTTCCTGTTTTCATTGCCTGATAAATACTTTCTAGTTGACATGATCTAGTTAAAAATTGGAAGATAAATTGATTAAACTCAATTAATCAATCATGTATTCATATTCATGCCATTAAGAACTTAATTAGGGCATAGCAAAGCAAAGCGGTATTTACGGCCTGACTACTATTATGCTTTCTAGATTTGTGATGGCCAAGCTGCGTACTGTGTTTTGCTGTTGACATGTCGATTTGCTTATAACCTACTTTGCTTGGATGACTGGAAGACCGGCTGCGGGCAACAAAATTACGGATGTGAGCCTTTCTGGACTGCTAGATGAGGTGTTCTTATTTTTTACACTACGCTGCAGCCTGCTACGGCACGTTCATGGTCTCACGGAGTTTTTTTTTTTTGCTAGATAAGACCTTGGGTCAGCTTATACATGCCATGGGGTGGGGCCCCTCGGATTCGGGGGCCCAGGGCGGCCGCCCCGCTGCCCCTCCCCCAGGACCGGCCCTGCTCAGGCCATCTGGACAACCCTGTGGCCTAGATCTGATTGGTCCACGCTGTTTTCCTTTTTCAGAAATTAAGCTATTGGAAAGAAAACTGCGGCAACTTCAAAAAATGCACCATAAATACTACAACGCCCCAAAAATTATCCAAAAAAAAAATTTATAGACTTCACTTGATATAAGCTCTACATATTGGTGTTAATGAATCTTTAAGACTCTAAATATTTATTGTACAAAATTCAGAGAATGAAAACAAAGATAGATTCATATATGCCATTTTATGCATTAATAAATTATGAAATTTGGCATGTATGCATATCATGGCATTACAGAACCGTGACAAGTGGCATATTTAATTTTCTCTTATTTTGCAGTAATTGCATTTTCTTGCTCTACATTTGTTTTATTTGTAGAATTTTATTCCTACATGCTTTTACGCTAAACTTTTTATGTCTTCCAACACCATTTTAACAAATGTTGAAATGAAAATTCTTGCTCCAAATCACTTAAACCCTAAATAAGTTTCACATCAGAGTGAATTGAATTCGACTCAAATTTAATTCGAGTTTTTATGTGTACTCTTATAAAAATCAAATTGTCATTAGTTATAAACTGAATTTCGATTCAATAGTTTTTAAGTGTACTCTTATAAATATAAAATTTTAATTACTTATAAACTGAGTTTCGATTCAAGACACCATCAGTCGTTTTCCTGTTTTAGACATTCTTGCAAAAAAAAAAAAACTGAAACAAGCATGCAACACTGTAAAATCCATATATATATCTTCCCCATCCGAGCTCAAGTTGGTCCCATTATTGTTCCAAAATTCCAAATAAAACCAAGCCCTATCAATTCCATCCAGTTTGTTGAAGTTCATTTGATATTTATTTCATTTGTTTTTGTTGCTCATCTTCCAAGGCATACTTGATTCAAAATTCATATATAGGCAACGAGGGTCAGATGAATGTACTAAATACATACAAATCCGCGCATCCCGTAGCAAGGCACGGGCAATTTGCTAGTTAAAACAAACACCGAAAAAACTCCACTTGATGCCATAAGATTAAACAAACTGAAGCCTATTACTAAAACACCATCCATTGCAAAAAAAACTCTATCAATGTGGTTTCAAGCATACGACAGCCCCACATAACTTGGGGACGTAGCTCCTCTTTTTGCAAGTGCCCTGAAACGCATCCAGTAAGTTCCTCTGAAGATCACCTGCATAGGAGTAAAAGCTCTAGTACCGTTAGAAACCACATCATTTCTAGAACGTCATATGGCCCACAATAAAACACACGCTCCTACCAATATTTTGTACTTAAGTCTCTTATCCACCCCAACTAGCCAATCGTCAAACATATGCTGAACGCTTGAAGGAGGTGCGATGTTAAAAGACACTTGTACAATTCGCCACATTAATCTAGCAACTTGACAATCAAAGAAAAGATGTTGAATACTTTCGTTAACAATACAAAAGCAACAGTTTAAACTTCCTTACATCGTCTTTTTGCTAGTTTATCCTTGGTAAGAACAATGCCTTTAATCAGGTACCACATAAAGATTTTAATTTCCAAAGGCAATTTCAACTTCCACAGGATATGGTTGTGAGGAACAACGTCCGGTATGGCAAGCGTACTATACATAGAACGTACCGCGAATTTTCCGTCTTGTTGCAACATCCATCTAAACGTATCCGTTTGATCTGATAGTTGGGTATGCATAACTTTAACTACAAGGTGATACCAAGCTACTAAGTTATTCCCAACTAACGATCTCTTAAAGACCACATTCAGAGGGTCCGACTGAAACACTGTTGCAACCGTTGCACTCTTTTTCCTAACTATATTATATAATCCTAGAAGCTGTTCACTAAAAGGTCATCTTCCCAGAATCTAACTTGAGTACCATCACCCAGGTTGAATTTGCCTAGTCTCATAAAGTCTTTCTTGACCTTCATCAGGCCAGACCAAAAATAAGAATCTCCTGACATATATTCAACCTAAGTAATAGTTTTATGTCTTAGATATTTGTTTTTCAGAAGTGTTTGCCATACACCCTCTTAATTTATAAGTCAGCTCCATGCCTGAGATCATGATATATACATGTCGGACCTGAACTGTCGCGCATTCGTCTTAGTCTAGACCTGTCACAACCCCAAAACTTCTATTTTGGGATGTGAAGCTTTTTCCTTAATTTTTGAAGCCTTTGCAAAATAAAATAAATTTGTTTTATGTGATGAAAAATGAATTTTTAAATATTAGAATAGATTAAGGAGTTGAAGGTTGAATAAATCCTTGTTAAATCTCTCCAATTTTCATCGCCATCATATATGCCGCGTCATTCTATGTCATCTCTCTCTCATCCTTCATGTCAAGAGACCATTTATATTCATTCCACCTACCGCCTTCATTCAAAAAGAATGAAAATGAGCATTAAACGCTCAATTAATACATTTTAATGCACTTTCCATCCTATTTTCCCCCTTTTCTTTCATTGACACACCATCCCCACCTCTCCTATATGTACCAGCACCTCCCGACGTCCTCCCCACCCCTCACAAACCCTCACCACGCCGCCAGGCTGCCGCCTCGCCTCGCCGCTCTCGCGCCCAGCCATGTCGCCGCCGATCGTTTCCGGAGATCCACCCAATCAAATGAAGCGAAATTTCACCAGAAGGTGCCCCTCTACTTTCCGTACGACATATCCAAAATTCGTGAGCAGAGAAACCCTCAAGCCTCCGAGATCTGCATCTGAACGCCTCATTCTTCCTGTTCTGGATCTGTTCAGCGTGATGGTAATTTCATCCCTTTTTCCAGCCATTTTGATTGCTTATTTGATGTACCATCCATACCAAATTGTGTTCCATCGAATTCTCTTTCATTCCGCAGGAGGGCACCCTTTGATCTATCCTCGTGCCATCAGGAACGCAATGCCACCATCAACTATCGCAGAACGACCTCGTCTTGTTCCAACAGATCGATCTCCTTTTCAGGTGAACTTATCCTCCAATCATCATGTCCCTGTCATGTTCCCCAACACTAGGCACGTTACTATGAAAACCTTGTCCCCAAACATGCATCCAATCAACGGGAACGCGCATGTCTCCTTGATCGTCTGTGCCTGTACAGTTTTCAGAACAACATTGTTACTTGAATTGCTCATATCTTTTTATCAGTAACTCCGATTTAGGTGATTCTTGCTCCTAAATCTTCATTGCAGCGTAATCTATCCAACCATAGTGTTTTATGATGTGTTTCCTCTGATTGATGTACTGTTTTTTATTGGTGTACTGTTTTTCTTTTGTCGGTTGTCCATGCGAGTAGATGATGACATTGAGAAGCGGGAGGGGAATATGAAGAGCAAGAGACAAGATTTACTGAGCAGCAATATATGAACAGGCAAGTGTCCTTGAACATCTTGCTCCTATTAGTGTATTTTGTAGTACATTCCTTGGATGCGTGCTTGTCTAAATTTGAATCCTATGATATGGTTTACTAGATATTTCCACATTATTTCTTGTTGCCTGTTGGGTAGTGTCTAGGTTTTGGGTAGATTTATGCTTAGACCTGCTGTATGTTTGGGCTGGGTAGTGTCCTTAATTTTGACAAATAATCTATGCAACTAAATAGGCTTGGTAATGGTAGCAACATGGTGATAGGAATCTGAGCAGGATGGTTGATTTGGTATGGCGCCGTCGTGCACGAGACTTTGGTTTGTGCTTGTACCTGCTTTAGATTCTAAGGACCGGTTCATGGAGCATATAACGCGGCATATCCGCACCATCACAAGACTGCTATGGGAGCAGCGTGGCCAATTAATTAGATGTCTTCTTACTTTGTGTGCACCATCCGGTGGTTTAGTGGCACCAGAGGGGGCTTCTGCAGCGGAGGTAAAATGGACTCCAAGTATGCTGTTAGCGGTGGAACCTTAGCGGGTGCACATAGGTTTGAAGGCGCTTGGTAAAGGCCTCGTAGTGATCTCCTGCCCGTACACCTAAGGAAGTTTGCATACGGCATAATGGAGGTTTTAGTCAGCGATAGGTGATGAAATCACGACTTGTGGGTAAAGTGGTGCAAGCTCTGCAGAGTGTAAAACTGTCTTGACAGCCGTGCTCACGGTCATGAGCGAGCCTGGACTTATTCATGATTAGACTGGTGGTTTGGTAGTAGGGTGGTGGGAACCCGATGAGTCGGTAGCTAGATGGTTAAAATCTGGTGAGTCTTGGTAGCCAGGTGGTGGGAACCTGGTGAGCTGTCTGTTTGTCGGTGTTTGGGAGCAGTCATCATCACACTTAGTAAATATGATGCTTTGATGTAGGTGTCTATATTAGGATACATAGATGCAGACCTTGAGTTAAGCCTTTCTTGATAATAGCCTTGCATGTCATACTTTCCCACACTTGCTGAGTACTGTATGTACTCATGCGCTTGCTTTTCCATACATTAAATGTTGCTCAGTGAGGAAGCAAAGGATACGCTGAAGACGATGCACAGAAGGTCGCGTTGCCGCCAGTCGATTGCCTGTGGAGCGCCCAGGAGTCTTCTTCCGCTGACGTGCTTTTACTCTAATTTGTTTTATTTAAAGTTGTTTCCTTTCGTTATAGAACTGTATCACTATATTGTCGCTACATGTATGATAATACATAGTCTAGAATACATGTAGAATACATTCGATTTTTGTATATAAAAATCGGGTGTGACAAGACCCGCCAGGAATAGAGAAGCAATACTCGATGCTCAAGTCAGGATCGTCAGCTTCTACCGTCAAACGCGGCCTTCATGAACCGTAACCGCGGCCTCAACCAGTTGCATCCAAAAGCTTAAACTGATGGCAAAGTGTGAGCAATTCACTTATACTCCAACACTCATTCTCACGCGCAGGCTCCATGCATCAAACCGCAAACGTGGAATATTAGAGTGAGCTGCAATTTATTTAATAAATCCCGCCAGTCAGGATTCGAACTTGAGACTTCTGTATCTGATACCATATTAAGTTATATGCACCAATCAGTTGCACTCAAAAATCTAAACTGATAGAAAAAAATGAACAATTCACTTATACTCCATCAGCATCGGCATAGGCCCTCCCGAGCACCTTAGCACCATTCACTGAGGTTTCGTTCGGGCCTCATATTTCACCTCGCTCTGACCAATTGAAGACTCCGGAAGCGGCTAATATACTTCTAAAAAAACAGCTGCTAATAGAGCGACAGAAAAAGTTGAGCATTGTGCTTCCTAGCCAAGTCAAAATCGAGCGTCCATACGGGCCTAAAATCTCTTACTATCTAAACCGGCGCGGTTTCTCGAATCCTGATTGGTCCGTTATGCTCCACCGTCCATACGCCGATGAATGGTTCCAATTTTTCCAGTGAGTTTGCACGAGAAGCTTCGATTCACGGGGCGCCTATCGTCCTCGTTCTCTTCCGGTAGGCAGAGCGCCGGCGCCCCACCCTGCTCGCAACCACAACAGACAAGCTCGTGCCGCCCCCTCGCTCCTCGGCTGTCGCCTCCGTCACCTGTCGCCGTCGCCTCCGGCTTGTCCAGCTTGTTTGAGACTGCGCCGTCTTCCCGACCAGGGTGCCCAATCGCCGTCTTTCTTGGTCCGGCGTCCTCAGCCTCTCGAGTCTGGACCAGGCCGCCGCTCCCCGCCCCCGCCCCATGATCCGCCCCGTCAAGGGCGCCCCAGCTGCGGCGCCCAATCCAGCGCGCCCTGCCTCAGCCGCCGGGCTCCGTCGAAGCACGCCCGGCCACCCTACCCTGGCTCCCGGCCTGGTTGCCGCATCCCGTCCAAGAAATCGAGACGCCACACAAAGGCGTCCAATCGAGTGGTCCTGCCTCAGCAGCTCTGCCCTGGCTGCTGGCCTCGCAACTGCTTCCCGTCCATGAAATCGAAGCTGCCGCATGGCAAGACCTGCGGACAGTGTACTGTGCCATCTTGGCGACGGCAACGACAGAGGGAAGAGCCTCACGATCAAGGAGAGGTGGCTGCTGAGTAGCTTGTATGATAAGAATATGCATATGGGATCTTGCATTCTTGCCGGTTCCCACTGGAGGTGGAGCTCCTGTCTGGATGCACATCAGTTGTTTGAGGTAATGCCCTGTTGCCTGACCCCGCTATTTCCTTTTCTTCAGTTTTTTTATTTGTTCCACATCATTATCACTGGTTATTGGAAGTGATGACCGATGAGATACAATTTTTAAGAAAACACTGAGCTTAGCTACAGGTGGAGCAAAAACAAAGCATGTTTGATATCATTGATGGTTGTGTTGCACCGATTTGTCACCAAGTAGGATAATTTATTCTCCTTGCGCTTGTCACTTCTTCTCTCTTCGTCCTTTTATTTTGGTTTGTGGTCTGCGCTGCTCAGAGAAGGCTTTGTACATTGACTAATCAGTAGAACAGAGCAAATATTTTTATATGTCCCTATAGTTACGTTTCAGGCAAATTTCTTTGTTCCATCCGCCCTAAATCCATGAAAATGATAGGATAAATCGCATCAATGTTTACTATAAGATGTTTCTGTCTCCAGTTGTATACTTTTCAACAATCCGCGTAGTTTTTGGGTAGCTTAGATTTCTGTTATTATTTCGTATTGCATATCATGTGTTCTTTCTAATTGCTTCAAGGGGTGCTGTCAATTCAACATTTCGTTAAACCTCGGGTACATTGACAATTGGCTGATTCAGTACTTGTAAAATTGTAGTTCCTTGCAGCTTACCTATTTTGTTCTTTAATTTATATTTGCATTAACTTCTCTGGGCCTTCAGCAACACATTTAAAATGGAAATATTTTTTACGTTGATTTATTTGAACTGGAGTAATACTTTGAATATGTTTCTGGAGCTTGATGGGTTTAAAGCTCCTTTCAATTAGTGTCGAGAATCGTGTAAGACATCTTCCATGTGTTCAATCAATTAGCAAAGTATGCTCTATTGAGCTAAACTCCACCCTTACATTTCTAATCTGCTGTCATAATCAGTCATACTGTTGAATCGGGTAATATAAAGAAGAAATAGATGTGCTATACATGTTTGATCGTTATGGACTGTAAATTAGTCTTTGTATGTTCATCCCTATTTCATACACTTTTGTTTCCTATATGTTATTAGAGAAATTACAAAAATACGTCAATTAAAAGTGTCAAACATGTTAGTTAAAAGTGTCAAACACACAGGATCATGTACGTTCTCTTTTGATAAGTGGAGCAAGTATATAGAAGATCAATTGATTCTTTTCTAGCAGTGGCAATCGTTTGATAGGGGACCAATCACGTACAGAATCATGCCTCTTAAGCCTGTGTGCGCACTTATAATACTTTATGTCTCAATTATCTTTAGTGACTTTCCAAAGCATAACAAAATATACTGATACAAAAAAAGACAAATGGTTGAGCCACGTTGAGTTATCTGGAGGGATACAAAAAAGACAAAATATATTGAAAAATTATTGACTTTATGTTACATCATGTAACGTATGTGTTCAGTTTTTTGTAATAAACTCAGGTTCATATGAATATTGGGAAAAGCTATAATAGATGGAATAATGTAAACTCTTCAGCTTTGGCTTAATTAATCTAGGACAAACAGGAGCAACCCTTAGTTGTACCAGCTACAAATAATGCACATTCAATCTTCAAGTTATCTAGACTGAATGAATTCTTGACTTCGCATATCATAATTCGAACCTGCATTTTGTGATTCTTATACTGCCTACTTGATATACTTATGGCTCAGAATAAATATTTCACCAATGCTTATAAGGCTGGAACTGACACTACCTAAGTTGCTCATGTTGTGAGAACTGTACATTTAATTCTCATCAGAAGAAGTGTGGAGTAAATACTATTATTATTGGTGGTCTGAGGAATTTTAAACCATCAAACCATTCAGCAGCTCAATGATATGTCATCAGCACAAGATTGTTCAAAAAACCTGCTCATTTACATTAAGCTCGCCTTGAACAACAAATTAGAATTCTTAATGCATATTTAATTATAGGACTGATATCTCATCCATCTCCTCCCACAGGACCCCAGGCCAGGACATGACGGTGATCCTACTGTTTATTCGTAGCAGCTTACGATGCCAGCCTCGTAGGCGTGTCCTTCGTTGCCACTGGTAAGCGTCTTGAAACTCTGCTGTGTGAGATGTTGGGACATATCTACAGTGCATGTTCATCAGGTGCTTGTGGAAATGCCAAGAAACTATATCATAGTTGCATTCCATAATAAATTTAAAATTTCCTATGTTTTGATTTATTTACAAGGCTCATGGCGTTTACAGATGATGAATGGTGGCCATTTATTGTGCTGAAAGATACCTCTGCGAACATTAATGTTTTTTGTCATTCAATTTTTGTATCCAGATTGTTACAACATAGAAGCATGCTCTAGGTCTGGTTGCACTAGGTAGCTCTTTTTCACATAGTTAGCTATGCATAATTGTGTCAGGCTTCACCCAAAAAAAAATGTTAGGCACTACACTTCCATGTTTCCACATGCCATAATACATTCTTGGGTCGCAGTTTTAAGCTACAAACCTGATCACTTTAAGAAGCCCTGATCAAATCCATGCCATCCTTCCCTTTGATACTCTTAATATCTTTGGATGCCACAACACTCATTTAACGACTTGCACCTAAGTAGCAAGTGTAAGCAGTGCCAAGTTTTTGATATATTACATACTTATCACTCATCATATTTCGTACACCCAAGATTATCACAGAAAATTTACCAATTTTTGCTACAGGTAACTTTTGATGCCAATTGCAAAACCTTTTATGTGAAGTTGAGCAGCATTAAACAAAGGTCATTCATTACATTTTGTACAGTTCCATCAGGTGCGTAAATTTCTGCCTCAACAAGTTTTGATTTTCACTTGTTCTGTCATGAATCTTTTCATTTTGCTGCAACAAACAACCAGAAAATGCTTGACACATGGACGGACAGTTAACCTTTTTTTTATTTTAGTGCAAATACTCATTTCAATCACTTAAATGCAAGTGTGATAAAAGAATAGTTTCTCGAGTTAACGAACAGCAGCTACTTGCCTCAGAGCTATGATGATTACATTATCCACCTTTTCATCTTTATGAGACAGCTAATTCAATGTCTCAAACGAAAATCCCTGCTATCCCAGAATTATAGTCGAAAAGCTACAAATTGAGAAAGATGATATGACCACAAGCAACTTTACTTTAGGATATTATCATGCTAACTAGCAGGCAAGGAGCTTGAGGATTTGATCATGTCGTTTTGGGATTCTGTTATGCTCATTTCTAATGTTTGGATTTTGAAGGACAGGTCAATGGAAGTGATGATGGAAGCTGCGCCCTTGCCATAGCTCTCCGATTTATAACACTGATGCCTTTCTCAGGGTGCGTTAGTTCAAAGAGCATGTGCGGTAGTGACAGTATTGAGCTCTACATAATGCTGGTTCCTGTAATTAACTTGTCAAAGTGACCATTGGTTCCTGTAATTAACTTTTGAATGTCACGGTTCAAGCAATTTCTTATACATTGTTGCTCATCTGTTGCAACCGAATACAAAATTATATTTTGAGCTTTGTTTGTGTTGATATCTAATTGTTTATGATCTGAAAATTGATTGTTGTAATATGGGCAACTACATAGACAATATATTCACAAGGATTTACCTTCCATGTTTCATACAAGCATTACATTTATTTTGTATCAAATATGTACCATTTTGTATGCATTCGAAAGGCAGACCTCTAAAACGGGCAATCAGGCGCGGTAATGCCGCGCCATCTTTCTAGTCCCCACTAGCTCGTGGGGCTGAAGCCACCAAAAGGCCTAAAGGCCGTGCGTGCATTCCCACCAAAAGGCCCAAATTATTGAACGCACACTCATGCATAGGACATATATACTCAACTTGTGTTGCTCAAAAAAAAATATATATATACTCAACTTGTGTTATCATGAATTTTGAAGGCATTTTCACGCTACACATTTGGGGATGTACAGTGTTTGGTCAAAACAAAGCAACAGCTAAGATGCCACAATTCCCCTCCCATATCCAATTAGGGTGCAAGCCATATACAACTTTGAAAAGTACAATGTTTAATATAAATTTGATTTGACAGTTAACAAAGAAACACGAGAGGAAGGGCAGAGGAAGGAGGTAAACACACAAATATGTTTGGAAACAAATCCAAACACTATTGTCTCACAAAAAATTGAAAGCCCTAGTTTGCATGACACAATTCGTACAATTTTTGTTGGAGTAAAAACATTTTTTCTGCTGCTTTCTATTACCTCAGAATTCTAGATTAAAGACTGTAAGTTTAGGAAAGGCACTGAAAGATACTTTGCTGGTTAAGTGGAAGCATTGGAGAATATGGAGAACTTTGATTTAGAATTATGTCACAACATCATTGAGAGATATATGATGAGAATTTGGGGTGTCACATCTACTTTCAACTTTTATGTCCTAGCTGCATCTAGTGTTGGGCGTTTCAATTTTATATTTTACTTTGTATCCATGTTGAGGAAGATTTGAGATTATGTGTTTTTAACTATTTAATATACAACAATGAGGAATGAATCAATGTCAACGGAATAAATCTTAGCATTGAATGATAAAAAGGATTATTAGATAGGGATACCAAACTTTTTCTCATCTGCTACATTCCTGAATGGGACATGTGTGAATCTCAAGTACTAATATTTTGTTTTATCAAGAATTAGATTTTACATGAAGGTATTTGGTTTTGACATTGCATTCAGCATGAGTTTTAGCAGGATTATCTGAATATGCAAGACCTCGATACTCTTCATCCTAAAAGTTTTGACGCTTTTTAAGAAATACATGGGTTCTCATATGTTTTGTAAAATCTCCCTTGGTCTTTATGCGTTAATTTGCAATATATAGAGAGTGGATGAGTCATTTGCGACTCATTTAAGTTTATATGGGCTTCTGATTGGAGTAGATACGCTGATCATTCCTATGATCCCTTTTTATACTGTTATATCTGGAAATTAAATCACCTGAAGGTGAGCTTACTCAATTCAGTAGTGACACATTTTGGAGCGCATTACGGTTGGCAAGGCACTCCATCGAGCACATCTCTCAAAATACGAAGGTGGAGCCCTTTTTTATTGTATACTAATAGTTTCATTATAAATAAGATAGTTTAAGATTAATCACAAAGTAGCAAGAAGTATACTGACAGATAGATACTATTATAATTTTCAAGAAGGACGGAGTCCAGCTAATCATCAACGCTATTATTTATTGATTTGATTCTTGAGGATGACCTCAATGGCATTCTGACAAGAGTAGAGTTAAAAAGGAATTTTGAGGGCATGTAAATTTATTATTTTTGCAGTTTCTTGTTCTGATATGTGTGTTGTATAATGTGTTTAATAAAATGAATATGCTCAGTTTTCTAGGTTATAAGTGTCTGGCGACAAAGCGTCTGATGAATGTTATTCATTTTTTCTTGTTTAAGCTCACACTATTTGTTTACATATAAATTGTTGGAAATAAACCTGACTTAGGTTGTATGTAGTTCAGTCAGGGTTCGTGTCGAGTCCATGTAGGATCGCGATCAAGTCGACGATCGTGTTGTGTGTTGAGTCTGGCATGTGTTGCCGATGTAAGTTGTGCATGGCCGCGTTGTGTCGCGCGCGCATGGCCGTTGCAGTTTGGATCACGGCAGAGTAGCTGCTGCAGATCGAGTCCTAGTCAGTTAGGAGTAGTTGCGTGGTGCCGGTCAGTGCGGAGAACGCCGTGACGTGCGGACGAGCCAGCGGCTCGGCGACGTCGAGGAGCGCGTCGACTTCCGGATCATGGCGCGTGAGCCGAGGTAGTGGAGGCAGCACTCCAGAGCGTGTTGACTTTTAGACATCACGTTTGCCCGTTCGTCTTATTCAAAAAATTTATACAAATTTTAAAATAAATGTGCAATGATTAAAAGATCTTCAATAATAAAACAAGTTACAAAAAAGTAAATAAAATTTGCGTAAAAAATTTGAATAAGACGTGCGGTCAAACGTGATGTCGAAAAGTCAACAACGACATCTATTTATGAACGGAGGGAGTAGGCATGTACTCCAACGTTTTCAGTTGCCAGAGAAATAAAATCGCCAAGATACAGGCCGTTGCGTTGGCCGCGGCGTTCGTCGCTGCAATCTTGTGTTCTTCATCTACCTCGCGCTGCCTGCGAGCCGTGAGAGTTGGCTAACCCTGACCGAATAGATCCAATTTTTGAGATGGCTAATCCAAATTAAACCGAAAAAATTCCAATAAAAGAAGTAGAAAATCAGCGTGCCACTAGTGTGCGCTTGCGAAGCCTTTTTCTTACCAGTGGTCTTTACGTTGAATCTTGTAGCTTTTTACAAGTGGTATTTATCTCGAGGATAAGTTTGATCCCAGTTCATTTGCTTCTATTGTTTCCCGACAGTGCTTATTGCAGAATGCAGACAGTTTGACTGAATTTTATCTATTATATATATAATTGACCAAGAAAAGAAGCATCTACGTTCGCTCTCAAGGCCTAGAAGTCTCCACATTCGCTCAAGGCTTAGAAATTCTCACGTTAATCGGAGAAATAAGAAGAGAAAATAATCATTGCCATTACAAAAAATGTTACCTAAAATACCCCTATAACAATTCACAAACGTAGGCCTTCCAAAATCAATCTAAAATACTACTAAGCAAGCTATCTCTTCATAGGTCTCCACACGCGACATACGAAATCAATCTATTATCCTGTTGAAGCAATTACCTGCGAGGATGCATGATTCATCAAGCCTAGACCTAGCCTTCGAAATCAGAAGCCAGACCGGCAACAAACCGAGTAATCACGGTAGCGCAGACTAGATACCGACCATCAGAGGCATATCAGAAATTAACAATCGTTTGAGGTGATGAGCAACAACTTTTGATGTAGAAGCATGCGCAGTTCAGGCCTTCGTAGGATTCCGTGTGAGCATAACGACAACTCGCAATGAGGGGGCTTGGTTGGGATCAAACAACGACCATATGCTGTACATATACGCAGGCCGTATGGTGAGAGGAGGATGCTAATTCGGCTTCGGCGTCTCGATGGATCTTGCAGATTGTGTGCATGCATGCAACACGCGTGAGCTAATTCACTCGCGAGTTTAGTGCTTCACATGCGGACGGTGTCAATGGATTGAGCTTGAGCTAATTGACAATTGAATCAAGCCAAGTTTGTGGCAATTTAATATTCTGGAATTATTTCACCTCCCACTGTCTGAGTAAGATTATGAGCAAGTGCAATTATTGTTTGATATCTTGGAAGGGCTGAACATTGCAGCTGGTCAGGATTTATGGTCCTATATATGGGGTACCAGCATGTACTCAACTGCAAAAGCTTATAAAGTCATGAAGGGGCATACAGATGTTGACCCTGCATTTAAATGGTTATGGAAATCATCCTGTCAGCCTAAACACTTAGTGTTCTTTTGGCTGCTACTTAAAGATCGAGTAAACACAAGAGGTATGTTGAGAAGGCGCAATATGGCTTTAGACTCTTATGTGTGTGAACTTTGTATCATGCAAAGGGAAGAAACTCTACTGCACCTTTTTGTCAGATGCAATTTTGCAAATTTCGCAAAAAAAAAAACAGATGCAATTTTGCAAAAGCTTGCTGGGCCTCCATTGGACTATAGGCCAATGCTTCAACTGGTCAAGATTCTGAAAAGGAAGCTGAATGTGCCCTTCTACATGGACATTGTAATCCTTATGTGTTGGAGTATATGGACTACTAGAAACGACTGGATATTTAATAACATCGATCCTACAGTTCAAAGATGTAGAGAAAAGTTTTTCCAGGAGCTCAAGATGGTGCTACATCGAGCTAAGAAAAAGCATGTTCAAGGCATTGAGCAATGGATCGAAGATATGATTTAGCTTTTTTCCAGTTTTCTTCTTTTCTTCCTCTTGTAATCTTCTTTTTTGTAACCAACTTTTTAATTATAAATATATTAATCTGTAGGGGCTCAGGCCCCTCCAGTTCCTTCAAAAAAAAAAGTTTGTGGCAAACACTGTCCGGATTGATCAGGGAAAGAAAGATTGGTATGGTTTAATTTTCCTGAAGTATATCGCACGCCAAGTTTTTTGCATGATTGACTTATGTTGAAATCATGTTATGTGTCTTATTTTGTGCTAAACAAACATGATAGGGAAGCATGTCCAATATATACGTGAGTGCTAATGAAAAAAAACAAATTTGATGAAGCAGAGAGGGAGCATGGAGAAAGAAAAGGATGCATAAAAAGGTGTGAGATCTCTATTATTAAGATCAAATAAAACCTCATTCCTGACAAATGCTAAAAGATCCATCTTCACAAAGCATTATTTGTGTTCTGTTTAATCACTTATGTAAGGACGCATGTATATATATTTTGCTTCACATAACTTCAGTATTATTTTTTATTGCATCCATGATTCGTATTTTATTGTACCACTCTTACAACATACATAGCGATTCACTACCATGCATCTTTGTTGGCCAATTGCCATAAAAATACGGAGATCTTTACATACTACTTACAGTGTTTGACTGGAGATTTCAATTTGGCATTCTACCACCAACGTGCATGCTCATAAACTAGAAAGTTGCACACATGTATTCAGCATGCATTACACCTATTGGATTCTAACACACAAGGGAGACATAGGGCAACAAATAGCTCTGGATAAAGTGGAATAGCTGAGACACAATCTGGGGTAAATGAGTCACAAAACAAATGGATGATGAATCGCAAGTCTTTATGTGTTACATTGAATTATATGTGTGAATACTAATAAACTATAATTCTTACAATCATATGAAATATCATAAATAATATGCAAAAAACCTAGCCGCGCAAATGCACGGGCCGCAATGCTTGTTATTTTTAACTGAGTAGACGATAATTATCATGTGTAATTGCATGAGTGGCTGAAAGTTTTTTGCCAATCACCTACAAACCAATTCAAGACAACATCAACACAGTAATCAAACTGCTTAACCGAGTACTCCCTCTGGTCAAAAATTGACGTCGTTTCCGACAGCATTGTATAGGCCGTAGCTCAAAATGATCTGTCCGAACGACAACAATTGGCGAACGGAGGGAGTATAACTGTAGGCCACACCAACATGATCAATGCTTTGCGTTGTTTAGATTTACTGTCGGTTCGGTTGCCTGCAAAGTGCAAACTGAAAGCAAATTGAGCGACTGCGGCTCATATGTTCGAAAACCAGGCAACATAATAAAATATGTACTCAGGCAACATTAAACTTTTGCACCCATCCTACAACAACACACCGTGTTCGCTCGAACATGCAGCCATGCATGCCATGGCAGACCGCAGGTCATGCGGCGGCGTAGGCCTCTGGCGCGAGCCGCGGCGTGACGGCGGCGCGGAGCGGCACGGCCTTGGGCAGCGCGAGCCCGAACGTCTCGGCCATGTCCACCTTCTCCTCGCCGTCCGGCAGGCGCCAGTCGAAGGCGTGCACGAGCGTGCCCAGGAAGTACTGCACGAACACCATCCCCGCCAGCTTCCCGGCGCAGATCCTCCGGCCGGCGCCGAACGGGATGAGCTCGAAGTAGTTCCCCAGCGGGTCGACCCCCGCCGCAGCGCCGCCGGGCATGAACCGCTCGGGCCGGAACTCGAGCGGCGCGTCCCACGTGGCCGGGTCCCGGCCGATGGCCCAGATGTTGATGAGCAGGCGGGTGTTGGCGGGCACACGGTAGCCGCCGCCGCCATCGCCACCGACGTCGACGTCGCAGGCGTCGAAGGAGAAGTGCGGGAGGCTGAGCGGCGTCGACGGGTGCAGCCGCATCGCCTCCTTGCAGACGGCCTGCAGGTAGGGGAGGTTGGGCAGGTCCGACTCCTCCAGGCGGCGGCCGCGGCCGACCACGCGGTCCAGCTCCTCCTGCGCGCGCGCCATCACGGACGGGTTCTCCAGCATCTCCGCCAGCGCCCACTCCACGATGATCGACGACGTGTCCGTGCCCGCCGTGAACATGTCCTGCACGCGCGCGACCCCCATTCGTTTCAGTAAAGCAAGAACAAAATAAAATCATGGTGCAGATAGAAAATCTTCTTCTACCCGTGCTATGCTGTTGATGATCTTGATCATGACGGGAAATTTGGTCAAACTCATGCATCACTAGAAAAGTCCAAAAACTATAAGTCCAAAAACTCCGCATGGTCCTACTTACTGGAGCTAACGGAGCATTTGGGCTTTGGCTCAAGATGGCGACCTGGATGGCGAGACTGGGTGAGTATTGCTCTCGTGACTTCTTCCTCGAGAGTACTACTAAACGGTCTCCCAGGCAAACCAATTAAACATGAGCGTGGCCTCCGGCAGGGTGACCCGCTCTCCCCAATGCTCTTCATTCTAGCTATTGACCCACTCCAAAAAATTCTGCAAGTGGCAACTGAAGAAGGAATCTTAGTTCCGGTAACAAGTCGAGCTTCTGGAATCAAAGTCTCCTTGTATGCCGATGATGCGGCACTATTCATGCAGCCAAGCACAGAAAATCTGCAAGCTCTCAAGAGCATCCTCGAAAGCTTTGGAGAGGCAACGGGCTTGAAGACAAATCTGGATAAAACAGAGATTTACCCAATTAAGTGCGATGAGCTGGATATTGAAGAAATTATAGAATCCATCTCGGCACAAATAAAATCCTTTCCTTGCAAGTACCTAGGACTTCCCCTACACACCAGAAGGCTAAGAAAGGTTGAGTTCCAGCCACTCATTGACAAGGTAGGGGGAAAATTGCCAGGATGGAAGGGAAAACAAATGAACAAAGCGGCGAGGGTGGAGCTGGCCAAATCAGTGCTTACACCAATTGTCACCCATCATGCAATGGTTATCAAACTGCCAAAATGGGTCATCAAGAAAATAGAGAAAATTCAGCGAAATTTTATTTGGAAGGGTGAGGATAATGACAAACTATCAGAAGGGCATTGTCTTGTAAACTGGAGAACGGTCAAATTGCCAAAGCAACTTGGAGGACTGGGGGTCGTTGATCTAGAGAATTTTGGCCGAGCTCTTCGGCAAAGATGGTTGTGGCAAAGCTGGACTGAAGAAAACAAACCGTGGTTGGGCTTGCAACTACCATGCGATGTGACAGATAAAGCACTTTTCTCGGCTTCGACAGTAATCCAACTAGGCAACGGTCAGAAGGCCAAGTTTTGGACTGATAGATGGTTAGGGGGTGATGTGCTCAAGGACAAATGCCCCAACCTGTACAGAATCGCCCCGAGAAAAAATAGGACAGTCCAACAGGAGCTACTCAACGACAATTGGATCAAAGGGATGAAAGCAATCTCTACCACAGTTCAGATCGAAGAGTATGCCTGGCTGTGGAGGACCTTGAGACTGGTGCACCTTGAAACAGATCGAAGTGATAGCATCACTTGGAGGTGGACTGCCAGCGGCTCCTACACTTCAGCATCAGCCTACAGAGCTCAGTTGTTTGGAACATACTCCCCAATCCCCACTTGTGGTATATGGAAAGCATTCACTGAACCCAAAGTGGTCAATTTTGCATGGACAGCCATGCATGAAAAAATTCTGACCGCTGATATTCTTGAGAAAAAAGGATGGGGACAGAGTGCAATATGCAGCCTTTGCAACTCACAACAGGAAAGCCCAAGCCACTTACTAATCCATTGTGTTTTCTCGCAGCAGGTAATGCAACGGCTCTGCAGCTGGATTCATTTTGCAGGATACCAAATGCCGGTTCAAGGGGATACCTCGGTGGCGGAATGACTGCATGACTCTGTCAAAAGGATGAACAGGGATACAAGAAGATTTTTCACGGGTGCAATTCTGTACACCTGGTGGAATATTTGGAAAGAACGAAACCGTCGGGTGTTTGAAGGTAAATCCCGGACGGTAACGAATGTAGCGCTACTGGCCAAGGAAGAAATCGACTGGTACCTGATGGCTTGGGATAAAAAAGAAGCACAGGACCTGATCCGGTCTGAAGAAAGTGAGGCAGGTTGATAGCTGAGAAAAATAACAATTGAGTCTGTAATTGGTTTTCAACCACAGTTTTCTCCTTTTCTTCTTTGTATGCTTCTAGGTGCTTCAAGCATCTTTGTAGGGCCAGTGTGTTGGCCTGGTTTTTTCTGTATTTTGTTTCTCTCATGGCCAGGCTTAGCCTCTGCTAACACTGGCACTTGTAAAAGATTATGTTTTCTTCTCTCCTACTAAATGCATGGGCAGAAAAAAAATATATAAGTATGGTGTACGCGCGCTCTGCTTAGAAATCCCGTCCATTTGGCCAGCGTACTTCAATTCGGCAGTGATCGACGCATTGTTTGCACGTGTAACGTGTTTGTTGCTACAAGTACAGGATAAAGCATATGTATAATTGTTTCATCAAACCCGCAAAAAAAAATTGTTTCATCAGCATCCATATCTCAAGTGAACAAAACAAAAAAGGAATTAGGTAGCAAATACTGGAGATGCACAGGCCACCCAACCTAAGGACTAGCTAGACTAGTCCTCACATACTGTGCAATTTGTTTACAAATTAAGACATAATGATGGTTAGTTGCCTTCAAGTTTGGTCCAGAAAAGCGCTGCCTTTAATGACAGCCTTAGCTGCACAAAAAAAAAAAGTAGTGCTTTGCAAGTGAAATGAGTTTATACGACTTCGGTTTTACGGAAACTAGTAGAAATCTGATTGTAAATTGTAAAGAGATTATGAAATAAACTTAGAGTCAGGAAGAAAAGCTAAAAGTGTCATTTTCATAAGACAGTTGAGCTAAGTTAATTTTGAGCTTTTTGTTTCCCAAAAACTAAGAGCTAGACATCAGCAGTTCAACTGGTGACAATATTTACTTTCCAATTAGTTAAAATCCTAACCAATCTACACTCCGTAGACGTCAGCGAGATCTTGTAAAAATACGAGATTGATTGCCTTACATCTCCAATCTTACTTTAACCTTATTGCTGCTGTGTTCAGTATAAGTCGCAACTCACACCCCCTGTTTTTGAAACATAACTTTGATGATAAATACTATATTGTCCTATTTTTTCTATAAAACAATAGTAGTTATCTCAATTCTAAACTAAGCAGTGTCATATACGAGAAACTTAAAGGACTATGTTGCAGTATGTCAACTAGTGGTTTGTACAATAAGATTATGATCATTGTCATGTATTGGCAGTGGTGAAGATGTCGTCTGAAGAGCAAACCACTGGGTTAATGTTTGATCATCACATTCGAACAATGAATCCATTCCCTGTAAAGAGTTTTGGATATAAAATCCTGAGACCATGTTAATTATCACTAACACATGTTTCCTAAGCCTAAAGCTTCTCCATGTATGTTATATAAGATTTAAGTGATCACATTGGATCTAATAAAAAAAATGTTAGTATACAACTCTCAATGCATTATGGTAAAGTAGCTTGATTTTTAGTTGAAGCAAATCCTTTTCATAGTTTCCACGGTTTCTTGACCTCTACAAACATTGGAACACATTAATTAATCAAATTGTTTTCATAAAAAAAATCTTATTGTAATGAACATATTTAGAAAAGTACTAATAAAAGGGTAAGGGCTTCCGCGTGCTTATAATTGTAAGCATTTTTGCGGCGTTTAATTGTAAATAAATACGCATGTATTTTTAGGACTGCAAGTTTCTTTGCATGTAAGCATTTCATAACCAGTAGTGGTATTTGCAAAATCCCAAATGTGACATGGTGTTTGTACCATTTGGTTTAAAGTTTCAACCAAACACAGAATCAGGTATATACATATGTCACCTGATTGGTCCCTGAACACTGAAACATTGACATGTCCCAAACCCAGAATTCAACCATGAAACAAACTAGCAGTTCGAGTGCTTTCGATCGCGTCTCTTTCCAACGACTCCACTAGCTGTACCTAGCGCCATCCCTATACCTTGTTGCCGCCCCACAATAAGTTGTACCCCACCAAAGGCCAAAGCAACAAATGCATATGTCTACATGCCTGAGCAGAGGTTAGTGCTCCGTTAGGTTGGCTCCCACGTCACCCATGCACTTTTCACCGCATATTCAGTTAAGTGATTGAGATATAGTATAATCCTTTGCAGCAATCGATCCCTTAATTAACAGGAAATTAATAGTAAGCAATGTAAAGGCGGATGAGTAATACAAAGTAGCTGAGAGCAGAGCAGAGGTAGCTTACGAAGATGAGGCCCTTGATGTTGACCTCGGTGATGGTCACGCCGTCCTCGTCGTCGTCCATGCTGGCGCGGAGCTTGTCGACGAAGTCCTGCCGGCCCTCGCGCGCGCGGTCCTCGGCCGTGGCGGCGTGCTCGTCCAGCAGCTTGGTGATGAGCGCGTCGAACTGGAGGTGGATCCGCCGCAGCTTCGCCTGCACGCCCTGCAGGTCCAGACGCGCCAGCGCCGGCACGAAGTCGCTGATGTTGAACAGGCCGGCGCCCGTCAGCAGCGACACGATCATGTCCTTGTAGCTGATCGAATCATCATGCGTGGATATATTCCATTTTCATATGAGCACGAAAATATTCAGATAAAAACATCTGTCAGACGCGTCACACAAAATCCAAGATTTGCGCTGTTTTAAATCCGGTGGCCCAGTAATTGGCATGAGTATATTATGAGAGACGTCCCGTTCCACTTGCAAGTGTGTTGGTGAGCGACGCTCTTCACTGACAAGGACATGCTAGTACAGTCATTAGCATGCGTGCGTTTCACTACTGCATGATAGCATAGCAGCTCACTAATTCTAATTCAAACCTCATTAATGCGCCTAAAAAATAAAGCCATTCTGAAAAGGGATTGCGTGCATGTATGCAGAGCCTCTTAATTGTTACTCCTAACCTGTTGGACTCGTCCCCTTGCGCGTCGAACACCCGCTTGCTGACGGTGATCTGGCCGACGATGTTGGCCAGCGCGCAGACGAGCAGCTCCGGCACGACGACGGGCGTGCCGGCGGCGGCCGCCTCCGCGACGCCGCGGAGCAGGCGGCCGGCCTCGTCGCGGCGGACGCGCGCCCAGTCGGCGAGCGCGCGGGCGCCGAGGAGGTGCACGCTGGCCAGCTTCCGCATCAGCTTCCACCGGGGGCCGTAGTCGGCGAACACCATGTTCTGCCGCCCGTACGTGATGTCCGCCGCGCTCGCCACCGCGGGCCGGTTCGCGTACGCCGCGTCCAGCGCCTTGAGGAACGCGCGCGCCGCGGCCGGCGACGAGGCCACCACCACGCCGCAGGTGCCCATCTTGAGGTACATGACGGGCCCGTACCGGCGGGCCAGCGCCGCCAGGCCGGCGTGCGGGGCCGGGCCGATCAGCGGCAGCGCGCCCAGGATGGGGAGGCCCCGCGGGCCCGGCGGGAGGCGGCGGCTGCTGCCGGAGGTGGAGGAGGAGGAAGGGTGCTGCAGGGAGCGGCGGAGCGCGAGGTGGAGGAGGAGGCAGAGGACGGTGCAGGAGAGCACGAAGGGGTCCGTGCAGAGCGCGGCGAGCTGCATGGTGGCGGGACGAGGGGCGTCTCAGTCAGTATCAGACGTCGGGCAAGAGCGTCTGCACGACGGCTTTTATATACGTTGAACTCTGTTGTGTACCCAAACGACCAAAACTGTGGGGCGTTTCTTTTTATTTTCAAAACTGCTACTCCCTCCGTTTTAATTATATGACACCGTTGACTTTTAGTTGAACTTTGACCAATAATATACATTTAAATAATTATTTTTCAAATATGAAATGAATATCATTGTATTCATCATCAAAAACATTTTAAGATTAACTTATACACTTAACTATTTACCCAAATATTTATAGATAAGACGAATGGTCAAAAGGTAACGAAAAAATCAACGACGTCATATAATAAAAAAACTTTAAATAGAGATAGTTACCTCTATTTAAACAGAACGGAGGGAGTATAATTTTTACTCACTCCGTTCTGTTATTTGACGCTAGTTAGTTCAGCGCTCGGACAGTGACATAAGTGAAAAATATATACTGGTTCTCTAGCTTGTACACAGTAATGGCCTACCTGCTCGGCGCAGGCTTATGCAAAGTTTCCTTTTTAAAGATCCGTTCTACCGTAAAGTGTTTGAAGCAAAGAGCTATCATTCGTTATCCATATCAAAAGTGAAACTTCGCTTTACGCACAAATAGTATCTGCATATTCTTCGCCACAAATGAAGAGGTACAACATGTACATTAATTTACTAGAACAACTCTGTGTTCATTTTCTCACTCTTCTTTTTATAACATCTAATCAATAGTAAAGCATCCATCAGGATTTATGTGCCATCTAATAATATCAGAATTGACGCGTACGTATTTGATTTTTTTAGTTGACACTAACTTTCATAAACCCACCAACTTCGATGCTCATTTCACAAATCTATCAATAGTTGAGGTTTCTTTCTCGCAAACCAACCAACTCTCTCTCTCTCTCTCTCTCGGAAACAAACCAACCAACTCTTGATTGATCGTATTCATGGTATTCCGGTATCACATATCAGTTGTACAAAGTACAAATCCGATGATGACTCCAGATGCAAACTCAACCATGTCCACTAACACGTGGCATGTGATGACATGGCTGTGGTATTGCCCAAGCGTGCACGATACCTGGGTTAGCTGGAGCGTGAAGACAAATGTGCGACGCTGCACTTGGGCACCTCAGCTGGATGTATGCTCACTAGGCTCACTATATATGCTCTGTGAGCCTACTAGCTTATTGACATCCCAAATCACCACAAGATTTACTCACGTGCAACTGACATATGGGACTGGGTTAACACGAACACTAAGAATTATGGGTTTGTAAGAAAAGAACCTCAATCATCGATGAGTTTGTGAAATGAGCATTAAAATTGGTGAGTTTGGATGTTTAATTTTAAAAGATAGTGAGTTTGTGAAATTTACTCTTTTTTATTTCGAAGAGGAAGCAATTCCCTGCACCCTCCACTAAAGATGCAGGTACTGACTACCGCCATCTCGCAGCATGTAGAAAACTCGAAAGAAACTTAGGTGGCGTTCGGTTCCCCCTCTAAAATCCCTCTAAACTTTATACCCCTCTAAAGTAAAAAGAATCTTACTATTTAGGGGTACTAAATAAAATTTAATTGCAAAACCTTTCTGCAGATGGGCGTTATTTTTGAGACGAATCTAATGAGCCTAATTAATCAATGTTTTGACACAGTGATGCTACAGTAAACATCGTCATTACGTTCGTCCGCGAAATAGAGGGGTGTCCTGACTTAGTTTTGTAATTTGACTTTGTTTAGTACACATAAATCGTACGGCATTTTGATGTGACCCCTCTAAAGTTTTTAGAGGGTCACCGAACGGGGCCTTAGGCGTGCAAGGTGAACACCATAACAATATGATTACTGATCACAGCATTTTAAGGTGTGTTTCGGTGTTCCTCGCAAAAAAAAAAAGGGTGTGTGTGTTTTGGTGTCGATGTGTGCCTCTCACATAATATACTTGCATTATAATATTATATGAAAAAGATATAACATGATAACAAATGCATGTACAATTAATGAAGTCGTCGATCTAAAAAGTAACAGCTCAGTTTGGTGAGCATGACCCACACGTCGTACACGTCGTTGAGACGTTTAGATGTGGAAAACTGTTTGGTTTTGGAGTTATATTTTCCCCTAGCCAGGAAACAATTTTGAATACGAAGGGAACCACTGTGTTAAGTAACTAGTAAGCAATCACCCTCTTACCATTTTTTCAATATGATGTTCGTCTGTCTAAAATCAAACTAAACAAAAAAAAAATCGACCTGCGGAGGGTATGACGGCCCCGGGCATTTTTTAAGGAGAACGATCGTCTCACACAGATCGAGGAAAACCCCCGAACCTCCTCCGCACCATACACAGGGACTCAGCAGGCCGGGGTGAGAATCGGCGCGAGTAGTACTTAAACCTATGCTTTGGTCCAACGGAGGAGTGAGGGGATTTTTTTGGCACTGCAGCGACCAGAGCCAACGAAGGAAAATAATCGCTACAGTGCGTGCCGCGGCGGGAATCGAACCCGGGCCACCGGCCAAGCTTCAACAGGAGCCGAAGCTCCTGGAGCTGGCCGCACTGGCCACTCGGGTCCGCCCGCGTTGGCAAATCAAACTAAACAAACACAATACTCCTCTGTTCTCTCTCTCTTGTGTGTGTGTGTCCACGTTGTTAGCTCAAAAAATAGAATAGCGTGCATCGGCCACATTAAGAAGCATTTTTAGTGATGAGCCTGTGGATTGAGTCTTATCATTAACATGACCCTAGGAAAATAAATTAATGACATAGTATTAGTGTAGCACCAAAGCATTTATTCGTAACGACTAATATAAGCAGACCTCAATGCGTGATCCAAATCCAAACTTGTCTTGAAATTAAACTCAAGCCTTTCATCGGATCAAACTTGGATCTCAGGCCAACTGTTGGAGGATAGATCGATCAATCGCACAGAAATCAGTGGGCTCTCAGGCCTTGCTTGATCTGATGATCGAGGATGGGGTGATGTTTTCAGGGGAGTAGGTGAAGGAGAGTGACGGCCGGACAGTCCGCGCACTTCCGCAGCACACCCAGCCAATTAATTAATCGCTCGTCGACTATGCATCTCTCAGGCCATCCATCTGATCGATCGCATATGCATGTCCCCGTCGCAGTTTGGTGAGGCTTAACCACCAGAAGCTGCTGGCGCGTGGAATCGATCCCCACATGCACCGACGACAACGCCATTTGGAAGAGATATGAGAGAGAGGTCCACAGGAAGAGATGGTGAGAGTGCTCTTGGCTGCTGGCTCCACTTCACTGGTGGTAGCTCGGATGTTATTTCGCAACGGTTCATCTCGAACGAAGTCTATCCGTTAGTGTCATGTCTATCTCTGGCTACAGTCGATCGGTTGGTCGCACGATGGAGTCATGGAATTGCAGCGGGCAGTGTCAATTATGCTCTCACAACACCACCACCCTGCTAATTGTTATTAACAGCTGGTTTGTCGCAACTAAGAATACGGTGAAACATGTGGTGTACTTTAACCGTCTATATTATCTAGTTCCCATGACTTGTGCGCGCGTGCTCGTATGTACTTGTGCGCGCGTGCTCGTATGTAAAAGATGTAGGACTCGAACCTCTCAGATCGCAGATTGCTCCGTCGCCACCTACAGTTTGTGGATAATTTATAATATGAGATTGCATGCATGGTGCACCGTAGAAAATAACAACCTCATCACGATCCACTTGCGACACCGATATGTCAACCTGAAAGATTCTTAATAATGACTCGTGGGAAAGAAGATACACAGATAGTATAATCCTATTCCTATTGTACTAGTGCGTCGTCATGCCCAATTGCCCATCATGATTTAACGAATCCATATGGTATCATCAGATTTTACGCATCAGTACTCCTGCCTCACTCAACAACGACAAGGTGTTGGTGCCGCGGCCGGTGTCTAGGCAAAAAGAACTCTGTACCACCACAACGCCACCTGTAGCACATAGTTTCGTTTGAACATTTCAGCTATGAATCCATTTCGATTTACAGAGAACATATTAAAAAAAAATCAAAGAAAAATGCATGGGTACAATTAAACTTCCATACAAGCTGAAAAGAGGGCTGGCTAACAAGCTTGTCTGCATGTGTGCAGTAACATGTGCAGCGCATACGTGAACAATTATTCACCTAAGAACCTGGACAAACTGATAAGAGATTGATGCAGCAGCACGTATCAGAACAAGGAAACGAAAGGTGAAAGTAGAGGGCGAGTATGCGGCAGATCCTCCATTTAGGAAAAAAAAAAAAGTGCGATGCAGATCCTTCATCTGCGAAAATGCTCGGAAGATAGATAGACGCAATCGTGGAGCACCACACTGGAATAAGGGTGAGTTTGATCCAAAAAGAAATCTCGAGGAACTAAATGGAAAATCCCTGGAAGTCGTGAGACGAAATTGAGCTGGCAACAAAAAGATGGCTATTCCGCTCATCACTTCTCATTTTATACAACAGCTGTTGTAATTTACACGTGGTTCATTTTGGTATCAATTTGCATCCTCAGTTACTCTAAATGCCAGAAAATTCGTGACAGTTCCTGTTACTGCTATAGTTCTGGTTGCCCCTTCAGCAGAGGAAGCACCTCAGAGTATCGTGCATCTGTTAATGCCGAGAGAGGAGAAAATCCTCCTCGCAGAAGGCCATAAGCGGCCAAGAAGTCTCTCTCTTCTCTCTCTCCTCACCGCATGCCTCTCTCCGCCTGCTCTTGACGGCGGCCCTGCCGCCTTGCCCGTCTCTCCTCTCCTCTTTGTCTCTCTCGCCTTTCCTTCCTCTGATCTTGCCGGCTTCAGCCCTCCCTTCCCTCTCGGCCTTTCCCGCTGCAGGTGCCGCTCAATCCCCTGATTCCCATTATCCACGGAAGGATCCGTCGGCTGGGGGAAATGCCGGATCGGCTGCGGGGCCTCCGTATCGAGGCGAGGGCGGCCGAATCACCTTCTGCAGGCGGCGGATTCGCGTTTAAAGGGGGCCCCCCCTTCTCACCTCTCGCCACTGCTCCGTAAATGACGGCCGCAGCTTCGCCCCTACTCCGGATGCGCCTCTACCGCCTCCGTCACCCAGGAGGCATATCCTCCGACCGCCGCCCAGCTTTCCTCATCCCCCTTCACCTCTCCAAGCGCCTGATCAAGGACTAGACCAAAATCGAGATATAATGCCTTCGATTCGCGCCTAGTTCGCTCCTACGCCGATTAATCAGCGCCTAGCGGAACTAGGAGCATGAGGAATATAAGGTGCCTGATAGGCAGTGTTGGCCAACTACCCTTCTTAAAAAATGAGAAATACACATGACATATCCCAAAAAATTTTATTAAGAAAAAACCCTAATGAATGTCAGTCAATCCGTCATGTATGCGTGCCAATATCAAATTCATTTTTAAACTGGAGTAACAAATACTGAGAAAATGGTCCCTATTGCAGGAAAGATGTAGATAACCGGAGCAATACGTTGATGTACAAATTCACTTATGTGATAATAATAGCTATTCAATACGAATCCGAAGTCCAAACAATGTCACTGTAAAACAAGTGTACATTCACTCAATGTATATATGATGTACGGCATACAGATCCTAAAACATGCTTACCTTTTCATATTTTGCCTTGGCAAGTTCAAACTTTCCTTCTTTAAACAGTCTGTTACCCTGAGAAAGACCTCCGTTAAGAACCAGTTGTTGGTCAACATAACAAACCAGAGAAGTGAATATCAAGCACAACCACTTAAAAGCAGAGCGATTATTATGTATCCTTGAAAGAAATCCGGCTTGAAATATAGGTCAGAAAAGCTGACAGGCTAATGTAAGCTTCATAGCTTTCATATGTTAATATTAAATATATGGAATTAATCCTTTTCTGCCATTGTTAAACTTCAGAATCCCAGAAATCCCCTGACGAGATGTTAAACCAAATGACCATCGAGAAGTATTTATTGTATTTCTCTTTATCAAGCATCCAAAAAAGCTGTCAACTGTTGTCCACATAATAGAAAAAAAAATTCTATATTTCAGACGCACACCAAGCTTCTGCGAAAGTGCAATCATGAGTTATGACCGACTCATGATGATACAAATTGGCGAGAGTAATGTAGAAATCTAATCTCAGTCAGTATACCGTGTTTTTTATTTTGTCCGCCTCATCCATGATCTCGTTGAAAGTCAAGCCAGTCCAGTCCTACATTGTATTTTGCATCAGTTATCAGAAAGAAAAAGAGTAAAGCCAGCGAACAATATTATACTTATGAAAAGCCTCCACCTAGAAAGAATAACCGTGTAATTTCTGAAATCTAGTAACACCTTCAATACTTTCTTTGCTATTCAGCATAATAAAAAAATATACACATACAAGAAAGTAAGTACTAACTAATCAAAATCATATATGTATCAGAGACAGGATTGTATCAATCAAGGATGAAAACTGCTCAACAGCAGATATTATCAGTACCACCGTTGAGATTATTGAAAGAAATAGTGAAATAAAACGGCTCTTACCTTGGGCAGTTCGAATCCAAGTAGTTCAATCTCCCACTGAACATAAGCTCCTTCAGGAACATTTGCTGGCCTGTCGCAACCTCGGTGGTTAACACAAGTTTATGTAAAGTAGGTTATAATATGATGGTCAATACAAGTATACAACCTTGGAAACTTGTCATAAGCAAAATCTGGAGGGCAGGTGACAATAGATTTTTCACCAGGCAGCATTAGTCGAACACACATTTCAAATCCCTCTGGTACCTGCAAAATGTGTTACTTGTATTCAGTTGAAATATCAAAACTACTTCAACCGTCAAGGTATTTGCAAGATTTTATTCCATATTTTGAAAGGTTATGAAGCGTATTCAATCACCTTTTCATATTTTGCTAACTCTTCAGTTCTAATCTTCTTAAGAAACTAAGTGAAGTTTAGCAAAATCGGGAACAGAAGTTAGAGCTCTTTTTATTGTCAAATAATAAGTCTAATGTCAACATGTCATGCAGTTAAGCATTTATAGTGAGTCAAAGATTGATCAATATTACTTACCAGGCCTTCTCCAGAACAGAACTCCAATGGCTCACCATCATTATCAACTCGTGTGTCATAAAATACTGACTTCGGTTGATCAAGGAGCATGCCCTTATAATGCACTCTTAACAAGCTATCATGAAGAGGGCAGTCCATAGGAAATTCACCTGGTGTTTGTCACGAATACAACAAAGCAAATAAGCATAGTGAAAACAATGAGCAGTAACACCATCAAGAGTATAATGATTCACATGCCATGTGCAAGGTTTATTTACTGAAAATTTTGCACTTTATGTAAAATGCAAAAATCGTCGAATGAGAACAAAATAGTTTGTCTAATTTCTCATCTTAATGCTTCCCTTCATTTAGGTTATTTTCGCATTGTTACTCAGATTAATAGAGCACCATCAATCATCCAAACTTCCACCTCACTGAGTAATGATATAGCTGTGTCAATTCCGCTTGCTCATTATTGGGAAATTGGTGGGTACCCAGGGACTCTGGTATCAACAGGACCGTTGCTGAAATTACGATTAATCCAACACACTGCAATGTTTCAAATATTGAATACAGAAAATCATAGAGCACACATAAATTTTTGCAGGCTTCCATAACTTTGTAACATAAATGATTTCATCGGAAGCAAAACACACATTGTGGGCAGAAGGATCATAAGAAGCTTTAGTTTCCTCGGTCATGATTTTCGAAACAAAATATGACACATTAAACAATCTCCCACCCCCCACCCCCCCCCCCCCCCCCCCCCCCCCCCCGGGGGCCAAAAAAAAAACCAACGAAAGAAAGAACAATGTACCAGAGTGAATGAGAAGCAGAGGGCGTAAGGTTGCCTACCTTTTCCGTCAACCACACGTCTTTTTATGAGGCGACCATCACCAAGCATATCTCTCACCTATTAGTACATCACATAAAATTAATGCAGCCTACAATGGGAAGGATAGTACAAACTCTTTACATATCAATAGAGTCGCATTATAGCCAAAAGAAAGATTGCGGTCTCAATCAGATTCTCACAATCCCTTGAATCTAGATATTTGGACCACAAGTGACACTTTAAAAGTTTAGGTCTGAAGCTGGAATGCCTAATGTGACACGAGCCCTCCATCCTTGGGCAGTAACCACAGAATGTCTTTGCAACTCAAATACTGGGCAAGCTTATTTGGAACTTTTGAGGTCACACACTTGTTCCAGTGTTTGATACCCAATTCTCTGCTGCTTGTTTTAACCAATGCAAAAGTCGAAACAAACTATAATTCTGTTCTCAACAATCTCAAGTGACATGAGACTCCAATTTCTTTACATAATGTCTTTCATTCAAGGAATTTACTTAACCAGTGAAGAAGCACAAAAGGTTGAGAGGAGCTTGACAAACAACACCAGTCATAAAGGTCTACAAACAAGATAACAGTCCATCTTAGCGGTTATAGGTTGGCATGTGGCCTATTGATCGCTGAGAAAGCACAGCTTTACAGCATTTGATGGCATTAACATATACCAGAGCCTAATTCTACTTCTAACTCAATAGAAAGATGCATTAGTACAGCAAGATGGAAAATTGGACAAATACCAAAAGCACCCTTCAGTTACAAACGTACCTGAATAAACTGAACTAGTTCAACATCAAAGTGAACTTCTTCAAGGCCTTCAAGCTGTGGCATTAGTGAGGACTTCGTTAAATAGGTGCCGCTAACAAAAATAGTTGCCTTCTCCTTCCGTGACATTGTTCCAATTCCCATCTCAAGCCCTTTTGGTACCTAAACTAGACAGTAACAAGCATAATGCATAACAAACTGTAGTTAGGAAAAACTGAAACTTAAAATAAAACTATAAATGCTTTTACTGCTTCTAGAATCTAGATCAATCAGTCTCAAGCTTGAAGCATCATATTACACTAAAGTAGCAATTACAGACTGTTCCATTGGATTTGCTTCTCGACGAAGCAGTTCGTGTATAAAAAAGTGCACAAGCCAAAGACAGAGCCTATTGACAAGTAAATATAGTTCCAATGTCCTATATGAAAGTAACTTTCATATTTTCGAAAAGAACAAAAAATGAGATAATAGAATGTTAAAACTTTGCACAATGGGAACTATATGTTCTCAAAATCATCGCAAGTTTTACAATACGGAGAGTCTGGAAATGCACCTTATGTATCTTAATCCTATCGCATGCATCATTAATGCCATATATGTATTTCACAAAGCACATGGTATTAACCAACATATCAGTATTCAACCAAAATGCCACTGACCTCAGATTTACCAATAGTAAAGAAATATGGCTCTTCTTTGCTGGGAATAATTTCTTTTCCATCTGCTGTTCTGGCACCTATCCTGGAAACGACACACTCAAATTAATATTCAGGAAGCAAAAAAATTATATATACGAATGCAGTGCTAGCTCATGAAGCCCAACATGTATACTGGCATGAGTTGTATACTTCCATTCCCATTGTGTTCGAATCAGATAATTGCTCTAGCCAAGAATGAAAACATATTGACTAGTATAGGCAAAGCATAGACCAGCATTGCACAAATTGACGATGTAAATCTTTACCGTGCTGTAATTTCATATGGTTCTCTAGGTGTTTCCCATCCCTTGCCTTCATCAACTACCTGTCACATTCAAAGCAAAAATTTGTCACAGCTGAAGCATTCAGCCTCATCTACTGAGTTGTTGAAGTAAAAGAAAGCCAAAACAAATGAACAGGTAAGAGTTAACAATGATATCATTTCAAGAAAGCCAAAATTAATGTATGAAACCTACTGATTTTTGATGTACAAGAATGTATGAAAAATCAGGCTCAAAGTCTAATTGGCAATGACACAAGACAGATATTCACCTTCTTGACAACCCCTAAATCCTCAGCCACAACCTGACAGAGCAAATAAGCAGAGTGAGTAATCAAAAGTAGCAAAACATATCTTTGTTTCTCTATCTTCTCAGTGCTTCAAGTGTTAGGTAGAACTAGGCCATGGAATCAAGTTCAAAAATATTCATACAATGCTGTAGACAGTATTACTTGAGTAGACAATGGAACTATTAGCCAGAAGTGCTTTGACATCATGACTCTGAAATACACAGAGCAGTTGAATCCATACTCAAGCCATCATTTAGTTAGACTAACCTTGGCTTTAAAGAAATCCAACATTTCAATCTCAAAATGAAGTTCATCATCTTTCGGAAAGCCATCTGGAGCTGTGACTGGACAATCGTCCTCCGCATAGTGAATCTGAGGCTTCATTTTGAACTGAGGAAAGACGCTGATAAGATAGAGGAAAAGTGACGAAAATGGCACATAATAGATGCTTACCCCTGGTTCACATATGCATTTTGAATCATTGTATCCAAAGAAAATGAATGATGGCCTATTAAAATAATTTTTATTTTAAATCATTTAGTCTGTTCAAAAAAATACCATAGCAATTTCACCCTTCAGCATTGTTGGGAAGCCTTCAGCAAAGCCTAGGATCATCTTGCTCTTCCCTAAGACAAATCTTAGTGGGATTCCTTTTCCTGTAGATTATTGAAAAAAAATGAAGATGATTTAGAGCGTTGCTAGTTAAGTTGAATACTCATTAATATGTTCTTGCCGAGGATGTAAATAAGCATAGGATAAGACATGTGGTTAGAATATTATTGATTTTCGGAGGATTACAAAACAAACAAGGCTATAGCTAAGCTTTTCCATTTTCAAATCACATACAGATTTTTTATTACTACAACAGCTATACGGAACAGTAGCACCATAACTGTGCATAAAATTTTGGATCAAAACCATATACCATCTGCTCAGTGCTCAGAATAGATGGGGGAATAAACGCGATACGGAAGCACAGAATGCTAAAATAAAGAAAAGAACATCTCAAGTCAGGAATATCTTCAAGATCCTCTACAGCACATTTGAAGTATAAATATGATGATAAGTCCTGGAAGGTATTTCCTAACCTCCATGTTCGCTTCTTGTTGAATTGACAATAATACCATCCACGGTTCGAGTGGTGCAATGCACTATGACCTGCAAAACGATTAGAATGAGCAAAATCTGGCCAACTAAAATACCTTGTTCTTAAATTATAGAAAGAAAAGATTAGGCCATAATATTAGGCAATAAAAGGTTGAGAAAGCTATTGTCAGAACTAGGCCAGGAAGACAATAACTAGTGATGTAAAAACCCATTGTAGTCCCATGAAAATGATCTTATGCTGTGCATGCTTTATGAAGATATTGTAAGAGAATTTCATTTAATCAGCAGAAAAGTTCTGCCAGTGAGCATTTATGTGAAATAATAGCACAATGTTTTACAGATTCTTTCAATATTACCCAAACATCACGCCCATAGACGCTGTCACTTGTTTTCAGTAACCATCAGATAATTGCAGAAATCATTGGATAGTGTAACCAATAAATTAAAACTGGAGAGCGACCTTGCTGGGCAAGAAAAAAAATCAATCCAGTATTTTCAACTGTGCATCCAGTATCAACATGACGAAGAGAAATAATAGAAACAAGAATCTAAACGGTGCCCCGTTCCAGAAACAAAGCACACATCCGAAATCGTATGTTCGTTCACTGTCTCATTGTCATGTGCAATGCAGGAATGGGAGACCAACCTGATCACCCTCTCCAGGTGTCGCCTCGCCGCTCCCTGACCGGACGACCGCCTTCATCAAGCTCCCAGGGGTAAGCTTCTTCCTCCTACGGCACAAGCATCACTCCGTAATTTCAACCTCCCCGCCGCTCCAGTATCAGGCAACATCAGCTAAATCAGACAACTAACTGACTGGGGCAGGTAGAGACGGGACTGACCTCTTCTCGGCCTCCTCCTCGGCGGCCGACTTCTTCTTCGGGGGCGGTGGGAGGTCGGCGCCGGCGTCTTCGGCGTGGGCCATGGTAGAAGCTTCTGGATGTCGCTCGCCGTCCGCCGCGTCAAGGTGGGAGGCAGGGAGGGGTCGGATGGGTCGCCGTCGATCTACACCTTGATTGCGGGTCACAAGCCTTAATGGCGCGGAGGCAGAGCAGTTGTGGTAGCAGCCGCACGGCACCGTTGGAGCGGGTCGAAGGTGGGTCGCCGGTCGCCGCTGTCTGTCAGCGGCGGAGAGTCCAACGACGAAGCTTCGGCTCGGCTGACTCGCTTTGACTTGGGCCGCGCGGACCAGCGGGCTCAACCGGTGCCAGGAACGGCCCAACTGGACAACCGCGCTGTTCCCCGCGCTCGTCCCGCCCCTTCACCCAGGTTCCCAAGTCCCAAGTCCCAACCAGCCGCCACTGCGCCTTCTCGTTGCGCTCGGGTGACGCGCGGCGGCGAACCTTCTCTTCCCGTGGTTCCGAGAGCGCCCACTTGCCGGGGAAGTTCTATCCTAGGACGCCACCATCGCTGGCACCATTCCCATCAAATCCCAAATCAAAAGGTAATTCTGCGCGAGGACACTCTTGCCTCCCAATCTGTACTTCGGTTTTATCGCGAGGAAACTTTTGTGTCTCTGTACTTCAGATTCCCATCGGAATTGTATTGTTTCGTTGCCGTCGCGCTGATCATGCGTGCAAATTTATTCGTCCTGTCATGCGTTCATGTATTACCGTCATGTTTGGTTTATGGGGCTATGGGGGTTGAGTTACCATTCGGGCTGCTGCAAGTTAGGTGTTTGTTGAAATGTGGGAGCCAGTCAGCCTGACTAACAACTGAAATAGTGCTGAAGTATCCACGGGACCAATAATGGGCCACTTAGGGATGGGTGACGATAACACAAATTCTCAATGCGGATCGTTCTGTTGTGTTCGGAACTTAGGATAGCAACGACTCATCAGATCGTTCTGTTGTATCATCGTTTTTGCTATCTTGAGTAAATTGTAATTTAATGTCACTATATCAATCCTGTATTATGACACACATCTTCTCTTGAATTCGCAGCATGGAATCTCTTCATCTTGTGCACATCAAGATTCTAGCCGCTGACCTCCTCTCCCTGACCGTACAGCCCACCTCACCGCCTTCCTTTCTTCGCTGTGGCCGTACGGTTGCTCGGGCGGAAATTGTTGGAGTCGTGGTCTCGCGTGACCGCAGGGAGAAGTTCCTTCGCTTCCTGGTCGATGATGGCACCGGCTGCGTGCCTTGTGTCCTGTGGCTGAACCACCAATACTTGAATGCAAACAGTTCCTCCAGGGCGTTAGATTCTGACCCAACTGCAGAGATGGCTTTGAAAATGTCCGAAGAAGTTCGTTTGGCCACTCTTTTGAGGGTCCGGGGTAGGATTGTCATGTACCGTGGCGCAATCCAGATTGCTGTTAGAGATGTGGTGCTGGAGAAGGACCCCAATGTCGAGGTGTTGCATTGGCTGCAATGTGTCCATATGGCCAAGGAATGCTATGATTTGTCACCACCTTCTGCTCAGCGTGCCTCTTAGGGTTTTATGGTGTGTAAGGTGATCAAGTTGTGTATTATGGGCCTCATGAATGAGATACATAAATTAGTATGTCGGGCGCGGAGGATTTACATCGATTTGGGTCTAAAGGCTGTTTGCACCAGAATTAGGAGGCCCGATGCAGAGGCGCTGAGTGATAGAAGCCTGCACTTGGAACCCAAGCAATGAAGCAACGTCCATTGCACTTGAAGTCATGAGTGGCTTTCTTATTTGTCGAAAACCAGCTTGAGCTATATTTTCTTGGACATGTGGATGATAGGATTTGGAGACACAAGCAGGAGTACAAGAAGAGAAACCACAAGAGATGCACTACAATATGATATGGTGGTTATCTGGATTTTTGCCCAATACTGATACCGTTGACAAAGGTAGTGGAATTAACTGTTAGAGAACTTGAAGCTGTTACATTGCCCAGGGATGAATAAGAACATATACATTTTTAGAACTATCTGTATCTCAATTTGTTAATTTCAATGTATACTGAAACCTCGTGTTGGAATGTCATTATTTTTAACGGTAATGATGATGTTATGCTACGATGAAGTTTACTGTATGAGCGAAACATGATATGATAAAATGCAATCTAGTTTACCTTAGCTGCGCCTGTTGAACCATGTACATGTAGATCAATAGCCTGATATTCATACCTACGAATGCACAGTTAGTTTCCAACTGTACTTGGAATATCAATTTCAAGATAATTGATAAGAACAGAATCGTCTGCTAACCAAACTTGAGATACCAACATTCATTCTAGACTTTCTTCAGTTGTTGTTGTTGTTGTTGTTACTATTTTAGAAACTCCCCTGGGATAGTTAAACTAACAACGCAAAAGGGCATAATATTGTTTCAGAGTTTAAGTTTTTAGCGTTTACCTTTGACTTGTCAATGATGAAATGCTGACAGAGAAATTCCTCAGCTACGCTAACTGTATACCTTAGGTTTTGAGTTCTCTTTATAGTTGGTGCATTTATTGCTGTATACTGAATGATCAGATTTTTTTCTACATTTCTATGTATTTGTATTGTTCGTCATGCACAAAAACAAATAATGTTGCTGTTCAAAATGCTGAGTTTTATGATCTTGCAAAGCAACCAAATTTTCCTGACTGGATCCCATCACAATCTCATTTAGATCTTTTTGCCCTTTCTCAGACCTAAAAAGAATCATGTTTCCCAGTAAGCCCTTAGAATTTGATCTTTGTGAGGGTGACAATCCGTTGCTGAGTCAATGTTTATGTTCAACTTTAAAAGTGACTTTTGCTTTTATGCAGGCTTGGTAACCCCTTGGACAAATCGAAGAACTGAAGGAATCTACCCATTCTCTTTGGGCTGATGCTTTTTTGACAAACTCTGATACCTGTCTGTTATGCAGTACTTCTCGCTCAATATTACGGCTTCATATTTACTTAATTATGCCATGTTAGAGGTGTGTCTGTTTGAATTTTGGAATCTCCATAGTTTTGTATGAGACATAAGTTGGAGAAGAGATGCAAAACTGCAAGATAACTATTTTAGGTCAAGTATATATTGCTAGTATGAGTTTAAGCATTCAGTTCTTATTTCTTTAGTAGATGCAAGAGAGCCTCATTTTGTGCATATTACTAGTATGAGTTTAACCTATGATCAAGTATATATTGCTAGCATTGAGTTTAACCATTGTTTGAGTCATTTTGTACCTTCTCATTTGCAAATACATTGCTCCTTTTCAGTGTAAAGACTAAAGAAACCTCGATCCTTAGTGTAGGATAACATTATTTGGCAGATAGAAATTACATTATGTAGTCACGACTTTCAGAGAAAAAAATCACCGTCTTTAGATGTCATTGAACAACTTTCTATCCATAGTGGATCCACAGGGTTCAGAAAGTTGGCAGTTTCTGATGATTTCCACTTGCTTTTTGTCCTCTTCTCTCCTTTATCCATGGAGATCTCAGAATCTGCTTAGAACGCCCCAAGGGAGGCATATCAAAAGAGGAGCTCACTAGGACTATCATTGCTCACAACATTCTTCACTCCCTTTTCTAGATTCCCTGCCTATGCACTTTATTTTGTGGGAAAGCTGCATGTGCACATCCCTACAAGCTTCTTTTTTAGCACGGCATAGAGACAGCCCATATTGTTATGTTGCTAGTAAACTGTCCAGTCTTCTAATTGTACTTCAACAGGTAAGTATGCCATTCACGTGCTACCACAGATATTGATCGTAGGTTCTTAGGTTTTAATTGCTGCTTCACATTCATGATGTAAAGAATCTTCTTTTAGAATAAATATTGATCATAAGTCCTTATCAGGTTAGATTGTGTGTATCACAAATCCTTAACATTTAAGTGTTGGGAAATAATATTCCTCTCACCATATACTGCAGCGTATAGTGAATACAGCACTGTTCTGTATATCTGAGTTTGTATTGAGTATGCCTGATGCCTCGGATGAAATGTGCACGACAGGGAGATCAGGCTAAATAATATATGCTTACTATACCATAAACAAGGCCATTTATTCCGCGTTGCAGGGCAGGTGTGGAAAATAAGCTCCCAAAACACATTTTCATCACCTTTTAAGTGACTGGTTATTATACACCATGACGTTTGTTTGTCCTCCCCTGATAAACTTCCGTGGATCTTATGATCCTTAATTGCTGGGTACTTGGGTAACCTTGAAGCCTAGGAATTAAAGTTGGAGCTAGCAATCCAGGACCGTTTGCCAAATGGGATCAACAAGTAACATACACAAATTCAGGTATCTTTGTTATTTGGTTTGTTTCTTTTTTTGTGGTCATGTAGTATCCATGTTTTCTTGTTACAAGTGCTATAAAGATAACTGACAACTTTATGGATTGTTAGTAGTCCTGCCTATTTTTAAATGGTGAAGGTCAATCTTCTGTCTTTTAAAAATATGGGCAAAATGTTACTTGTAACCCGAAGAATTTTACGGCTCCTCTTTCTACCTCATGAAATCCACTAAGTTTATCTCAGTCACTTGCTGCCTAGCTCATATGAAACATAGAATAAGGCCTTGAACATTGAAACGTATTTCTTCTGTTTCTTTCACCCATAACCTTGCTTAATCTGAAAAGGTGAGTATATGATCAGTGTTTTCTTAATTCCCTTGACTAAACCATGGACATTAAATGTTCCACTTCTCCTAGAAATATGTAACAGCGGGATCGTAGCCAAACTTCAGTAGACCTGTCAACAGAAAATTACTTTTCAGTATAACCTACAGAGCTTAATGTGAGCCTCAGGTGCTTGATTCAATCATAATTTCCACTTCTTCTAGAAATATGTAACAGTGGGGCTGTAGCCAAACTTTTGTAGACCTGTCAACAGAAAATTACTTTTCAGTATAATCTGCAGAGCTTAATGTGAGCCTCAGGTGCTTGATTCAATCATAATTTCAGATCAGGACTTTTTTTTTCTGTTATAATTATGACATGGTGTTCCTGTAGGAGTTGGGGCAACTTACTAGCAACTCATTAACAACTCCACATTCCACAATACATAGCCAGTACAAGATGGAGAAAATCAACAAAAAATTGTGCTCTTCTAATATAGTGATCAAAGGCAAGAAAAGGACAGGGAAACATTGGTACATGTGACTCCATGTGGTGAAACAGAATGCCTGTTAGATAATTACTGAAGTCCCGGGTATGCAGTTGTGTGTGTGTGTGTGTGTGGTGTGTGTAGTGCAGAGAATAGCATCATCTTTTATTTTTCCTGCGCGTGTTTATGTTGGAACCTTCATGCTCATGTACCCTGGTGTCTAACTCACGTGTGCAGTGCACGGGCTTGGACTCATGCCTGCTCGACTGCCCCCAGCAGCACCCATATATAGGCAGAAATAATTAGTGAGCCGGCAGTGCCGCATGCATGGGCTTGTTCTGCCGCTCAACTGTGCGCCCGCTGCCTCTCCATCCCTGTATATCTGAAAATTGTTGACGCCGCACATGATCTGTGATGAATGATGCACTGTATATACATAACGCATATATATGATAACATAATGTTAGTTTGGTGCTTATTTTGCCTCTAACTTGCAATGCTTTACATTGTTTGTTACTTTATATACTTTCAGGCTTGCTGCAGGGCTGGAAGATATGATACTCTGTATCTTTCTTTTGTTGAGCTACAACTCCTGGTGATCATATTACAGTTCTCCTTTGCAAATCGTTTCTAAACTTATAATGTCGCTGGCTAATTGCTATCCCAGGCTGAGGCTCCTAGAATAGTACTATTTCGCTGGTCTCAAACATTATTCCCTTTGCTTAGAGAGAGAACATAGTTGATGTGAAGGATAAGATGATGGTGCATCTATGCTGAGATGACTATTGGTTCTGCTGCACGGTTTTTGGGACATAGGTGATGTCTATTGTCCTTTGTTTGTTAATGCAGAAACATCTAAATCTATGCTCAGAGAGAGAGAGAGAGAGAGAGAGAGAGGTCATGCATGCACATGTGGGGGTGTGTAAGAGTTTGGAAAAAGAGTGGTGGTGGTAAATTCACATCTTTACACCTCCTTTATGAGCACAGACTTTAATCAGGCCCCCCTTAATGCTCTGAACCCTGACCCACGTCCCTCACTCAGAGGGAAGAAGGAAATGTTCTCTGAAAAGTTTCCTTTGGCTAGGCGTCCTTCTCATATTTGAAGCACCTTTATTTATTCACTGGTAAAATGTAGTAGAATATTTCTACATGATTTGAATTTTACTTAATAGAAAGGCATATGTGTAGGGAAGCAAGGACGGGCTTTTGAGAAAATATTTCCAACTGTTCAAGGGACGGCAAAATTGTATTCTCCCTGCTTCCTTTAGTTAGATGGTGGGTGCATAATGGAAGTGCCTCTATTTTAATCAGGTGTGTCCAAATTGTCACGAGGTTGCAGGTACAAGAATGGTAATCGTGCTGAAATCCATCAGTATTTGCAGCTCTTCTCTGTCCAGTAAGGAACATGCATCAATAGTACTAGTCTATGTTCACATAAGATAAATTCTACTAGGTCTACTTAGCTATAGTTTCATGTACAGTTCCGTTTTGCATATAGCCATATGCTGTTCCTTGTTGTAGTATCTTCCTCGTTCTGATGATCATTAATGGTTGATGTGGCATTTCTATGCAACCAGGGTTCCAGAAAATGCCAGTTATAAACAGTCTGATACAGGTCCAGAAATCAGAACCAGATGTCTGCTACTTTTATCGGGTAAAACCCCCTCAAGTTCACCCACTAACCCCTCTATCAAATATGCAATCGAAACAGTCCAAATTTTTAAAATTCAAAAAGACAGTTGTTTTTTCTTGATATGAAGCCAAATACAGAGATGACCTGATAGCAAACCCTTTGATTCCAAGGATCTCAAAAGAACTGATGTAACTGTCAGATATTCCTGTCCAGAGCTGGGGGTTTTTTTTCGGATCTTTTTTTAGTTTGGATGTAGGATGCATGAAGTCATCAGTTTACTCTTTTCGCTTAATCGATGCATATAAGAACAGAGTATTTTCCAATTTCTCCTATGTAATACAAGGATCCACATCTCATCACATTTTTTTTCTTTGGGCGTTCATATGATCTAGCCAGTCAAAGATAGATCTGGACCTGCCCAGTGGCCACAAATGCAGTGGGCCACATGTGGGATGGGTACAGGTCATGTGATGTACTCGTAAAATGTCTCTGCAACATAATCATGGAAGCAGCTTTGTTATGTATGGAACAGAAACTTCCGTCATATTCAAATGCCACGGCCAATCAAAGGGAAATGATTTTTTTGTATCATAAACACATGCGTGTTGTATAAATCTGAGTCCATTCACCTTAGATTATGTTCAGTTATGTCTTGTTTAAGCCATTCTCACTTTCGTTGATGCTTATGCATATGTTATATGCATGATGACCGATACCACATTTCAGGGCTGCTGCATCCGCATGGTCCAGGGCTGCTCTGAATTGGATGTGCGCACGGGCCGGGTACTGACATTGCATATGTAGCGACTTGGAGCTAGTTTCAGATTAGACAAAATTATGCATGGAAAGCAATCGGTTACTTCACAGCAGAACCGTAGCTGGATATCCTTTGCACAAAAGTAACCCACAGATTAGGGACGGCGACCAGCTTTTGTCTTGTGTCCATCTTTTGAGTGCTTGGTTCCATAATAATCCGTTTTAGATGTATCTCCTGGCATGCACTTGTGTGGAGTAGCTTGCTTCGTTCTTCCCAAATCCCAAGACGAAGAAACATCCACCCACTTTCATGATCTTGTATATAGTACATGATGATAGAGCAGTTTATTATGAACCCATATTTGATTGAAGCAACTGCCTGAATTTATGATTGCAGCACACCCATGTTTGCAGTTCAATGGATGGGAGTAAAATTGATAGTGCGTGAAAAAAAAAAAGTGGATCCGGTCAGTAGTTAGTATAGTTTTCACTAGTACAAAAAGAGCTTAATATGACAGTTGAATTTTTATATCAGTGGCGCACACAAATGGATCCGTCACTGCTAGCTCGACGCCAGTTACTGTAGCAGACATCAGTGGCGGACGGACTGGCGTCATCACGGCTACAGGACCAGAATGACGTACCAGTGGCGGTGGAAATGACGTCACATCCGTCCGCCACCGGAAAGAAGTCAACAGTGGCGGGTGAGTTGACATCACAAGCGTTCGCCCTCGCTGAGCTCGAAATCAGTGGCAGACGATGACGTCAGCCAAACCGCCACTGATATTGACGGCGGAAGTGGCGTACGGCGTGACGACACCGACAACCACTAATACTTATCCATCAGTGGCGGACGAAAGTGACGTCACTTACATCCGCCACTGATAGTGCTGACGTCACTCCGTCCGCCTCTGATTTGAGTAATCAGTGGCGGATGAGGTGACGTCATTGCGCCCGCCACTGCTAGTCCGCAACTATATAACTGCGCGTCTTCTCCCCGCGCGCGCGACCAGTACCGGACTCGACATGGATGTCCGTACGGCGGCGGGAAAAAATTAGAAAACATGGGGGAAAGGTTTTGATCTTTTTTTTTTTGGAGCATTTGATCTAGGAGGTAAATCTTTGATATCCATTGGAGCCATTTTGTGTTTTGATGTCTTTTTCATGGTTAATTTTGAGGATAAAATTTATTTAGGATTGCAAACTTTTTTCCTTCAATTGAGATGATTCTATTGTTTTTTGAGGGGGAATTAGTAGATCCTATCTAATATGTTCACCTTCCAAGTCTTATGTTGTTTGTCTTGTGAGTTTTTATTGTAATTTAAGAGATCAATGATTTTGATGTATGCACTATATATGTAAGAGAGAGGGGATGGGGAATTAATATAGTCTTGTGTATGGATTGAATAAAAATATTGTGTCAAATTTGTATAGCATTGTTATTCTTAATTTATAATTCGTATTCGTTAGTTTAATTATTTTTTTCAAATATTGTAGATGATGGATAGGTCTTGGATGTACAATGGGGGTGGCGGAGATCCAATAATATATTTCGAGGAAGTCACCAAATTTCTCCAAGCCGCCAAGGTTCACGCTGCACGTCAAAATACAAGGGCTATATATTGTCCTTGTAAGAGATGCAAGAATAATGTATTGTTTGAGGAACATGAAACTATTCGTGAGCACTTGTTGGAGAAGGGTTTCATGGATCACTACTCAATCTGGATCAAACATGGTGAAACACCAGACACTCGAGAAGGCAACAACGTGCAGGGAAGTGCAGAAGGCAACAGTCACGCAGAGAGGACACAAGACAACAATGAGCGTCATAGTGCAGATCAGTGTAACGCCCAAGATGATGGCTCGGTACACGAGAGTGGAGGATGTGAAGGCCTCGATGTAGAGGAAATGCTCCGTCACATGGAGCATGAGGATTTACTCCACAACCGAAAGAAAGGCTTGGATAACGCAGAGATGTTGGATAAGGCATCGAGAGAGCCTCTGTACTCCAAAGACAAAGGATGTGAGAGTGACTGCACGGTATTAAAGACGGTGCTTCGACTCCTCACACTAAAGGCCAGCAACGGGTGGTCAGACAGTAGCTTCAATGAATTGCTGCTGGTTTTAGCCGACACATTGCCGAAACCGAACGCTTTGCCCACAAGCACGTACCACTCAAAGAAGCTGTTGTCTCCGTTGACATTAGGCGTACAAAGAATACACGCTTGTCCGAATCACTGCATCCTGTACCGTAAAGAACACGCGGACAAGGTGAAGCGTCCAGTTTGTAACGTCAGTCGGTACAAAAGATACGATGACAATGTTGATGACTCTTGTACCGTGAACATCAAGAAGAAGGGACGAAAGAGGAACAGAGGCGGCAGGACCAGTCATCAGAACGAAGGGGAAGAAGATGAGGTTGAGTGCAGAAAAATTCCGGCACTGGTGATGTGGTACCTACCGGTAGTCGATCGCTTGAAGCATCTGTTCGCAAACTCCAGAGACGCGAAACTCATGACTTGGCATGCCGCTGAAGATGGGCGCAAGAAGGATGGAAAGCTTCGTCACCCCGCGGATGCCCGACAGTGGAAAAAGTTTGACGTCGACAACCCTCAGTTCTCATACGATCCGAGGAACGTGAGATTTGGCCTGAGTACAGATGGAATGAATCCTTTCGGTGGCATGAGGAACCCACATAGTACGTGGCCGGTGATTCTATGCGTCTTCAATCTTCCTTCATGGCTGTGCCACAAAAGAAAGTACCTCATGCTGAGTACCCCTCCGGTCCACAACAACCTGGCATTGATATAGATGTGTTTTTGGAACCTTTGATGGAAGACATGCAGAAGCTGTGGGAAGAGGGGGTTCGTATGTGGGATGCCTACCGACAGGAGCACTTCACCCTCTATGCTATTATTTTCGTGACCATCAATGACAATCCCGCTCGCCTGACCCTAACCGGCCAGGTAAAAGGGAAGTCGGCATGCGTTGTTTGCGTTGACCAAACATCACGCGTGCACCTTCCAAATTTCTGCAAGCTGGTGTACATGCGACACCGAAGATTCTTACCAAAAAAATCACAGATACCGTCGAATGACGAAAGAATTTGATGGTACAGAGGAGAAAGATCCCGCACCAGTGCTTTGCGACGGCAAATTTGTTTATAATCTGGTGAAAGATTACAAGGTTGTTTTTGGCAAGCCAGTCAAGGGGAGAAAGCGGAACAAGTCCGATCAGCTTCCAAAGGATGCAATATTTAAGAAGAAATCAATTTTCTATAGGTACTTAGCGTACTGGAAACAGTTGGAAATAGGTCATGCAATCGACCTTATGCACGTTACGAAAGGTGTCTTTGATAGCACCTCAGGTCTCCTTATGGACACACCAGGCAAGACAAAGGACGGGCTCCGCGCTCGAAAAGACCTACAAAAACAAGGAATAAAGAAAGAGCTTCACCCTGAGCAGTTGGAGAATGGAAAGTATTACCTTCCACCTGCCAGTTTTAACCTGACACCAGAGGAGAAAAAAGCAATATGCAAGTGCCTACGCAGTATCAAGGTTCCCACAGGTTTCTCAACCAACGTAAATCTAGTCTCAATGACCGAGTTAAAGATAAGTGGCTACAACACGCATGATTGCCATATGATGCTTTCTTTGTTCCTCGCGATCGCTGCAAGGGCTATCAAACACCCATATGTCAGGATTGCAATCACACGGATGTGCCACTTTTTTAATGCCGTCTCCAAGAAGGTCATCGACGTTGGAGAATTGCAAAAGATACGTAAACTGATGCGGGAGACTATGTGTCAACTCGAGATGTGCTTCCCCCCCACATTTTTGATACGATGGAGCACTATATGATCCACATAGCAGATCAGATACTTGTTCTTGGGCCTTCTTACCTTCACTATATGTACCCGTATGAGCGGTATATGTACGTTATGAAAAACTATGTGCGCAGTCCCAAAAATCCTGAGGGATCCATGATAGAGGGCTACACAACAGAAGAGGTTTTGGAGTGCTACAACGATTACATGACAGATGGGAAACAAATAGGTGTTCCGCGGTCGCGCCACGAGGGAAGGCTCGCTGGTAAAGGAACTAAAGGAAGACAAACCTTCACCGATGAGAGTTACGAAAGAGTGAGTCAAGTACATTACAGCATCCTGCATCAGTTAAAGATTGCCGCAAAATATGTCGAGCAACACTTGCAACAACTTTCTAAAGAAAATCCCACACGCGATGAAGATTGGATCATGCAAGAGCACAAGAGGTGTTTCACTATATGGTTGAAGAACCAAAACCTACCAGTTGGAGAGACAACAGATGAAAAGACGATGCATCTATTGGCAGATGGTCCACTAAGTCTTGTCACTTCGTGGCAAGCGTTTGACATTAATGGGTTCACATTTTACACCAAAGTAAAGGACAATAAGAGTCAGTGCCAAAACAGTGGTGTAACAACAAGCGCAGAGGACAGTGAGGGAAACAAGAACATATATTTCGGATACACTGAAGAGATTTGGGAACTCAACTATGGATGTCCTTACAAATCCCTATATTCAAGTGCGTATGGGTCAAGGACCAAGGGGTCCACGTGGATGAATTCGGCATGACTCTTGTTGACCTAAACATTGTTGGTCACAAGGATGATCCTTGGATACTCCCCCAAAATGTCGCGCAAGTGTGGTATGCTTCTGACCCAGAAACTGACTGGAAGAAGCAGGTTGTTGTCTATGGAAAACAAAGAATCATCGGAGTTGACGGTGCCACGGATGAAGAAGAATACAACCAGTTTGATGAAGTGCCCTTCTTTGCTGATACAAACCGGATAAGTCAACTTGAACTTGATCTCACCTATTCATCCGTGGTGCCCTACCTGCGCACCGATTGCGAAGGGAAAGTAGTCAAAGGCTAAATACTAATATCGTGCGGTTGTAATATATTAAGTACTATATTTCCAATTATTGTCAAATATCGTGTGGTTGTAATATATTAAGTACTATATTCTAATTATTGTGAAATATCATGTGGTTGTAATATATTAAGTACAATATTTTCAATTATTGTAAAATATCGTGTGGTTGTAATATATTAAGTACAATATTTCTAATTATTGTAAAATATCGTGTGGTTGTGATATATTAAGTACTATATTTCTAATTATTGTAAAATATCGTGTGGTTGTAATATATACTATATTTTCAATTATTGTAAAATATCGTGTGGTTGTAATATATTAAGTACTATATTTTCTAATTATTGTAAAATATATTAAGTACTATATTAAAGTTCTTTTGAAAATACTATTGTAATATAAGAAGTGAAAAGAAAATGAAAACAATAGTTATACAGATTTATCACAAAATATTATATATATGAAGTAAAAACATAGTTACAATCGTATATTAATTACTATATTTCCAATTTTTGTAAAATATATTACGTACTATATTAAACTTAAAGTGTATTTACATATACTATTTTAATACAAGAAGTGAAAAGAAAAAAAACAATTTTTTAAAAATGGTGCTGGGCGGGTTTCGAACCCGGCACGTCCAACATATGAGGCAGACGGCTTACCACTAGGACACAGCGACGTTCATGAAGCAAACAGGATTTCACGTTTAAGTACTGAAAACTGTGTCTCTTAACGCGGACGGGTGACGTCATCCCGTGCGCCACTGAGAAAGGTCACGGTGGCGGACGGGTGACGTCACCCAGTCCGCCACCGTGACCTTTCTCAGTGGCGCATGGGATGACGTCACCCGTTCAGTGGCGGTCGGTGCCGTCGGCGCGCCCGCCACTGCTGTCTGCCCCTATATAAAAGGCAGACGGTGCCGCCACGAAACGCTAACTTAGGATTTCGCCCCCGACGCCGTCAGGCTGCCAAAATTACGCGCCCTCCGCCGCCTCCCTCCTCGCCGCCTCCCTCCTCGCGGCAACGCTCGTCGCCGGAACCCACCTTCCCACGCCGTTGGATCTCGTCGCCCCCGAACCGCCGTCCCTACCGCTGGATCTCGTCGTCCCCGTCGCCCTCGAGCGTCGCCCCCGCCGCCGTCCCGGAGCTCGTGCCGCCGTCGTCGACCTCGCCTTTCCCTCAAGTCCCCGCCGCATTACTCGACCTCACCGTCCCGGAGCTCGTGCCGCCGTCGTTGACCTCGCCTTCCAGGAGCTCGTCGTCCCCGCCGCCGTCGTCGACCTCGCCGTCACGGAGCTCGTGCCGCCATCCCGGAGCTAGTGCCGCCGTCGTCGACCTCCACCTCTCCATCCCCGACCTCGTGGACCTCGCCGTCCTCCCCGTCCTCAACCTAGCCGTCCCCGACCGCGCCGTCCTCGACCGCGCCGTCCCCGTTGCCCGCGAGCTCGATCCCCCTCCTCTATCCCGGCCCCGTCGCCGTGCTCAACCTGCCCGTCCTCGCCGACCTCGCCGTCCAGGTGCGCCCCCTCTCCTCTTCCCCTCTTCTGCTCTGCCCCTCTTTCCTCGGCCCCTCTTCCCCTCTGCTCCTGTTATTGGTTAGTGATGCGCCTGTTGGTGGTCAAGAATATGTGATCCTGCTGTTGGTTTGTGATTCTGGTTAGTGATGCTCCTGTTTGTGATCCTGCTGTTGGTGGTCAATAATATGTGATCGTGCCGTGGGGTTAATAAGGACCCTGTGTTAGTGATGTCCTGGCGATAAATTGTTGCTACCCTATATGCTTCTACTGCTGCTAGTAATGTCCTGCTGAAACTCCTATATTAGAACATATGCGATATACTCATAAGGACTTTGTGTCGGTGTCTAAGTTCAGGGATGCTGAAATTTGGGTTTTTTTTCTTGTGCTGAAGTGTTGCTGGTCCTTGTGCTGAAATTACTTCTCGTAGCAATGTCCTGCTTGAACTCATCCAGATAAGCTCTGAATATTTGTATAGTGCTGCCAGATTTTTTTGTTCTGTTATATTGATTGGATGCAATATTTAGAACATATGCTATATATATGATGCTGATTTTTGGGTCTTTTCTAGTGCTGAAATGTTGCTGGTCCTTGCATATTACAACTGCTAGTTGCTGTTATTTCACTCGACATGGCAACCATAATTTCTCTTTTTTAATGTGCTACCTGCTGTCATTTCTGCCCATTCACTCCATAACTAGTTGCTGTTATTTTTAATCTTCTGGTATACTATACATAATTTACATGCTACTTCTGTTGATATGTGCCATATTTTTGTCTATATGCCATATATATGTTTCTGAAATTTCTGGCATATGTTCATTTGGTTGGTGGTTATCATTTGGCTGTTATCTTCGGCTATTATACTACTGTTATGTATGTGCTCATATATGCCATATAATCATATATGCCATATACTTGCTTATATTATACTACTAAATATTTTTCTTTTGCCACTGAATATTTTTCTTTTGCCACTGTTATGACAACCTGCTGTTGTGCTGCTGCTGTTATACTGCCGTGATTATGCCTCTAGCTGTTATCATGTGCCTGTCATATTTGCTTTAGTCATGTGTATTGCTCTGAAATTACACAGTTCCTGCTAGTTTTTTTTTCTTTTTCATATGGCTGCTCGATTTCTGCCATGTATGTCATGTGCTGAGCTTGTATGCCATGTCCTCAGCTTGTTGCTGCTTTTTAATTCTGCAGACATGATGAATCTCACTTTTGGCCATGAGCTTGTTTCTAATTTTGCCTTGATAGTCTGTTGTTTCTTATGAACATGGCCAATGATGCAATTTCTAAGATTTTTATTCTGAGCAGTAGTACAATTCCCGATGATGCTTATTTCCATGATTGTGTTCACTACCTATTGACTCTGAGCAGTAGGACACTGGATGTTACCCGCCCGCCACTAAAGCCTCTCATTGTACCAGTGATTCATTTTGACTGATTTACATGGCTCGTTGTCATTGCCCACCACTGCACTATTATTCTTCTCCTTTCCCCCTCTTCTTTCTCTCTGTTGGTCGTTTATACGCACCCATTTATATACCGCAAGTGGACGGTGTACATTGTAGCCTTTTCCCTTAGAGTATTCCAATGTTTATATCGAATCCACAAGGATCAGCAAGAGAACCGTGTTTAGGGTTTACTATTTCGTCTAACAAATCAATCCTGGCATGAAGTACATATTGCATATACAAGAGCATGAAAAAGGGTGAAAGCAAGGGTTGTGCCGGTCGGCACAATGTTGTGCCGGTCGGCATAATGTTGTGCCGGTCAGCACAATGTTGTGCCGGTCGGCATGGAGGCTGAGATGACCGAGTGTTGCTTGAATGGCCTAAGGAACCTAATTAGATCACGGGGTAAGTTAGCCAAGTCTGCTAGTTGAGATTGTAACCAAAAAGCTTAATTAAATAGCATCATAAACGGAATTACTCAATTATTGATAACCGAAGATCGGTAGGTCGAAACCCCTTTCCGACGAGCCCTGTCACGATCAATCGCCTTAGTCGGTAGCCTCTTCCTACTCTACACATCATCTCAAGGATCTCGCCTATTCATTAGCGGTCGTTGAGGTACAGAGACAATATGCAATTATGGCGCATACAAGATCCGGATATCGTCTTAACCACAATGGAGATAGTGAGAGATTGAATCTCTCACCTCTTATTGCCACCACAATTAATATAACATCTAATTACTTAGCCGCGTTACTAAGCATTGGAACAAGCATATGTAAGACCATAAAATCCAGGCAATCAATAATCAAAACCATTCATCCACATATTCGACCATACTTTGATAATACATAGTGCAAGATACATCACCATCTAGTAGGCCTACCTTGATGGATCACCTCTTTAACACCAGCGGTTCTTGATCTAACAACTAGAGAACATGAAGAACGGGGCAAAGCCCCGGTGGCTCTAAACTTACTAGCTGTGTTGTCCCTCTGGCGGCCGATCTCTATCCTCGGGGCGTCTCATGGGTTATATATACAGTGGGGAGGCGTTTGGAGGCGAAAGGAAACAATTCTGGGTCGGTGCCGGTCGGCGCCAAAGGTGTGCCGACCGGCACGACTCGTTTCCAATTCGGACTCGATTTTTCCTTTTTACAGCTCCGCCTTCCATAAATCATAACTTCCTCGTCCGGAGTCCAAATGAAGTAAACTTGGACTCTATCTCGTAGCCCTTGAAAAGATCTACAACTTTGGTATTCATTGGATCTCCAGATTCGGCCGTCTTGGTTCCCAAATATGCGATGCCAAAATATCTGTCCTGATTCGGACTCCTCTGCGCAGGTTTCCTTGCGGGGCCCATATCTCCTAGCTCCAGAATCCAAACGGGACAATCCATATATGTTCCAGAAAGCTCTCGACGAGATCTACAACTTTCCTTTACATTGGATTTCCATTAGAGCACGTCTTGAACTCGAAATCCGCGTGACAATACAGTGCTGTTTCTGGACTGCGCGAATTGATCTTTCCTTCCGGATAAACCTTCTAGAAATCCTTAGGCATTGGGCCACGACCTTGGGCTTGCATGTTGGGTTCCATGGACATCCAGAGGTGTCTTCTAGGTGCCATGGGCTAGTGGGAAGCCCTCCTTGCATGGCGAGTCGGGCTTCATGTCGATACTTCTCATATAAGAGCCATTTTGTCGTCTTTTCACCTGTTTCTGCAATATAGCACTAAAACGACACTACATGTGGAATTCATCAAGGTTAGAGGTAAAACACATGATTATGATGAGAATATGGTACGATGTTGGTGGTTTTAGGCATATAAAATGGGTACTTAGAAACCACCAACAGCTCCCCCATGCTTAAACCTTTGCTCGTCCTCGAGTAAATAAATCACTTCACCCACTCAAGGAGAGATCAGCGTTGCAGTCATGTCATCTTCACTTGCATTCATCAAAGCACATATATATCCAACCCGCTTTAAGAGTATAGCACAAAAGTTTTATATTGCACCAATTCTACTACTCAAAGATACTAGTGGGGAACAGATTATGACTTAGAACCGACCACAATGATCAAATAAAGTAGCTTCAACTCTCAAAGCATATTACTCCTCAAACTAGGCCTTAAGATGATAAAGTTTTTCCAAAAATTCAGTCTCATTCATCCAAACAAAACACTCTCTTGCAAAGAATCAAGACAACACTCATCTCACAAATCTCACAAGCCAAACAACTAGAAGTGATCCTATCTACAATTATTTAGTGAAAGGCTTTATGTGTAGCTTGGTAGGAAAACAACTAGCAAAACAATGTAACTTAGAATATTGTCAAATCAAGATATAGTTCTACTTGGTTTTACAGAGACTTGTCAAAAAGGCCATTGGAATAACATGATGAAAGAGAGGAAAACACACGCTTTAGAAAGGTGGACATGTGCAAATGGCAAAGAATGATCTCAAGACACAAATGAAGTTGTCAAAATCGGATTGCACATGGTTGGAAGGATAGAGTTTCAGCCAATTGAATGCACTTACTTGAATATGATGGTTTTATGCACAATCTTCTATGAAGTCCACTCTTGCAACTTGATATAACACTATAAACAATCTTGATCTTCCATCAACAATCTTTGAAGTCCATTAACTAGTGCTTCGGAATGTAGATGACGATCCAGCTCCCCCATGCTTAAACGATGCTCGTCCCGAGCATATAGGAAGTGGAAAAAGAAAAAGCACTAGTTAAACCTTTTATTTCTTTTCCTTGACCGTCTGAAACACATATACTTGATTTCTGGAGATAACAGGGGGCTTTTAGCTGATTTTGTACTTTGTGCCGGTCGGCACGGACCCAACTTTTCTCCGTTTTCGCCTCAAATTGATCCTTTGCGCTTCATAAAGTCTTCAGAGGTGTTTGGTGATGAAAATCTTCGTCTTGAGCAAGATATCTTGATAATTTGTGCATAAAACCATAGAAATAGTGCAACGGCTCGACGAGAAACTCATATCATAGGTTGTGGATAAGAATTGGACAACACCAAAAGAAATATGGGTTTACAGGTGGGAATATTCAGCGAAGTATGCACACATTCCAGAGTAAAATAGGCAATGCTGAATATGAATAAGGCTAGAAAACAAGTGATAGTTACGCAAACGGAATGGCCAGCTTCTAAGTCTCATACCAAAAGAACACAAACTTGACCCAACTCACCAAATTACATGTTGCAATCTACAGGTTTATTATATAGGTGTAGCATATTTGGCTTTGGTAGGTATGATCAATGCAAGAGAGCAATATTTGCAAGGATTAGAGACATAAGACGTTATAGTTTTCCAAAAATTAGTAAGAACTCAAGCTATGTTGGAGTTTTCTTTTTAGAGAGCAAAGCATGTTGTCACGAAGAACAATTCAATCATATGGGGTCTCTATCAAATCATCTGTCAACAAACACCACCACTGAAGCAAATAGAGTTCCTAGAATTGGTGCTTAGCAAGTTCATGAAAATTCAACGGGGGACAATTATATTCAACGAATCATACATGCAAGTTCCAACAACAATAGCAACTTTCATCATATCTCAAGCAAATTCATCATAAATATGTATTATTCGAAGTGAAAGCTCAAACACATAGGCGGTGATGATACAAACCAGCTCCCCTAGATAGAGTAATGACATTTGGTCACCCTAAGGTAGCTATTAGGGATATGTCATTGTTCATTCTAAATTCTAAGTGGCAAATTACAAACAATCTTTCGCATGAACAAAACGAGAAGGGTACCACATCATAAAAGAAAGCAAAACCCAAGTTGATAGCAAAAGGCAAGAGCAGCGAATGAGAAGAGAATAGGATTAGAGAAGAGAAGGAGCAAAGAGATGTTACCGCCTTTTAGTGAATTGAAGTTCAGAGCGTGCCTCCCCCATGCTTAAGATGTTGCTGAATTGCATGAGAAAAGCTTGACAGCACGGGCAACAGCGGAGTGCCGATCGGCACACAGTGGTGCCGGTCGGCACAGGAGTGGTGCCGGTCGGCACACTCTACCTCGGCATCGTTTTTAGATTTTCAAATCGATCATCGCCTTGTAGCTGCTGTCCCATTGTTCCCTCTTGTTCATGCGGCTGTTTTTCCTTAATTCCTTCAACTCCCTTCTTGTGAGATCGATTCTTTCATTCCTGCAAAACAATTGAAGCACACATACTACCCCCGAGGTGATGATCGGGAGTAGAAGGATATCTACCAGCTAACAACAACTTCAAAGTTTCACTTGTGTCGATTTGATTCTAGTAGAAAAAAAAATCCTAATGAGTGTACGTGCGTGCACAAGTGTGGATGCATGAAGTTAAAACACAATGTTAGCAAGCAAGCAAGACCATAATGTTATTCCACAATTCAGTCTAAACACCACGTTCACACAAAATTGCTAAAAGATCGTGCATCGATGAAGACAAATCTAGAAACAGAAGGTACTCATTATTTAGTCTTGAAACAACGCTATCAAAGTGAAGAAAAGGTTTTATGATATTAGCCACGAACATTAGTGGCGTAGAAACTAAACAAGAACAATGTTTACACCTAGCTCTAAGCACTATGCTTACAACTAGATTCCTAGCAATCTAAACGAAATTCTTTAACAACCAAAATCTAAACACCATGTTTATCATGACTTAGCTGTTGCAAAACTCCGCTGGACTAGAAAGATAGCGCATTGAAAAAGAGTAGCAACTAACCAATGCAAATGATGCAGGGCATAGCAAGGCATATTAACTATCTAATATTGTTCAACAAACAAGCATAAACACCACGTTTACACCTAAATTTGCTAAAAGAGTTCATGAAACTCAATCATTTAAGCACCCATTTGAAATTAATCAACCAAGCTATTATGAGTGATGAAGCGAAAATGATGCAAAGTCAGAGGCTAGCGTGAAATAAATAAAAACATGTCAGGCAGCATCGATGGAATGCTTAGAAAAGCATTTGGGCATTTGTGCCGATCGGCAATGGAGTCGTGCCGATCGGCACAAGGGGTCTTGGCTCTGGTATGTGATGAAAAATGAGTGGTGGAAGGCTTAGGTAGGCTGAAATTAGATGGTTAAATGCATGCAAGCGGAAAAATTATGCAAATACAAAAACAAAGCAAGTGCTCACAAATTATGCATGCAGTGAATGATTTTTGCAAACAAACACATAATGATGGTGGTCTAAAAAGAAAAAGCTAAACTAGAACAAATTAGACACAAGTGAACCAATTGAGTTGGGTAAAGCTCACATCAAAGCAAAAACTCTAGGTTGCCCTCCTAGCAGCACTAAACAATCCACACAAAAGACTCAAAAACACGGGTTGCCTCCCGAAAAGCGCTTTAGTTATAGTCGAATAGCTAGACTTCTTACATACCTGATTGTCGCGAAGCCATGGTTCTTGGTGTAAGATCCCAATGATATCCATGCAACTTGTACTATACAAACTTTATCGTGGTTGACTCATAGCCCGTCTTTATTGTGTTGCATATTGCTCAATGTGTGTGGATGATATAATGCTCTTGATTCTTCAATCTCGTTTAACTTCCTATCATTTGCTTATGGGAGAATTGCTCAAGCTATTTTCATTGTTGTCATCTTCATCTCCTTCCTTAATCACGTCATCAATAATCTGCAGCTCCTGTTCTCTCTGAATTTCGTGTCACCAACAGAATGAAACAGGTTCTAAAACCAATTCCACAATGTAGGTAGCAAAAATATCTTTCCAACGAGTGCTCATGCACCTCAAATGGATTCCGTATGAAGGATTTATGAGTTTTTTACTCCAAGGCTCCGTGCTGTTTGAAAATCTGACAGCTCGCGCAGCATCCAATGATTAGCTCATAAATCCTTATAGAAACATCCAAATCCAGCACCGTTTGATGCGTTGGACAGAAGGCTTGAAGCTCTATCCAGATACAAAAGTTTCATATATTGATCAGCTCGGAGAACTTACAGAATTAACAATGATTTCAGCTTCTTGATCGTTTCTTCCGGAGAATCTTGATGACTTAATCTTTTCAAGCATTGGAGCATGTGTCAGCTTGTCCTATGACTTGTGAATCTTGATCAATGTTGCACCAGCGAGGTATGATGATGTAGAGTCGATGCAACTTCTCAAAGCTTGCCTATTGATCCACCAAGTTGACGGGAGAAGAATTCTGAAGAAATCTGCTATGTCCTGTTCCAGCCGACGACTTGTTTGTGCTTTTCTGCTGCAACCAGGAGGAATTAGAGGCTGCGACCTGTGACATTGCGTCGGGCATCAAATTATCTTTCCAACGAGTACTCGTGCGTCCTCATCGGACTCCGTATGAGGGAGGTATGGCCGTTTTTCTGAAGGTATGTCAGGCTGTCTCGCGATGAATCCGAATTGAATTCAAACTTTTCAAATATTCAAACTCCGTGTTTGGAACGACTTGAATCCGTGTCAATCATCAAAAGGAAGTCTTCTAAATGTTGAATCCGTGGATATTGGACTTTAATTCCATTTTTGGCTCAAACTTCCAATTGTTTGCATCTCTCGCGAAATATCCAAACAGCCTGCGCAGCATCTCGTATTTTGGCCATAAATCATTGTAGGAAACTCCAAATAATGCGAGACTTGAACCGTTGGAAACTAGGCTTGATGCTCTTTCAGAATATCAAATTTGTAGGCCTTGCAATCCTCTGTACTTATGTGCACACCTCCGAGAAGTCAGCAAACAGAATAACAACTCATGATCAAGAACGTATCCACCATGCCTTCAATGTTATCAATTGAAATCCTCGATCTTCATGGTAAATAGCCCTCAATCTTCTCTCCCATTACCTATTGCTGTAAACAAGCCAAATCTTCGCAGAGCATTAGCTAAAAAAAATTATTGACACACAAGGGCGTACCTCCTTTTGAGCAGTGTGGTGACGATCGGCATGGGCGTTGCGCCGATCGGCACTAGCGAGTCTTTCATGGAGAGGGACTCCATAGCAGATGATGGGCCACTAACAAAGTTAGCACCTACTGCTATGGAGCAAGCAACCTCATCGTGCTCCAGGTGAGGTTGTGTGCCTAGCCTTGTACTTGTTTTCAATGGACACACAAACAAAGAAAAACAGGGTATATGCAATAAAAAGATAAGGATTAGTTCGATAAACTATATAGATCGTCCTAGGTTCGAGTTGCCGATCCCCGGCAACGGCGCCAGAAAAAGCTTGTTGGTCGTTTATACGCACCCATTTATATACCGCAAGTGGACGGTGTACATTGTAGCTTTTTCCCTTAGAGTATTCCAAGGTTTATATCGAATCCACAAGGATCAGCAAGAGAAAAGTGTTTAGGGTTTACTATTTCGTCTAACAAATCAATCCTAGCATGAAGTACATATTGCATATACAAGAGCATGAAAAAGGGTGAAAGCAAGGGTTGTGCCAGTCGGCACAATGTTGTGCCGGTCAGCACAATGTTGTGCCGGTCGGCACGGAGGCTGAGATGACCGAGTGTTGCTTGAATGGCCTAAGGAACCTAATTAGATCACGGGGTAAGTTAGCCAAGTCTGCTAGTTGAGATCATAACCAAAAATCTTAATTAAATAGCATCATAAACAGAATTACTCAATTATTGAAAACCGAAGATCGGTAGGTCGAAACCCCTTTCCGACGAGCCCTGTCACGACCAATCGCCTTAGTCGGTAGCCTCTTCCTACTCTACACATCATCTCAAGGATTTCGCGTATTCATTAGCGGTCGTTGAGGTACAGAGACAATATGCAATTATGGCGCATACAAGATTCGGATATCGTCTTAACCACAATGGAGATAGTGAGAGATTGAATCTCTCACCTCTTATTGCCACCACAATTAAGATAACATCTAATTACTTAGCCGCGTTACTAAGCATTGGAACAAGCATATGTAAGACCATAAAATCCAGGCAATCAAAAATCAAAACCATTCATCCACATTTTCGACCAAACTTTGATAATACATAGTGCAAGATACATCACCATCTAGTAGGCCTACCTTGATGGATCACCTCTTTAACACCAGCGGTTCTTGATCTAACAATTAGAGAACATGAAGAACGGGGCAAAGCCCCGGTGGCTCTAAACTTAGTAGCTGTGTTGTCCCTCAGGCGGCCGATCTCTGTCCTCGGGGCGTCCCATGGGTTATATATACAGTGGGGAGGCGTTTGGAAGCGAAAGGAAACAATTCTGGGTCGGTGCCGGTCGGCACCAAAGGTGTGCCGACCGGCACGACTTGTTTCCAACTCGGACTCGATTTTTCCTTTTCGCAGCTCCGCCTTCCATAAATCATAACTTCCTTGTCCGAAGTCCAAATGAAGTAAACTTGGACTCTATCTCGTAGCCCTTGCAAAGATCTACAACTTAGGTATTCATTGGATCTCTAGATTCGGCCGTCTTGGTTCCCAAATATGCGATGCCAAAATATCTGTCCTGATTCGGACTCCTCTGCGCAGGTTTCCTTGCGGGGCCCATATCTCCTAGCTCCAGAATCCAAACGGGACAATCTATATATGTCCCGGAAAGCTCTCGACGAGATCTACAACTTTCCTTTACATTGGATTCCCATTAGAGCACATCTTGAACTCGAAATCTGCGTGACAATACAGTGCTATTTCTAGACTGCGCGAATTGATCTTTCCTTCCGGATAAACCTTCTAGAAATCCTTAGGCATTGGGCCACGACCTTGGGCTTGCATGTTGGGTTCCATGGACGTCCAGAGGTGTCTTCTAGGTGCCATGGGCTAGTGGGAAGCCCTCCTTGCATGGCGAGTCGGGCTTCATGTCGATACTTCTCATATAAGAGCCATTTTGTCGTCTTTTCACCTGTTTCTGCAATATAGCACTAAAACGACACTACATGTGGAATTCATCAAGGTTAGAGGTAAAACACATGATTATGATGAGAATATGGTGGTTTTGGGCATATAAAATGGGTACTTAGAAACCACCAACACTCTCTCACTGATAGATGTGCTACTGCTATGATGATCCATCTACCTATTTATGCTGAGACTTCTGTATTACTGCGATGAAGTCAGAGTTGAAGTTGTATGCTGAGGCCAATGCTCGATGATGAGTGCGGACTAAGCGAGACGGGTGTGGCACTCGAGTCAAGGACCTTAGAGCGTTGGATGGCCGTTAATTCGGCAACCCGCGCTGAGAGCAATTTAATTTGTTTATTTGACAACTTTCTTTCTCGGCAAATGATGAGGTTGGATAGCCACAGGTAGACTTCCCAGAGTCGACGTGTCGTGTCGATGCGAAGTGAAAATCATTTGGCTTGACATGCTGCGCGGCTCTGGGAAGTCCACCTTTTGCATAATGATAATGCTATCCTCATTTGGCTTGACAATAAGGACCGTGTGTTAGAGAATATCGATGTAGCTCTCATTTTTGCTGTGGTCGTGCTTGTTGGATTACTTGCTGCTCTGTTCTGGCCGAGGCAATGGCAGTGCTTGTTGCCTGATTACTTGCTGCTCATAGTGTGTTAGAGAGGATGTAGCTCTCATTTTTGCTGTGCAACATATCTGTTCTAGCTGAGGCAAGGGCCGTGCTTGTTGGCTGATTACTTGCTGCTCATAGTCTTCAAATCATGCACTATCAGTTGAGCTCGAGCACTTTGGCTACTGCCAGTTTTTTTTTTGTTTTGTTTTTCCCTGATATATGTTAGAAGATTTTGTGCAGGCAGAATTTTGTTGAAGTAACATGAAAATGGATGATTTAAGGACCATCTGTTAGTGTGCTAGCTGCTGGATTTTGTGCAGGGAGAATATTGTTGAAGTACAATGAAAATGGATGATTTAAGGACCATGTGTTAGTGTGCTAGCTGCTGGATTTTGTGCAGGCATATTTTGGTTCAAATGACATGTGTTAGTCTCCTAGCTTTGAAATGACATGGATAGTTGCTAGCTCAATCTTAAAAATATAGCTTTGTACTACTGATCATATAGTGTCCATATTTTGGCTGATGTTGATATAGTGCTAGCTAGTATGCAACTTTGAAGTGCATCTGGTAGCTAGCTAGTACGCAACTTTGGCTGCTGTGAAATATTACTTGATGCTGCTGTTGGAACTTTGCCTGCTCTCAAATATTTTTATTTGGCCTGATATATATTACTAATGTGCTAATAAAATGTGTTAGTAATTTTGTTAGTTATATCTGCAGCTAGTATATATGAATCTCACTTTGGCCCTGATCTTTATTACTTGATGATGCTGTTGGAACTTTGGCTGCGGTCAAATATTTTGTTTGCCCTGATGTGGCTGTTATCTTTGGCTGTGTACATATATATGAGCCAATTCTTTTACTTTTGTTGCCTGCAGATTGATTTCACTTTTTTCGTGCCTAAATAAACATGGCCGATGATGCATTTTCTCTATAATAAAAAATAGTAGTAATGGTTGATGAAGCTTATTTGATTTGTTCTGAGCAGTAGTACAATAGTCGATGATGACCCAGATCACTACCTATTGACTCTGAGCAGTAGCACACTGGATGTTACCCGCCCGCCACTAAAGCCTCTCTTTGTACTAGTGCATCATTTTGACTGATTTACATGGCTCGTTGTCATTGCCCGCCACTGCACTATTATTCTTCTCCTTCCCCCCTCTTGTTTCTCTCTTACTGATAGATGTGCTACTGCTATGATGATCTATCTACCTATTTATGCTGAGACTTCTGTACTACTGCGATGATGTCAGAGTTGAAGTTGTATGCTGAGGCCAATGCTCGATGATGAGTGCGGACTAAGCGAGACGGGTGTGGCAACCTGGACCATATCTTAAGATATTGGATACATGTTGCCACTCGAGTCAAGGACCTTAGAGCGTTGGATGGCCGTTAATTCGGCAACCCGCACTGAGAGCAATTTAATTTGTTTGTTTGACAACTTTCTTTCTCGGCAAATGATGAGGTAGGATAGCCCTAGGTAGACTTCCCAGAGTCGACGTGTCGTGTCGATGCGAAGTGAAAATCATTTGGCTTGACATGCCGCGTGGCTCTGGGAAGTGTACCTTTTGCATAATGATAATGCTATCCTCATTCTGATGCCGACGCATGTTTTTCTTTAACAATAATATTTAGTAGATGAATAAAACTAACAAGATTTCGGTTATTACACAGTAATCATTTAAGAGTCTAAAAGAATGGACGAAGGGAATCAAGCAGACAGGAGCCCAACTGCTGAGGTACTTCCCAGCGATAACGAAGAGGAAGAGGCTGATCCCTATGAGGCTGAATCCCCTCCTTTTCCTCCGTGCGGTAAAAGGCAGCGCGCGGAGGGACCCCCAGACCCCGATTACAATCCGAATGATGAGGTATCGGGTCATCGACACCTATTACATCAGGAGTTAAATGTTTCATTAAACTGACACATGGTGTGCTATTTCGTAAATTCCTTCACAGCCACGACCACGGCGAAGTAAACGAAAACGGTTGTTCGTGGAAGACGCAGCTGCCATAGTGCCGGCAGACCAAGTACCCGCTCCTGAAACGAGCTCTATGCAGAAGGAGAAAAACAAAGGAAAAATGAAGCGGAACAAGCTAAGTTCTGGCATCCATAGAGTGGATAGGGTCATCGAAGAAGGGTCGCCAATCGAGCCGCAGGGAATCTTGGCAAACTGGCGCAATGATTGCGGGTGTTTAGGTAGAGAGAAAGGGAAGATCACCTGGTCGAATTGGAAGAAGGTACCCGACACGGAGAAAGATCGTTTGTGGAGTCTCATTGAGGCCAAGTACATCTTCCCTGCCCACTCTCTTGAAGCCGCAAAAGTGGCTACTCTAAAGACCATGTCGAAGTGCCTTCGCACGTTCAGGTATAACCTGGACAAAGACTTCATCAAAACTGGTCGAGACCCATTGAAGGAATTTGGGTTTATCCCACCCAATGACTGGAAAGCCTTCGTCAACTCCAGGTCCTCTGAAGAGTTCAAATCGATCAGCAAAATATTCACTGCTCTGAATAAAAAGAACCAGCTGCATCATAACCTAGGGCCTGGAGGCTACAGAGGCAAGATCCCAATATGGAGGAGAAGGGAACGGGAAGCCCGCGAATCGGGAGAAGAGGTTGAGTATGGAGACATGTCTATCCGTACTCGAAACTGGCTCTTTGCATGGCTGAAGAAACTTGATAACGGGAAGTTGGTGCTAAAAAACTCCCAGGTTAGTGAAGTGGTGCAGAGAGCCAGGGACTTTGCTGCGTCCCACAAAGCAAAGAAGCTAAAGGGAAAGGAAGCAGATAAGCAGCTTAGCGTTGCCCTCGGGACCAAGGTACATCGTGGTCGCACACGAGGATTCTCTTCCATCGCACGGTGCGTTGTCGAGCCCGAGGACGAGCGTCCCTTCGTGGATCAATCGTTCGAGGAATTTCAGAGGAACATGTTCAGGTTCATGAAGGAGAACCCACACTTGGCGGCACCAATACAAGTTCCTGAATTCACTTTGAGTATCGAGACACCGACAGCAACATGTAGCCAAAGCGAACCAAAGGCTCCAAGCAGCGCTGGCTCCACGGCTGCCGATACTCAGAGGTACCCAGTGGATGATATCAAGGAGCCTACACCATGCTCTCTGTTTCTGACAATGGAGAGGAAAGGGAAGAGCCGGCAGTTCAAGGTTGCAGAAGGCACTGCTTATGTTGGTCGCGAGATCAACGCAAAGGAATTGCCAAAAGAGTGTTCCAGGGTGTTTATCAGCCGGGTCATAGACGATAAATTCCTCAAGGAGGAGGTTGACTACCCAGATGAGGAAGAGGGGATTGAGACTCTCGAAGATGCCATCAACAATTTCGTGGCATGGCACAGGAAGGACATTGTTGTACACACCGTGTCTCCACCTCCGCCTCCGCTTCCGCCTCCGCCTCCGCCTCCGCCTCCTGTAGCGGACTCTCCAGCTCCGGGTGCAGGTCGAGCTGCGGAGTCTCCAGCTTCAGCTCCAGTTGTGGAGTCTCCGGCTCGAGAGGAAAGGGAAGAGCCGGAGATGGATATTCAAGCTTCACCTCGTTCACCTATAGCTTCTCTGGCCCATGAACAAGAGGACACTCGCAATCCTACGCCTCCTTCGTCACCGAAAAATAACAAGGAGGCCGAGGGTACCAAGGCTGCGTGTGCTCCTTCACCTCCGCGATCACCGGAAAAGGACAAGAAGGCCGAGGGTAGCAAGAGATCGCGCGATCCTTCACCTCCACCACCACCAAAAAATGATAAGGCGACTGAGGGGAAAAAGGCAAAGAAGCAACAAAAAGAGAAGCCCTATGATGCTAAGGGGATTGTCCAAGGTAAGCCTATTTGCTTAAATATCCCTAAGAAGACAAGACTTCATAACGATGAGCAACTGGCTAAACCACTTGATACTGCATGTGCAGCTTTCTTTCGCACCTTGGCCGACAGGACGATGAAGAATGTTACGGTGCAGGCCGTTGAGGCGCCAAAACGTACGATGAAGCCAGGTGTCGCGGAAGGGTCTTGGGATTATGAACAAGATGATTTCCCGCAGTACGTGCACGGCATGCCACTCCTTCCAAGGAATAAGCTCAATGACTGTGATTGGGTAATGAATAGATTTCACGAGTGGTACATTGAGGCGTGTTCCCGAAGCATTGAGAATATTCCATGTCGCGTTCCTGGGAAGATTTTCAACTCCACTGATTTCGAGATGAAGGTGCTTTTTGAGGATATCCATCACATGTATCGTCTCGATCGGATCGACGCGACGATGATAATTCTTTGGTGCTTGTAAGTGCTTTCCATATTTTCATTCTCTATGGAAATGATTACTAAGCATTACTAATGCAATTTCTTGTGTAGGATTTGTTGCCACAATGACCAAAAGCATGTTGGGTTCCTCCACCCGCATCTCATATCTGAATTACAACTCACCCCGAAGATCAATGAAAATGCGCCACAATACGTTGTCTCGAAAAGAGGGAAGCATGTTCGGTCTTTATTGGTAGATGCATGTACGAATGGCGAGACAGACACTGCATCGTGGCCCCTTACAATTTTAAGTAAGTTTTCTCAATCACGTCGTCGTTTATTTCGTTGTTCATTGCTAAACTAGGAGAGTAACATAGATAATTCTTTGTGTAGGAACCACTGGATATGTTTTCTGATATATCCGAAGCAAGGAAGGGTTTGGGTGTTCGACTCTCTCGACTATGACCACAGAGACTACATGATGTTTATGAAAGTCATAGAGCGGTAAGAACTCGTATCTAAGGGACTCTTGTCAATATTCATATAGTTACATCGACACTAAAGCTGACTCGCCATCGTTTACTTTTGCAACAGCGGATACCAGCATTACATTCATCATTATAACGGCGAGCACCCGGCGAAGTGGGAAAAGCATATGGGATGGCGGTGGAACTATCCGGTACTACAATAGAATGGGCTCTCATTTCTATCACTCTATAGGTACTTATGTCGGAGATTGAGCCTAACGCTAACGTCGTTTTCATGGTTACCCAGTGTCGAAAACAGCCTAAGGGCTCCATGCACTGTGGCTACTACGTGCTTGGATGGATGTCCATGGGCGTGCATAACAAGTTTCTACACTTGCCTCGCGAAGAGCCTACGAAACACATAAGTACATTAAATCACACAATTTGCACATACACACACACATAGTTGCTATAGTTTGTTATGTTTCATTGACAAAATCTTGATGTTTGTTTTCGTCATGTGGGCAGGACACGAAGAAAAAAGGCGTTAGTGGGTATAGCGACTCAGAGCTTTATAGCTTCACATCTAGGATATGTCGCTTCATTATGCATCATCTTGTCCATCCCGAAGGAGCATATTTTGATCCTACAAGTGATTTGGCACAGCACATCGACTTATGCACTTGGACCGGACAATCATCTACAAGCCACCAACAGACCGTCATTGAGAACAATTGGAAGGATGATCTCGCTCATAGGGACTTGATAGACTATAGTTGGCCGTATGAAAGCGATGATGTTGCTCCATAGCTTGTGTACACTATACTTGACATATTTTTGTAATATATATGCATGGATGAACTTGTAACTTGTATTTTGTTGTTATTATTGATTTTCAATGTTGGTTATGTGTTATGTGATGGATATTTGATATGTGATGATGATCTGTGATGAATATTGGTTTGTGAAAGATATTTGAATTTTAAATCCTGGGTGTATTTGAATTTCAGCATGATTTTTGAATCTGGTACATAGTACCAGTGGCGGGCAGCATGACGTCACCCTAACCGCCACTGATGTGTGTACCAACAGAGGCGGACGCCATAACGTCATCGTCCGCCACTGGACTCTGTGTACCTGTGGCGGACGGAGTGACGTCACAGCGTCCGCCTCTGATGTTTGAAGTAGCAGTGGCGGACGGGTGAGGTCATAGTGAACGCCACTGCAGGCTCCAACATCAGTAGCGGTGGGCGTGACGTCATACCTTCCGCCACTGATGTGGTTGTGCGGTGGCGGACTGTATGGCGTCATCGTCCGCCACTGATTCTCTATATCAGTGGCGGACGGTCTGTGCGCCACCGCTCTGGACGGGCTTCTAGTGGCGGATGCTCGGTGGCGCACGCCTTTGACCGCCACTGCTGGCCCAAAAGGCCCGCCACTGAAGGCCCTTTTTGTACTAGTGTTTGTTACAGTAATACTCCTACATTTATCCCTCTAGCTCGCTTCTTTTTAAGTTCCTAACCATGGTATGGAAGTCACGGGTATGCCTTGAAACTTGCAGGGAACTGTTAACAACAGAAAATTTATGGAGTATCCTTTGTTTCTTTCTCTGCAAACAAAATTGATGGAGTATCTTCTTGAGTGAGCAACTTCCTGGCCAAGCGGTGTGGAGAAATGTTGGGTGTCTTTGAACTTCGGTGCTGAATTCATAAGTCCGCCTGTGGTATGTCCTTTATAGGAACGTTTACTTTCTTTCTCCTGGCCGCATATGTAGAATTCAGTGCTATAATATCAAATCATAGTGCTTATTAATGTGACATGTAAGCAGAAAGTGCTGCTTATTAATTTAGATATGTGACATCTCAAAGGTTGTTGCATGGGTAGGAAATGCAGAATCTCATTTACAAACTGTCGGCTCCTTCAATTTCATGTTATTTCTATTCACATTGTATATTAAGAATCCAAATTAACTTAGTACAACATCAACATGGTGACATTATCTGAAATCATGTAGTAGTGGATCAATAACCCGGCCGCTCTAGCTATGCTACTGGAATTTGAAGGTAGCTGTTGGAAGCTAGAGTCAATGATCCACCCGCTTTAAAAGTTAGTGGCACCAACGTTTAAACCGTTAGGTCCTATTAGTGTTGTATCAAGCACTAACTGTACTCGATCGTGTTGTACTGAACACACGATCTATATGTACGGTGATCTTGTAATCAATCTGTTTGATATTCATGCGCATGCATGCATACATATGCTTTGATCCTTCGACCCAGTAACCATCCTGTGCATAACTGCACTGTCCAGGCTAAGGTAGATGTAATGTGTATATCATACGTGTGCGCAGTAGTATGTACATGAATAAGTATGGCATGTTTCATATCTACAATAACCATATACTGTACTAATACTGTACAAATTTATATCCAGCTTTCCATCAGGAGGTACTAGTATCCTATGCAGGGTTCCGTTCCTTGTGACCACTAACCCGTCCTAAAAACCAAGTGGAGTATGCCAAGCGGAAGTGCGTGCAGGCAGCAGGCTTGTGTGTGCACGCACAGATATCCATGCATATGCATGGATAATGACGAGAGAGAGAGACCAGAGAAGAGAAGAGTGTGATAAGACTAGCTTGAGCTAGACGACACCAGTCCGGCCGGACAGTGACCGTCACGAGACTATTTGAAGGTGCTGCGGTGTGCGTGTGTCCTCCAGTCTGAGACAGACAGTGAGACCGGAGATAGAGAGCTCTAGAGAAAGAGAGAGAAAGCGGCTTTCCTTTCTCCTGTCTCCTCTCTCTAGCATATCAGCAGTTCAGCACTGCATCTTGCTCCTTCCGTAGAGTGCTCTCCTCTCCTCTCATCATCCTGTGCTTGCATTAATCAGAATCAAGCAAATTAAGCTTGAGCTTTGCTTAGACAAGACATATATCTTGGTTCCAATAAGATGGCATTCCTTGTGGAGAGATGCGGCGGCGAGATGGCGATGTCGTCCATGGAAATGGAGGGCTCGCACGCCAAGCCGGTGCCTGCTCCCTTCCTGACCAAGACCTACCAGCTCGTCGACGACCCCAGCACCGACCACATCGTGTCGTGGGGGGAGGACGGCGCAACCTTCGTGGTGTGGCGCCCGCCGGAGTTCGCCAGAGACCTCCTCCCAAACTACTTCAAGCACAACAACTTCTCCAGCTTTGTCAGGCAGCTCAACACCTATGTAAGTAGTACCAGAACTGGTTAATAAGTTAAAACCCATGGTTAATTACCTGTGCATCTATATATGTGCATGCCAATGCCTGTTCATTGTGTTATTACCGGTGTTGCTTGCTGGTCTGATATGGATGTTCTTACTTTCTGTGCTACTAATTAATGTGGGGGATGTTCTGAAGCTTACGTGCTTAATTTTTTCTCTCTGACTATCTAATTGGCGTTGCTGCTGCTAAGTTAGCTGCGATATGCGTCTGCCTGGTTTTTCTTACTACCGATCGATTTGGCGGTGAAAAGATGGGTGTGTTGTGTTGGTTTATTGTGTCATTTCATCCTTTCCGTTCCGTTTTCCGTGTTTCCGTTGTGTTTCCTAGAATGTGAACATGCTTGTTTTTGGGTGGTTGTGGGAGGGAGACCCTGGCTTGCTGGCCATCTTGTTGCTATTAAGATGTGAAGGCACTGGTGTTCCTTCCAACTTGCTGATATTTTTGTTTCCTCATCTTTGAAATTTAATATTGACATTTGCAGTGAGGGCGGATTTTATGAGCGAACGAGCATTTTCTCCCCACCTTTTGCCCCTTTGTTTGGTTCCTTTGAGTCATGAACGCCTGTTGTATCTTTCAAGACGAACAAGCAATGTGTATCCTGTTGTCGCATGCGATTCTTTTGAACTTGAAGCCCGGTCCACTCTAGTCATTGCTTCCCCAAGTGTGGTGTCCTTCCTGATGGCTAATTCTATCTAGAGCTAGTACTAGTTGCAGCACAATAATTTCGTGGTACGAAACCAAAACTCTTTTACAAGTTTCAACGGAGTAGCTGCATTACAGCCTCCAACAACATCCATCTTCTATTTACCCTCTCCTCTCCACCTGACACCCATGCATTCACACCCCTCATGCAACAACCAGTAATACTGCATTTTAGCAGTGATACACACTCCCAATCATTGGCAGAGAAAAGATTGACGACGTTACAGTTGCAAGCATGTGTAACTGTACACGTACATACGAAGTCGTCACGAGCTTCAGTGGCATTTACTGTGTCTAGATCAAATTTTCTCACTGGCTAGCCAGAGCACAGTTCCTGAATTCCTGATTAATAGATATATATGAATGCATGACTGAATCACTGCTAACACTGTCTTCATTCATGAATCCCTGTTCTCTTTGATATGGTTTTTGCAGGGTTTCAGGAAGATAGTGTCTGACAGGTGGGAGTTCGCCAACGAGTTCTTCAAGAAGGGCGCCAAGCAACTCCTCTCCGAGATCCATCGGAGAAAGTCTTCAACATGCTCGCAGCCGCCGCCGCTCCATTCACACCAGCCGTACCACAGCCTCTTCTCGGCTCCGCCGCCGCCGCCAGAAGCCTACCGCGCCCGGGACGACGTCCATGGCGGGGACTTCCTGGCGACTCTGTCGGAGGACAACCGGCAGCTCCGGCAGCGCAACTCGCTGCTGCTGGCGGAGCTGGCGCACATGAGGCGGCTCTACAACGACATCATCTACTTCCTGCAGAACCACGTGGAGCCGGTGCCGCCGCCGTCGTCAGCCAGCTGCAGGTTGGCGGAGCTCGGCTCCGTCGACACCTCCACACTGCCACGGCGGCCGCGCGAAGAGGACGAGGCGCCGGTGAAGCTCTTCGGCGTGCGGCTCGACGAGGGCAGGAAGAGAAGGGCGCATGCCGTTCGGCTGGAAGTAGAATACGACGGCAGCGACATGAACGGCGGTGATGGTGATGACAAGGGAAGCGAAGTGTAGTTGACTGCTGTAGCACGTACATTAATATTGTACTAGCTCTGTCGGTCTGTCCATAAATGTAACATTTTTACATTTGAGGTCTAGTTAAACCAAATCTTTAACCTCGACGGTTAACAACAAAACAAATTTAAAGTTTAACCACGTAAAAATGATATTTCTGTATATTCAACATGGAAGCAAATACTATCATAATATGCAAATTTTTCTTCCTTTTTTTGCGAGTGATAATATGCAAAATTTTCAACCTTACACACAAAATATTCGTAGATGGAGAGAGTACATAATAGTGAGGAGAGGTATCTAGCTACTTTGGTGGAGGTTACAAAGTAGTCACATGGATAATCCCAACCTTTAAAGTGTTTTGGGAGTAGTAGAGATGAACATAATAATTTCTTATCTTCATGGCACTATCTGTCATGCACAATGCATTTTTCGGCAATGTCTAGTGCTCTCGAGCGCAAGATGCGAGTTTGAAACTTCATTTGTCAATGTCCCTTTGCTGAATCACTCTGTGCAAAACAATCTACTGCACCGTAATGATCACATAATATCTTGTTTCATAGCTAGTGTAATAATTTTAATTTGTCACTTATTTGTAATATAATTCTAATTCTGCAAGCAGCTGCTCTTTTAATAAAAGGTAACTAGCTTCTTTTCACTTGTGGTGACGTTTGGAGCATAATCTGAATGCAACCCGAAAGAAAAGCAGTCAACATTTTTTGGCACACATGCTCTTTCAGTCCTAATGTTGTATTTACGACCAATTATTCTTTTAATGGTAGACGACGTCCCATCGACAACAAGCTAAGATCAGTCGGTTCTAGTTTGTTCCAAACTACTAGAACAATTGTTTCTATGTTATGGAACCATTGTTTCAGTAGTTAGAACAATAGTTTTAGAAAATAAGCAACATTGTTCCAGCGCTTTTTTTTTTAAAAAAAAAAATCAATTCTTGGGCTTGGCTTCGTGGGCCGTCGGTGGGCTGGGTGCTCCAGTTACAGGCAGCCCTCATCTGTCTTCTCCCGTTAGAGGCAGCAGCAGAAGCAGCGGCGGCGGCGCTCCTGCCAACTGCAGCGTGCATCCGGCAGGCCGCCCGTGTGTCCCCATCCCTCCGGCGACGCTTGTCCTCCACCTCGCGCTCTTCTTCCGTCCCGACACTCGTCCTCGGCCCCGGCGCCTAACCTCCGCCTTGAGCACCTTGTGCTCGACCTCCGCTCCGACGCCCCGGCGCTCGAGGGTCAGCCCAATCGAGCACGGCAGCAGATCCGTTCAGTTCGAGGTAAGGAAATCCTAGCCCCAATTTGTCCATTTTTGGCTGGGAAAACAAGGTGCTGCTCATGATTTCTACGCGTCTAAATATCTAATTGTTGATTACACATCATATTTGTGCTGATATGTAGTTGACCACATAAATGCTACTGTCAATTCCTGTGCAATGAATATTATGTAGTGAAATATAAATGCTAATGTTGCGCTTGTTAATGATATGGGCGTATGTTCGTTCTATGTTTATTGTAGAACAGTGATGGCTATGATTTGTTTGTCTGCAGCACATATGTTATTGTCAGTGATGGCTATGATTATCGAGTCTAGAAAAAGAAAACGAGATGCCATGAGAGTTGGCATTGCCTATGGGTTGCATTTTCATAAGAAGTTTTCTACATTTTCAAGAAAGAAGTAACAAATTCAATGGCCACATCATAACCGCAGTATGCAAGCCCCTTGTGTTTTCATTAGCTGCTTCTAGAGGCATAAGAGACATTCAAGCCGGGCCTTGCATCAAACTTTGTATGTACTTCCTACTGATCAGGCGTAATTGCAATCAAGCATGGCATGTTCATTGATTCGAAGAAAGAAGGCACTATTGTTTAGGTACATTAACAGAAGAATAGCTGGAAATAAAGTGTAAAAAAAAAAATATCACATCACTCCATTTTCCTTGTTCCTGTTCAGCAGCATCTCTTTTGAGTTTTCTCGCTGCACACCAAGAGACATTCACCTGCTTTAGAAATCATAGCATTTTGCTGAACTACCTGCTATACTTCCGTCATTTTGAAGGTTGCGTTCCAGTTGTTAAGTAACTTGTTTGCAATGGGTGTCTAGGCAATAGGAGAGTAGATACATAGATGTATAGGTATGTGATATGTTTCAGAAGTCAATGGGATAGTACATACATACTGCATGTCTAGGTGTGTGGTATGTGATTTGCGAAGGGTAGCAAGAGGCTTTAGCTATGATAGCACTGAGCCTTCTCTTCACGATTTGTTGTGTAGATACAGTTTTGAAATGTTGTATCTATCCATGAATTCTGGCCTTATGGTTATGTTTATCCTCTTTTCAGTTCTGCCGCAAATTTATAATCTCAGATGGGGAAGGCAAAGCGCGCATCAATCTTCATCAGGCTGGTTTCAGCAGCTGGCACTGGATTCTTTTATGTGAAGCGCAAGAACCCTCGGCGGATCACTGAGAAGCTTGAGTTCAGGAAGTACGACCCCCGTGTGAACAAGCATGTTCTGTTTACGGAAGCAAAGATGAAGTGAGATCTTCTCTGCATTGCAATGCAAGACTGGTCTTGATTGTCCCAAGTTCTGGATCCAGAAACAGATATTGTTAGCTTGGACAAAACAAAGTTTCCCGCCTTGTTCTGCTTTAGCTTCCATAGTTTCGTGTAGTTCCCCATATGTTTTAGTAAGGATTTCAGTTGATCATACTGCTGCTTTGTTTCTTGAGTGAGCTGCAGATCCGCAAACTCAGACACTGTTTATCTTCTGTCTTCTGTGTGAACATTGTTTCTTTCTAAAACTATAAAGAGCCGCAGATGAAGGAAGCACAAATTGAAAAGAGAGAATGTCACCATCATCAGAACCCGCCAGTAGAATGTATCGACATGATGACAAATTATATATGCAGCTCCCTAAAGAGCTGCGCTCAAAGTTTGCTAAAACCGGTAGTGAACAGGCCTATGTCTCTGGAACCTTAATTCAGATGCTACGTTTAATGCTGAATACGTTTTGTCAAGAGAAATCTTATCAAAAAAATTAGGTTTACTGTCGTAACAGCACCTCATTGCAACCAAAAAAAAAAAATTTCTCGACCTGCGGAGGGTAAGACAGCCCCCGAGCATTGCATTTTAAGAAGAAGACCTTCTCACGCAGGTCGAGAAAACCCCTGAACCCCACCCGTACACAACGGCACCGTAACCCATGTGAGACGACCTGGGCCGGACCTTAGACATGTGCTTTCGATGTGGGACAGACGAGGGATTTTTTTAACCTCAACCTGAAATTCGCTCCCACCGGGAGGACCTGAGGAGTGCTACTGAGACCACCTAACCAGTTCAGCTAGAGGCCCTTTCGCGAACCTCATTGCAAACAAGAACTCAGAAAACAAGTGCGATGCATATGATACACCAGAGTATGTATAATAGGCAATACAACACTTAAAAACGAGAAGCAGTTAATGATATTGGCCACACCACACGACTAAGGTGTCAATACATGCTTACACAAATATTATACATACACAGGAACTGAGATCTTAGCAGGTGCGATACATGCACCTGAGTACAAAAACAAACAATACAAAATCTAAAAAAAGGAACACAACGGAAGGCTCAAGGTGCCGATTCATTCTTACACAATACTGTACAGAAGGACTATATGAGATCTATGCATTCTAAATCAGCAAACAAAACTTCTCTTGTAACCTACTTCCTAATTTAAAAGGAATAAATAGAAGTTAACACCTTTGACTCTTCCTGAGTATACGGACATATGGTGTATGTGAAGAAACGTGATGCAGTGATCACAGGGGGATTGATTCATTTTGTGTAGTCATCTGCGAACATAGGAAATCAACCATCCATGTCAAACCTTCAAGCTGCAGAAAGTGCGACCAGCATCACGGAGGCCAGGACTTATCAATCTGTATATACTGGCTTTTGCCAAACTTTAGTGTTCTTTTTGGGATCATCACAAAGGGTGAGATCACTGTCAAATTCTCTCATTGTCTTGACAAAAGTCTTCGCTCCTTGCATCATTAGCCTCTCTACCATGAAGAGCTGATAATTGTTCTCAATTACTGGCCCCAATATGCTACTGAAGTTGGACGAGTATGCTAGCTTATACCTGGATTGGTGCCAAGAAAATAACGAGTATCAATAAGCGTGTCCACATCATTCTAGGTACAATGATACACATGCAGGTAGATGCATTTATAATAGGATTGTTCCAGTATGCATATTGAAGGATTCTCTCATTGTCTGTATGCAAAATTTATTAAATGAAGAGTTCTTAAATGAGCCATATGTGTGCAGCCCTACTACAGAGACTAGTTTACTGTTGAGATGCTTAACCTCGGCAACATGACAACTGAACAAAAAAGATAGTTTAATTCCCTAGGCTAATCTTGAATACGAAAAAGAACGAGATAGCCATTCAACTGCATTTACCAAGAAATGATGCATATTGAACTAGAAGCATGTGGATGATGCATATTGAACTAGAAGCATGTGGAAGCCAAGTGCTAATGCAATGCTGGAGGTCCCATTTGGTCCGAGCAATAGGCAAAACAGTACAAGACGTACCTATCTGACAGAGGAGAAAAGAAACCTGGTGTCCTTTCATTTGAGGCAATGAATAGAGTTCGACCTGGTGGAATCCATTTTGCAATTCTTTTTTTGATAAACTCAGGGCGGGTATCTCTATCTAGATGAGGATGAAGGCTACGTTCAACACCAAATCTGTCTTTCCTATTTTTGAGCAGATCGCCCCGTCGCACATGAATAGCATCATAGTCGCCAAGTATTTCTTTCATCTGAAAAAGAGGAACTGAATTAAGGGTTGCATCACAGCCCACAACAAACGTTACTGGCGAGAGCTGACAAAGTAGAACAAATTACTTATTGAAGATTAAGATTACCATATAAATGGAAGTTAACAAGATTCTGTACCCATTCTCATACTTTTAACTCCTATGTGCTTGCTAGAACATGTCATGTATCTGCTCTCCTGAGTAAATTTCAGTGAAAGAGGAAGCTGGACAGAAAAGATAGGACCAAACCAATGTAATACTTTGAGATTTCTTTATTAATAATTCTAGGACCCATTTGAAACATTTCCTCTTATGGTCAGTAAGCTGGTTTTGATCCTTAAGTAAAGTAGGTCGACATTAGTTAGTTGAATCATATATACTAATCCTTCGAATAAATTCCATCGGTTTGGTCATAACATTTCTTTTCAGCTTCCTCATTCGCTCTATAGGCTCATTGACTGATGAGGCCATGGATGGTGCCAACACCCTATCTGCAGTTCTGCACTATCTTTCCAGAGAATGTGCAATGCAACATATTTCATTAAGAAGAAACATCTATCTGCACTATCACGCCACATAAAAGAGAATATGAAGCAAAGACCAAATACGACAACAACGCAACTTAATTGTAGGTTCTCTAGAAAGCTTCCATTCATGGAGGTGACTGACCAGGAGGCCGTCAAAGCGAGACCATGAGGACAGCCCAACAGCGATTTATGGAGCACAATCAGATAAAAGGGAAATTGTACTTTGTTGAACTATTAAGTAATGAAATGGGGCAATTGTGTTCTTACCCCTACTTTAACCTCCAATTACATGTTTCCATATTCTCTGTTTGTTCAATATTTTCATGTATTAGTGTACGCTGGCATGCCAACACCCCTTACATTGACATTGCTTTATGAATGCCGCATCAAAACAACAATAGATATCATTACTTGGCATATTTTGCAAAGAATAAATAAAGAAAGAAACGTCAGAATTTTTTCAATGTGGATTTAAGAAACATGTCAGAACTTAGAGCATATTTAGTTCACATTGATTCCCCAGTTTAGGTACAATATCATTTGGTAATTTAGGGTATCAGAGCAGAAAAAGAATTGTGTGAAACAACTAGATCAAGTCATTCAAGAAGACATACTCCAAGTGTCAAGCTCAATGTCTAGGATTAATGATATGGACAAACAAAATATGCAGGAAAGAGTCTCCAGTAGACTACCAGTCCATTTCTCAAGTATATCAGATTGCACATAAAGAAAGGAGAGGATGATACCTTATTTGCTGCATCCCTCAACTTTCTTGCTGGCATACTTGGCAAAAAGGTGTAGGATAACATCACAGAGCTGCGGTTTTTGCGATCCTTGCACTCCATAAACCTGAATTTCAGCCAAGATTGAGATATGTGCTTAATGTCTGGACATCATTGATTGAAGTTACTGTAATCACGCTGAACAATATTGGTAGTCCAGATAGATGAAGAACAAAATGGGAAGCAAAGAAACAGGTATCCATACCAAGCAAGAGGACTTGCAGTACGGTTTATTATGAGAGCTGTAGAGTACAGCGGATTTGCTTTGAGTTCAGCTCTGCTAATTCCTTGAACATGTGCTACACTGCCCTTTTGAATTGTCCTTCGTGACACTATATCATGCCATGTCTCAGAATTGTCCAGAATAGCAGGTACTGTTCTTGATATGAGATCGATATCATATAGAGATTCCATGGCACAAGAACTTTCTTCCCATCTACGACATACTTGCATTAGTAAGATATTGAGATATTCAGAACTCATTGTAAGAAAGCTACAGAGAGATAGATATATGGTTAAGAAGCGAACACCTTTGTGTTGAATTTGTGTTGCTTTGGAGGACCCTCTTTGTATTATGTACCGAGCTGAGGCACATTCTCGACGGCATGACAAAAATTCTGTAAAAAAACAAAACCAATAATGCCTTTACATACCTCACTCTATACAAGTTTATTGAAACACATGCATTACTTAAGCAGAAAACAAAATGTCACTATAGAGGAACACAATTAGTAGGTTCAAGACATTAGCATGGGCCCTGTACCTATATACCATTTCTAAGTCTTTATATTCAAAATTGCTATCTTCCACGCAATATGGAATGGGTTGATCAGGAAAGAAAAACCCTCCAAATTCACTATGATAGAACAGTGGAAGCTAACGAGCAGGATAAGCCCAACATAAGATAAATAACATCCCTTCGTTTTCCAACTAGCATATGTAGCATAATGCTCCCTACATAATTCAACCTATCCAACCTATCTATTCAGCTGATACTTAATCCAAGCAAGAAGAGCAATGTGTGGAATAATTTTTCTATATAGGAGTACATGGTGCACACCAGTCACGTGGAAAATCGAATGGGGTGACAGTTATCTAACAGCCACAGCCAAAAAAACACGCCAGAGTTCAGCTATGATGTGGGGATCACTTGGCAAGCAGCAGAACCCTACACTGCAAAACCTTTGAGCAAAACCCCTAGGTCTGCGGCCACTTCCAATCATGTAATTAATCAATCCTGGCATTCATCCGCCATTACTTGTACTTCTGAACCATCACTGGTGAGCAGGTAAGCAGGGGTACTAGTTACCTGCCGAGGAAGAGCGCCTCCTCGAGTGCGCAGCGGAGGCTGGACTCCTGGTGCCCGAGACCAGCGCAGAAGTCGCAGTGCTTGCCGGGGCAGTCGACGCGGCCGCCCCAGTACAGGTACTTGTCGCCGCTCCCGGCGACGGATCTCCGATAACCCGACAGCGAGGCGGCGGGAGACGAGGAGGAGAGGAGGCAGAGGACGGCCAGTGTCACCACCGCGGCAAGGGCGGTGATCAGGGTCCTCGCCGGAGGCAGCGGCGGCACCCTCGGCTTGCGGCCGCCGCCGCTGCTCCGGGGAGGAGGGATCGCCATGGGAGTGCGAGTGGGGGCTGGGATCCATCTGGAGCTAGTCCTAGTACATCACATGTGTGAATACAACTTAAGCGGTAAGCAACCATCAGAACCGTTGAAGATCAATCCAACGTCAGAAATTCAGTCACGTTAGCTTCTTCATTATTTGCACCGTTCCGTTACTGTATTCCGAGTCGGGGGCCTGTTTGGAGAAGATTCAAAACTGTTCATGTAAGTCAGTTTCGGATGCAATCGAAAAGAAAACTTGCCTGGAAAGTCACTTATGTTTTTATACCTTTCTACTGTGCTTTTTTCTATGTAAATGGGGGCGTGTGTTCCCTAGGACAGATTGTATAATGCAGCTGAAACAATCTCTATTCTCTAGTGGATCTCCATATTACCATAATCTCATAAGTTATCCAAGAAGGATTCAATTGAGCTTATAATCCGGCATTATACCATATCGTTCATTAAATTTAAGAGAAATTTGCTCACCGGTGTCATTGTCCTACCCAAAACCAAGAGTTAAATAGCTGAGGGTATTGCTATCTTTTTTTCATCAGAAACCAATAACCAATACCTCTAATAATATTTTTTTGAATAATCTAGGTTGCTAAGCAACTCCATCAACTTATTATTTTTCATATATCAGGGAACGGGCCTCTAACTGAATTGGTTAGGTGTCTCTAGTTGCACTCTTTAGATTATAGGTTCAACTCCCCATGGGCGTTTGGTTGTTCTCTCACTGGTCATTGTGCCGCAGGGGTTAATCCAACATGTATAAGGTAGGTTATATACTCTCGGGGTGGAAAACAATGGAGAAGGATCTTAAACGTTTTCTTCTTTCCAATTAATTAGTTCGCAACTAGAGCTGGAGAGAGATCAGAGAATGTTTGATCTATATGTTGAAAATGTTCTTTCAACATTTTAAAACGTTGAGTGGGGAAAAATCGTTGGTAGTTAGTCTATAAATTGCATAATTCGAAAATGTTGGATCAACGATTGCTTCACTGTTTTTAAAATCGTTACTATATAAATTGCATTTAAAAAGAGTTGTTGAACCCATCTTTCCTCTGTTTTATGTTTGTATTTACCGTTGCACTACCATACCCTTTTTACGTGTTTTATTGCTGCGCCAGCGCTTGAAACAGCCTAGTTTCCTCACACAATATTGTAAAGATGTTCTTGTAGCAAGATTTGATTTTAGGTAAATACTTCATATAAAGCATTTGCATAACCCCCGTACAATCATATATAGTGTCCCTTTCAAAAAAAAAAAAAAGATTACGGACCTGCACTACCTCGCTAGAAGTGCAAGATGAACAACACAATAGTACAATATTTAACAAGGAATTATGCGGGCGAACACAAGGTCTCGAAAAATTTTCGTGACAAGGGGAGTACAGAGTTGACACCCACAAAAAGGCAGCTTCAAATCTCATGCCCTTGCATTCTTTCCCAAATGAAATCTGTACATTTCTCTAAACATCTTGAATACCATGTCAAAGCACAAATTATAGACCTAAAGAGAGCCTTTGACCTCTTACACTAACATAATCTGTTAATCTTTGTATTTGTTTCACACAACTCCTACAATCAGCCATGCAATGGCCAAAATTAGCTTAGTTATCACTTCTACTCTTGCTGACATAAGAACAGTCATCTTAGACTTTGGGGATAGTGCGCGAAGAAACTCCATGCAATAGTTTTATGAACCCAAGGAAGCTGAGTTTTCCATCAGAATGTCTGATCCAATCTTGGAGAACGACATGGAGTGGAACTGAAGGGCCAAGTCCAAGTTCCTGAAAGATCGAACAAAATCATAAGTGATGACGATTTTATTATGTGTAGGCTATTGGTGTACTAGTACTAAAGATCAGACTATACAGATGCAAGTTCTTCAATCACAATAGGCCGGTTGCCCTCCTTGTCAAATAATTCATACGCTTGTTGAGCATGTTGTTCCCAGGTCTCCAGGCCTTCCATCTGATAAACGCTAATAGCCGAAGCAGAGAACTCCTCAAAATCAAGCTTCCGATACTGCACATTGCATATCTAGCACATTGGGTAGGATAAGTACGGAATCGTACTCATGTCACATAAATATGAAAAGAAAATAAGAAAGAACGGAGAATGCTCACTGTGTTAACAAAGTCAAGAACCCTTGAATCGTTCATCGCACTCGTGGAATTCTTTGTCAAGGCCTATGGAATCAATATTTAGCAATTATGTGGCAGAGATTAATTTTGACTGAACAAGACAAAATTACTAACCATCTTCAAATTTTGCAACGATATATGGCCGCTCTTGTTTGGGCCTAACAATTCAAACTGCTCTCTTAGGTAGAAGAGCTGATCTGTCGTCAATGTCTTTGCAAGGGCCTGCAAAATGTAAATAGCTAGTTAGCAGATCCATCCTATGGCCGCAGTATTACAGCAGTAAACTATGGCATCCCACATAACAGTCATTGGAGATGGTTCATACAATGGAAAAAATAGAACACCAACAGGATGAATCAATATGATCCTTGATTCTACTTTTTCGGTGAATGGTAGGGGAGAATCTACCAAAAAATTAATTTTTTTAATAATAGATAATGTACAGGATTTATAACACCAGAGTTATATAGCTAACAAGGTTCCTAGGCCCAATACACAGTGGCCACCAAGGTTAAGTGGTGCAGAAACCGGCCGACCATTTGCTGTGACGCAGATGAAGTGTTGGCAATAAAATACTCCCTCTTTTCTTTTTCTTTTTCTTTTTTTGTCGTTAGGACAAAAAAAATCTAGTACAAAGTTGAACTAGCTTTATTGTCCTAATACAACAAAATAAAAATGGAATGAGCACTCTTCAAAAATGGACATGATTTAGAGACAGCATTGTTTACACTTAGAGAAGGGAGGCTCCAGTAATTATGCCGTCAATTACAGACAAGGAACAAACTATTACCCTCAAAGCAGACTTCCGTAGGGAAGATGAACTTATGTATGCCCTCATAAGCCTGTAGATAATCATGTCTAAGTCAATCTTTACTTCTTGACTGCCACGGATCCATGGATGGCCTGCAATTATCATCGTATAGAAGAGAAGGTGTCATTTCATCTGGAACCTCGACAACTGTGTAAACCCAGTCCAAGACTAGAATGTTACTTACAGAGGGCCTGTGCGGCAGTCATCCTTTTGCGGTAATCCTTATTGAGTAGTCTTCTTACAAAGTCTTTTGCTTCAGCAGAAAGATTAGGCCACGGGGCTTCATCAAAACTAGGCTCTGCTTTTAGGACAGCTCGGAATATTCCCGACTCGGTACGTGCCCAGAAAGGGCGGCTTCCACAAAGCAAAATATATGCAATTACTCCAATGCTCCACATATCTGCCTCAGTGCCGTAAGACCGGTGCAGCACTTCAGGGGCAACATAATATGCACTTCCAACAATGTCGTTAAGTCTTTCATCTGCAGAATGCAACATTCAGATGCGACAACCTGTCGAACGGATAAAACAAGAATATACAATGACCCAAAGGACTAACCTGGCCTAACAAAGTCAGATAAACCGAAGTCTATGGCTTTCAAAGCAGAATTCTCATCCTTGGACATGAAAAGGAAATTCTGAGAAATGGAATTGAAAGGCAGAACAAGATTAGCATCAGCATAAAATATAAAGACTATTATAACACTTTTTCTTAAACAATATTAGTTGCATCACAGCTACGAATCCACAAAGCAAAGATAAAAGCGTGTTAAAAGAATGAAAGGAGGCACGCGCAGTTACTCTTAGTTCAGGTAATTAGCTTATGGTACTAAGGCAATAGTTTTGAATACCTCTGGTTTCAGATCCCGATGAACAACGCCCTGAAGATGACAAAATGAAGTAACACTAAGAATTTGGTGAACAACAACTTTTGCTTCTTCTTCAGGATATTTTCCACCTCTGCAACGCAGTATAGTAAGTAAATATTACCAGAATCCTTGTAGACTCAAGAAATCCAGAATTGTAGACTCAATGAAATGAAATGGCCAAAGGACTTCAAAGTTAGAAATGACATGTTTTAAGTACCTAGCCAAAATCCTGTCCAGCAGTTCACCTCCAGTGCAGAGCCTGGATCAGGAATAATACCAGTGAGTTGAATGTAACCAAGCAAAGGAAGTTATTTAGGTATTTAACACTTTTTTATAGGGTGTACACCTTATCAATAAGGGCTTGGTAACCTATTTTGGTGGAAAATTTTGCAAATCTATACATACAGGTCAAGGCCAAATCTGTACTTGTATTGACTAATATAATATGACATATAAAGTCAATGATACATGTCTCGCATTTATAACAAAACAACACTACCTTATTAAGCTATTGGGCAATTCTTATCCAACCTCATCTCCATAAAAGTCAACACCAGCCAATACAGAGCCAAACATAGAGAAAGTTGGAATCAACATTTAATGCAAGCAAATCGGGAGACCTTACACTCGGTGGTACATCCTACACATTCAATCAATCAGGTACGCTGCGCACTGACATTATCAAAGCCAGCCTTAATTTCGAGCTTGGGATTAGTCAGCTAAGGATTTGGGTGCATGGGTCCCATCAAGGTTAAGATGCTATTTCCATAAAGAAAACAAATCATAACCTATTTGGTATAGTTGCTAGTTTTTACGGTCAGTATAGTTTGTATGTAAGCTTTTGCATGGATGGGGTAAAGCATCTCGATCAAGACTTGAGCTAGTATTATGATCATATCCTCAGGAGTTGCTTAAAATTTTGAAGAAAAAAAATATAGATTAGTTTGACTCACACAAACATGCATCAGATTAGAGGCATGAAAGTAATATTGCTTTACAAGTAAGTTATTTCACTAATACAGCTAATCATAAGGGTCTATAGGACATGCAAAAGGTGAATCATATGAATTGTAAAAAGTTAAGAAATGGAAAAAAAAGGTTCGGTGATCAGATGCTGACAATAAATATTTAGATCGCAAGATTCAAGGAGCTAGTCCTTCGCATCCATAGGGTTTCAGGAGGCATGAAGCAAAATGTCATGTGAGTTGCTGCATGCCATGTGATCAAGAAGATGAAGACATCAACCATCTCCTTGCGGGTGTGTATTCGCTAGGCAAGTATGGTTCCACCTCTTCAACGAGGTTGGGCTTGCAGGTTTGGCATCTCAACCAGAGGACAAAGTCTTGTGGATCAAAATTGACAAGGTGGCACAAACAATATTCAGGCAGAGAGTAAACACCTTGGTCACTCTTGGAGCTTGGATATGGAAACAATGCAACGACTGCACGTTCAATGGGGCAGATCCTAGTGTTCAGAGGACCATTAGATGCATCAAAAATGCGGGTCACCTTTCGTGCTTAGCGGGCGCTAGGAACTCGCAAGGCTCCCTGCAGCTGCCGGTTAAGGTAGCTAGGTGCAGGGCAGTTCTTTGAGGTCGTTTTTCTTTTCGTTTGTGGCGCGAATGTAATCTGAAACTACAGTCCCTCGTGGCTTGGTCCGGAGTCAAGTGGCGAAGTTTGTGTGGGACCGTTTTTCTCTCTTCTTAATACAAAGGATACACAGCTCTTCTGCGTATTAGAGAAAAAAAGTTGTCACCCGTTTTTATTTTGTTCGGTCTTTTGTACATACCTAACCCTTTTTAATCAACAAAAAATGTGTTGTGGGGAACTCCCCCACAGTTTTACGTCAAAAAAGGGTTGATGTGTATTGCCTTTTCTGAAAATGCATGGAAATAAAAGCGGAAATGGTTGGCCCTACTTATTTTCCATAATACTGCCTTAAACCCTAGCTAGAAGTTTGAGACCAGTAGGTTTATAAGTAAAGAAACAAATTTGAGCTTACTCCATAACAACGTAAACATTTTCTTCATCCTCAAAAGCATCATAAAATTGCACTAGGTTGCTGTGACCAGTCAAAGAACTCAATATTTTGACTTCTCTTCTGACATCTTCAATGGCAATAGCTGTTGTCATCTGTCCAAAATCCAAAAATAGTTACTAGTCAGCATCATGTAATTGACTACAGTTTTTTTTTATAAAAGGTAACAGAATAACTAAATAATGTACAGATATATGGCTAAGTGTATAAACAATATCAATTTTTATTATCAAGTGGCCATTTCAATCATTAGATAAGATTAATTTTTGGAAAATTAAGATCCAGAATATTTCACATAAAAGGACATCTAACATGGAAGAAAGGTATGTATAATGAACATAAGAGATACAAGAGGATCTATGTTTATGTTCAGACTGAAGTCGCAGTGCAATAATTAGCCATTTTCCACGCTTTCCTTATCTTATATCCTATCAGTGAAAATTGCAAAATTAATGCATAAATATACTACCAATCAGGAAAGGCACATACTATGTGTTACATTGTTATATTTTGTCATGACCAGGAGGTATGAGCACTGGTAACCAAAAAACTCAAGTGATCGCCAAGCACAAGTGAGGATTTTGGCCTAATAACCGACAATTGTTTTGTTAAAAATTGTACAATCAACGCACAAGACAGACAGTTAACAAAACATGAACCACTAATAAGAACATAAGATGCTTTATACTGGGAATACACCAACTACACAACTGATAAACAAAAAATAAAATGAACCAATAACATAATTAATTACCCAATACATAATTACATAGATCTAATTCATGTCCAACAGAGATAACATCATTCATGTACCAACTTAAAACATTGCACATGTTTGATTCTACTAACCGAGATTACACTGAAAAAACCAGCATAGCTGACATCTCAATAAATAGCACAAATGTATGGAAAATGTAGTGTCTATCAACCGTTGGGCAATCCAGCCTCCAACAAACTAACAGAAAAAGCACCACTGATTGCTTTCTTTCCTATGTCCATCCACCATATGTTTATTTTGTGTTTTATCTTTGACTCTTTGTCCAAAAATTAACAGCATTAAGCCGCTAGCACACCTTTAAATTTACTGACAATCACGAGTATCTGATTTCATTAAAAACACTTATACACTAATGCAGTCCCTAATCGCCATCAGCGCACCTGCTTTAAAACGTGACTTGTTTGTGCACAATTACTAGTACGATGATGACATGTCAATAGATGCATCATGCATGAAACCTCAAAGAAGTACATCATAAAAAGCTTCCACTTACAGAACTTGGAGGCCCCAAATGGATGAAACTGTGAATGTTTTAATAGAATTAAAATTAGGGCATTGCCAGTGCCACAACTCTTACTGATCCAGACCGGAACTTGAAAGCCGTTATTGGGTTTTCCGCTCAGCAACAGAAACAATTGAAATATGAGATTTGATGATATTATCAACTGGGCTCGGAGAGCCAAAGATAAGATTATGATCACATGGCAACGATTTAATGAGCAAGCTCTCAACACACATATGGAAGATGTTGCTTCTAGAGTTTGTGAAACCAAACGTGTTGAAGCAGCAAGCAAGCTTTGCTGGCGAGTCATGGTCCCTCTCCCAACTAACAACCAGGGAACGCCCCAATAACTCTCTTAAATCTGTCCTTTGAATGCTAATCAAGCAAGGTACTAGCAATATGATAACTGAAGTATACAGAAGTAGAACGTACAACTATTTCATGATTCATAATACAGTTTCAAGCATGTCAACTGAAAGTCACAGCAAATGTGCACAAGGTGAACTCAGATGAAGTGGCGCTTTGAGCACAAAACATGCGGCACAAGTGCACAACATCACTCCAACTCAATACTCAAGCAATAAGCATCCAAAGTCAAGCACAAAACTAAACAAATGTGAACAAGTCATGAACTGGACGGACGAAATACACCAGGGAATGACAAAAGTGTTGCACCTTGGCCTTGGGAATGACCTTGACGGCAACGTCCTCGCCCTTGAGCTCGCCCTTCTTGGCCTTGGCGGCGCAGGTGTACCCGAAGTGGCCGCGCCCCACCTCCCGGCCGAGCTCGTACTTGGCCGAGAAGTGCTTGGAGTAGCCGAAGCTCTTGTCCAGGCCCAGCTCCGGCTCGCCGCCCTCGGGGATGGACGCCTCGTTCGGCTTCACCGAGCCATGACGCCGCGCCAGCAGCGCGCGGATGTGCTTGGCGGGCGACGGCGGAGGGAACGGCCGCTTGAACCCGCCGCGCCGCGGCGTGGAGGCCACGCTAGAGTTCGCCGGCGAGCCCTTGTAGCTCGACGGCGGGAGCGGGCTAGGCAGGTAGAAGGAGAACTTGGCCTGCTTCGGCGTCCGGGGCTTAACCGGCGAAGCGGCCCCATCGCGGGCCGGGTCACCGGCGCCGTGAGCTACGTGGTCTTCATCCACCCCCGCCGGCTCCGGAGCCGCCGCCGACTTGCCGTAGCAGAGACCCATGGCGCGCGGCGGGTCAAGAACCGGGGGATTTCACCTCGAAATTCGACCGGAATCGCCCAAGAAACAGACGGAAGGCTGGTCACAGATTCACCTCAGCTTCACGAGCTCATGATTGCATCTCGGATTACTCGCGGGACACCATCAAACCACGCCAAATACTTCGCCTCTCGAGGGGATAGGAGCCCCCCTTACCAAACAAGAACCAAGCCTTCCAAATCAAGAAACGGGAACAAAAGCACCGACCCGTCACAAGAAATGGAGGTGGAATTGAGCTCCCAAGAGAGGACAAACAAAAAAGCAGCAACAGCACAACAGAATCGGCTCTTTTCTTGAACAGAACGTGCCAGAGGAGCAAGGGGAACGGGGAAAGGCTGGAGCTTTGTGGCGAGACGACTGGAACGGATCGGAAAAAGGAAAAAGGGAGGAAGAAACGGAGGCGATTGAAGAGCGCGTGAGTCCTGTGTGAAATGGGGGAAGAGACAGAGAGAGCAGTGGCGGAAAAAGGAGAGGCTCGCTTGCCTTGGGTTGCTGCTTTCCGTTGCTCTCTCCTCTCCTCTCTGGAAGGAGGAGGTTGGGCTGTGGCTGACACTGGTCGTGGAATTTGACGGTTTCTGTTCTGTGGCGTCAGCGCCATCTCTTCTTCTGGCTGGCGAGCTAGCGCATTGCCTTCTCTGAAAGTTACCGAATTTCTGTTTGATATATTTGTTGAGATTCAAACTAGTTTCTACAATACTGCGCCACAAAGAAAATATGAGGTTAAAATCTTACATATATGCATTATCACATAGGGATGTTTATTTTTGTTTCTGCTTGTTGAGAAAGCAACTTATTTAACAAGTTATCGAAAAGCAGCTTCTTATTCTTTTTTCATAAGAAGCGTGCTTTTAGTTCACTGTGCAGAAACTTATGTTTGGCCTGGTTTATGTTTATTTTGAAAAAAAATATATAAAATATGTTTGTGCTAACATGTCCATATATATTCTATACTTAACATGCCAACTAGTGTTGTTCAGGTATAACAACGCACAAATATATATGTTATATATACGGTGGTGGGATGGGGGTTAGGTAGCATTTGATTGTTAAGTTTCAATGTTTTTCTTGTTCCTTATATTCAGAATAGTCTTCTACTCGCCCCCAAGATGTTCCAGAGTATCAGAAAGGAGAAGATGCATATATGCATCGTAAGACTAGTTACATTTTTTTTTTTGAGGTTATAAGACTAGTTACATTGATTTAGTCATACACTAAAATTGCATCAACCATGTTTTTATGATGTTGTGACGTCCTATGGCGACCCATCCTCTTCCAATGTCATCTTTTCTTTCGAACCAATGATCTTCTCATGTCATCAACCATGCTCATGCTACCCCTCCCTACCTTTGTCCATGTAAGCAAATGAAGGATGGTAATAATGAAGTAAACATGTGATTCAGCGAAAGGGCCTGTAGCCTAGTGGTTACAAGAGCCTCAGTAGCATTTGAGGTCCTGGGTTCGACTCCCGGTGGAAGCGAATTTTCTAGGATTTAACGGCGTTGTGCATTCAGCGGGAGGCGACGTGGCCATCGACAGCGAGGCGCCAGTGGTGACTTCGTCAATCTCGAGGATTTGCCGGCTCAGTCTTCGAAGATGCTCATAGGGGTAGGGTTTGCGTATGTGCGTTCATAGGGGTGAGTGAGCGTGCGTTGTGAGTGTCTGAGTTGTACTGTGTAATCGCAAAAAAAAACATGTTGTGTCACACTCTATATATATAGTGGTGAAGCTGTCCGAGGATGTTATAAAGTTACATGGTTGGATTAAATGCTATAATGTGACCATGTCAATATATAATTTATTTAAAGATAGAAATTCATCTGTTATCTAGTGGCATTCAGCCTTTTATAAATTGGGCTTGTGCGTGTATCTTCCTCCATAAAATGATGTTTCATAGTCTAAAAATCTTTTTAAAGGACAGGATAAATTTGCAAGGGCATGTGCATAAATTAACCAGTTGTGACCTCTACAAAACTAAATTAAGGGTCACATATAATACATAATTGGCAAAATTATGCTGGTTTGAGCAGCATAAAACATCGCCAAACCAATTCCTCTACACTTCTGCTTGGCAAGATAATACTCGTATTACAAATAAATTGTGTCTCTATATAAGGCTCTGCAAACGAGCAATCAACGTGAAGTGGACTCTCCAAGAAACTAAGCTCCAAAAATTTACTAAACTCTAAGAATTATCGTCAATATTCCTTGTGTATTCAAACTCTATACAAACCTGTATGGCTGGGAGAATGTACATTATTTTGCATCGTGTACCAATCCAATTGTATGCTGACGCTTTCATCGCAAAAAAAAAAGTGTATGACGCTTCACCTCCCAAAAAGAAAAATAAAACAGAAGGAATGGATTTGTTGCTTGCTGTTGTTGTGGTCGTCGTCAGTAGTACTTTAATATGCGGTCTCAGTCATGTGATGAGGTAAGGTTGTACGTATGACTACGTATAATATCAATATGCATTTTGATTGTCGAAGCTAGCTACGAATTAGCCTTGTAAAAGTAATAATATGGTGCAACCAGATATATGTACGACGGAAATCTTTTTCTTTTAAATTCAAATTTGTAATATATTTTGTTGGAGTGTGTAGGAGTTTCAGTTACTAGAATTTTGTAGAAGTTACACAGCTACAGTTTTTATTCTTATTTTTTACGTTAATTTCACAAACTCGAAAGTATATGGCCTCAACAAATATACCCAACTGTTAGAACCCATTTCAAAGAATCACAACTACTTGCGCACACCCTAACGTACAAACCACTATTGTTTTTTCTTCTTTCTTTATATATAATAAAGAAAAGGAGGAGCAAGCAGATTATATTTTCTTAGTAAAAAGCTGGTGATCAAGCCCATGAAACTCCACATGATTTTTCTTGGATTATTGAAACAAAGTGAAAAGCTAGTGCTTTGTTATTGAACCTCAGAGGGTCGTCAAGCTACCTAACCTAACTTTGATGGTTCAGTAAATCTCAGATAAGACAAGGACAAAGGTGACCAATTCACTCCGTTGTTTTAGAAAAGACTTACTTTGTTGGACAGGGTTTTAGGGGACGTACGAGAGAATGACGAGGACATAGAAGAACATCATTCTTTCATCATCTACTCGGTCCCTATAAAATTCCTCAATGATTCTGCCATCATCAAATCTGTACTTAATTAAAACAATTTCTTCCTGCAATCGATTGCCCTTTTGGATATACCTTCATGCAGCCGATTACAATTCTGCAGGGTGACTATCAATCGAGGTACATATTGAGGGAGCCAAAAACAAAAAAATGTAAAATGCATAGTGTGATTGATTTGTGCTGTTGTCATACTATTAAATTGGGAGGAAAAAAAATACTTCGAGCTAAATTTTGTTCTTCATCTCATTTTTTTACAACAAATACCCCAGCTAAATTCTTATTTGCATTTCACATAGTTTTTAAGGACGATTCAACAAGCTAGAGTGAAATTCGTCGCAAAAAAAAAAAAAAAACAAGCTAGAGTGAAACAATAGTAAGACATATGCATGATATTGTTTGGCATTTATATAGCAGTTAAGCGCAAATTGTGCCGTACAATGCGATATCTTCGTAGACGGCGCGCGGGTTCGCTATACTTTCCTGCTGTAGCTATTTGTGGTTTCTGTCATCAAATAGTTGATTAATCATTAGCGGTTACAAGTTGCTATCCACCACCAAAATCAGTTGAACGGAATGTATATGCTCGAGAGGCAATGATCTGAAAGGAATAAAAAATAAAAGAGACATATGCAATTAGCTGTGAGGGAATAATACGTTAGAATAAAGTTGGTG
>JAAXCT010001532.1:0-159451 GCA_012490785.1 Eragrostis nindensis | reverse complement strand
GATGTCGACGGCCGCCGGCGCGCGGCGTGGGGCGCAGCACAGCCTGCCGCCGAGCTCCGTGAGGGCGTCGTGGTCGCCGATCACGCCGCCCGACGCGGAGAAGCAGGGCGGGTTGGGCACGACGTCGAACATCTCATCGCGCAGGGAGAAGCGCAGCAGCTCGGTCGGGCGCGGGTCGTCGGCGCTGGCGACGATGGCGGTCCAGTAGAAGGCTCCCGGCGTGCAGATCGGCAAACGCGGTGCGACGCCGTACGGCGGGTCCTTCGTCGGCTCCCAGCCGCTTGAGGCGCCGAGCGTGAGCACCTCGTGCCCGATGTCGTAGTCGTAGCCCACGCCGCGGCCGTCGTCGTCGGAGTCGACGTAGTCGAAGCGCCGGTAGAAGCACCTGGCCACCTTGTACGTGCCGGTCCAGGGGTCGAAGCCGAAGGCCACCGCCTCGTCCACCACCACGCTGGGGCTGCCCCGCGGCAGGGCGGCGAACTCCCGGGTGGCCGGGTTGGAGAGGAAGAGCTCCCCGGAAGCGGTGGGGACGAGGACCATGCCGTCGCAGTGCACCGGGTGGCTCACGGCCGTCACGCCGCCGGCGGACCACTCCACCGCGAGCATCAACTCGGCGCGCACGGCATCGCCGCCGGGCGAGATCCGCCGGAACTCCAGCTCCTTGGAGCGGGCCACGCTCCAGTGTTCCTCGAGGCGAGGCTCGCAGGGCACGTCAAGCACGGACGGCGCCCGCGCGAGGGAGAGCTGCAGGTGGCGGCGCACGAAGCGCGGGTCTTCCGTCGCCGCGCGCCACGAGCGGCACACGGACCTGAAGCGGAGGAGCGACTTCACGGGAAGGCGAACCTGGACCTCGGAAACAAGTATCTCGTCGGGTATGATTGTGGTGGCTGTACCCGACGCCACAGACTGCCGGCGTTTCGCCATTGGCGAGCGCGGTGTCATCACGCAAAAGTTATTTAGGCAGGCTGTAGATTGATGGCTGGCTGGCGCATGATATATCAGCCGCTATCGAGAAACACTACTGAGTCCGAGTCGTAGTCCGATCAGGAATCCTTCACTGCAACAATTTTGGACCTGGGCAGAGTCCGATTGGGAATCTGGGGCAGAGCCTTGGCCGTGGCTTGGGGCTTTGCTAAACACGTCCAGCTCGCACACGGATTCGGACATATATCCAAATGGAGCAGAACACGTCAGAAACAAAAGGCAAATTTTGCAAGCCTCGTACATTCATAGTCCAGCAACAATAACTTGGGTGCTGTTTGGATCCTGGAAATCAGATGTGGGATAGGGAAATGAGAGGTGGGATGAGTTAAATCCTATGTTTGGTAATCGGGAAAGGGAAATGGAAAGGGTTTGGGTTAGGGAAATGACCGCCCCATATCCCGCCGCTCCAAACCCGACGGGAGAGGTGGGTTGAGGAGGGAAATGGGCGATGGACACCGCTTGCCCTTGCATCGTCGTCATCGCCGGCGCTACGCTTCACCCTCCGCCTCAGCGCCCCGGGTTCAAGTTCCCCAACCGCGACTGCAACGGTCGCGCTCTCCCTCAGCTCCCTATCCACAAGGCTCTCACCGCCGTCGCCAGTTACATGCGGGCCTTCCTCGACTCTCCCAGTCCCAGCTCCGCACTGCCAGGATGGAAGGGCAAGGCCCGTGCAGTGCCGTCGGCCGCTAGGTAAGATGCATTAGCTTCCCATTCAAACAAATATGGCTTCTATGGTCTGAAACTGGGTGCCGCTGGTGCTTGCTCGGCCCAATTTTTGGAGAAATTGCATTGTACGGATCTAATGTTGGCCGAATTTGTGATTGCTCCCTTGTTGTTGAGTCCTTTTCCCTAAATCACTTCCGTGTTCAAGGTGTAAATCCCGTCAAATTGGATTCAATTTAATCATATCTCGCTCTTCCCTTCTTGCTTATAACCCGTTAAATCCCGTTGCCCGCCCTCGTGAGATGCTTGCAGTGGCCATCCACCGGCGAGCGCTCCCGGCCAGCTACGGCCTGAACTGAAGTTGCAGGTCTTCGTTGCTCACTGGGCTTGGCCCGTGCGATTCTTGCAGGTGCGCTTGGACACTGATGCGCAAGAACTCAACGGAGCTCTGATTCGTTTTGCCTTTCTCGCATGCTATAGTGAAGGGCAATTTGGTCCAAAATAATATCTATCCCTATCCCCAACCCAAGTCAGACGAACAACGGAATGGAAATAAAAAAGAATTTCCCATCCCAAATCCGATGCTTCATATCCCAGGCCTATTTCCATATCCCCAACCCAAGTGTATCCAAACATCACCTAGTTGCTGCAGAAAAGTTCCAAACCCCATATGACTTCAAACGTATTCCTGTACAGAAGATTGCCAAGCCATAAAACTTCAAACTCCAGTTATGGAAACACTTTTAAAAATAAGTTCTTTGAGTTATAATAGAGGTCATAAAAAGTCTTTCCGGATGTTAGCTAGAGGGAACGGGAAAAGAAGAAAATAATGGAGAGCTAGGTATGCTTTCAGTACAGTTGTGATCTTCACCTACTTATATGGGGCAAAGTGCAAAACATAGTCGGTCTAAACCATTTGGATTATACGGGGGGCAAAGTGCAAAATATAATCGCTATGAAACATTTGGATTATAAGGGGCAAAGATGCAATTCAGGGACATATCGGTCGAGATTGCAGAATTGTGACAACTGTTGTAGTTTTTGGTATTTCTAGTTTTATCACTTCATGATTTAGTGGCTGTCTGTGTCCAGATTCTTTCATGGAAAGCATAAAAAGATTTATCAAGTCTTGTTTTATGATTTCCCAACGTATTTGGCAGAAAGATTGATATATGTATGGTCTGTGGTAGAATATTGATCGTTTATTTTTGGGCACTAAAACAACTGGATGAGACGTGCGCTTTGCTCATCTATGTTCTACTCCGGTGATGTTAAAAACGTTGGTTACTTCAATAAACACAACAATAAATCAAGGATCTGTGTAGAAGATGCGGCCATAATTTCAAGGAATGTTCACCGTGAGCTACAATACCAGCCTCCATCCGTAAGAAATGCAAATGATAAGGGGCAAATATGATTTGAATAGCAAAATATCCTTTCTTACAATAAGAAAATCTCGCAGCATCTACCGAATTAGCGGTGGCGGGTGGTTCCGAGGAACCACTCTCTTCTCTCCGTTCCTATCCCCTGCTACAGTACTTGGCAAGGCGAAAAGGGGCGGCGAGCCGATTCCGGCGGTGTGTCGGGCGCCGGAGAGGGCGGGATCCGGCGGATCGCCGGCTGGTCCTTGTGCATAGCCTAGGTTAGAGTAGGTTAGCTTAGGTTTTTGCTTAGGTTCCGCGTCGGTGGATCTTTGGTCCCGGCGGCGGATTTTGTTGTCTGCACCTTCTTGCTGCGTGGTCGTCGGCGCGATGGACTTCGCGGAGGAAGGTTTGCGTGACTCTTTTGCTGGCCTGGCTTTCTTCTCCGGCGGTTTCCCCTCCGGCGTCAAGAGCTATGGTCTTCTTCTCCTCCGACCTCCTTCTGCCGATGGAGTCGTCATCGTCTTTGGAGGTGTCGTGAGGTTAGTTTGCCCCATCCTTGCGAAGGGCTGGTGGCTTCTTCTGTCCCCTCGTGTGAACTTCGGCTTCCGGCCGTCGGCTTCCTTGCCGGCGGTGGCGGATCTTTTGAGCGGTTCGAGCCGTTGTGGAGGTCGCCGATTTTCGTTCAGCGTCAACGAAGGCGTCTGGTGTGTTACGGGCGTCTGGATCTTGCGGCTCCAACAGCATGTTGCTTCCTCTTCGGCTCGGGCAGGGCTCATCGACGGCGAGCGGCGTCCAGCTTCGGCGAGGCGTCGTGAAGGCCGGCGAATCTCCTGGAAGACGAAGACTTTTACAAATAGGCCCTTTGTGTCCTTACTTGTAATTTTCTTTTCTTCCAGGGTGTTTTCTGTAATCGGGGACTGTACTGTTCTTTTATCCTAATAATAATCCCCATCCCTTCGCAAAAAAAAAAAAAAAAAATCTCGCAGCATCTCTATATAAATAAGCCCCTCTTCCGATCTTTACCAAAATCTCCCTAACCAAAAAAATATTTTGTTATGGCTCCGAGGACGTGGAAGCGCCGCCCCCGCACTGAGCGGAGAGAGCGTTTGGATCCAAGACTCGTCCGCGTCTTCACCCACTCGGTCCGGAGTTCGTCCACGCAAGCGCACTACCACGGCCGAGCCGTGTTTCACGGCGCATCCGCGCCAGCGCGGTGGCGCTCACTGCCGCCGGCCTCGCCGACGGCTGCCGTGACGCCCCGGGAGGCCCCCGCTCCCGCCTCGCCCACTGCTCCAGGTGCGCGCGAGGAGGGGCCCTGCTCCAGGCGCGCCGCCCACCAAGAAAGGCGTGCCGCGGCGTCCGGCGGCCGCTCCGACCTCCTCCGCGTCGTGTTCCGCGGAATTCGCCAAGAACGGCGCGACGCGGCGTCCGGCGGCCGCTCCGACCTCCTCCGCGTCGTCTTCCGCTGGATTCGCCAAGAACGGCGCGACGCGGCGTCCGGCGGCCGCACCGACCTCCGCCACTTCATCCGGCTCGCCGCGGCTCCTGGCGGCCGATTCTTGGAGCGCGGAGTCCAAGAACGGCGACGCAAGGACTTGCGCTGCCGCTCCGACCTCCACCGCTTCATCCGGTTCGCCGCGGCTCCCGTCGGCCGATTCTTGGAGAGCGAATTCCACCAAGAACGGCGACAGGAAGACTTGGGCTGCCGCTCCGACCTCCGCCACTTCATCAGGCCCGCCGCGCCTCCTGGCGGCCGACTCTTGGAGCGCAGTGTCCACCAAGAACGGCGACACGACACACGAGGACTTGGGCTGCCGCTCTGACCTGCGCCACTTCATCTGGCTCGCCGTGGCTCCCGGCACGGCAGCCGCTCCTTGTACCGCGAACTCCGCCAATAAACGGCGACGCGAGGACCTGGGCTGCAGCTTCGACATCCGCCTCTTCGTCCGGCTCGCCGTGGCTCCCGGCGGCCGCTCTTTGGACGGCGGAGTCCACCAAGAACGGCCCGGCGCGGCCCCCGACGGTGGCCTCTCCTCCCGTGCCGGCCAATGGCGCGCCCCCGCGCATGGGGACCAGCCCTCTGCTTCGACTCCCCACCCGGTGGGAGGTACTACTACTGCCCCCAGGCGCGCGCACGGAGCCCGTGCCGCCGGGTTGGCAGCCTCCGCCGCCTGGCACACGCTGGGTGCTCCCGGCGGCCGGCACCGCAAGACGTCTAAAGTCACTCTGTTAGCTCATTTAGGAATTGCAGATCCTTGTCTTGCGCTAGTGGTTTAGGGTGTTAGTAAGTACCTCGTAGAGGTTTTATTGCAGAACCTTGTCTTGCCCTAGTGATTTCCACTCCTCAATTGGACAAACGCTTTTGCTTCTTTGTTTGCAATTCCAGGAGGAGGCAAGGTGTGTAGTCGATCAATTGTTGTGCTCAAAAATAGTTCACTGGCCAACCTTTGCCTATCAGAATCAATATGGTAACCCCTTTCATTATGGAATTTGGGATTGATTGATCATTTGATGAGTCATAATCTTGGTGATCTAGTATGGTGCCGTGCTGCTCAAACATCATTTTCACTGTAGGCCTGTGGGATCATTTCCAAATCCGTATTTTGGTATTGATTGATCAATTTTTAGACCTTGTTCACTGTAGAAGATCCCTGTTCTAGTAATGAAACCTCCAGATGATGTTGCTGAATGTCTATTCTGTGGTTGTGGAGCCGTTTTATTTTGTTTTAAGTACACATTAACTGTATTCATCTATATCATGGCAATTTTGGTGGTACACTATTTTTGTAAGAATGGAAGATGCAACCAAGTTAGGAAGATATTATTCTGTGGGTTTAGAAGGGTCTAAACCCTGCCGATATTGCTACATAAATATGTTTGCTGAATGGGTGTGCTACCAAAGGAGTCCTTTTGCTTTCAGCAATTGCACTTCACTCTGTCAGTAATTGCACAACCAATAAAATAGCGTAGGGGACCCCACAGTGTACAATGACAACATGCTTCTACCGTGTAATGTTATCTTGGCACCAAGGAAATTTTGGGTTTCACAATCTCTTGTGCCTTAGCTCATGAATTTATGAAGCAAGGGCAGGAGTGGCAGGGTCAGAAGGTCAACGATTATGCATAGAAGATGACAATGTTGCTCACAACTCTGTTCATAGGGAAGGCGAAAAAGCAACATAAATACTTCACGTCTTGCAAGCTCCAATGCAAAATGTTCCTTTATCTTTGAAGTGGGATCGGTCCAGGATAGGAATAGGATTTGGTCTAGGCCTTCTGGCAAAAAATGAAGAGGTCGGCTGGCTCTATTATTGGTTGTTGAGTTTAGATCCAAAAAACACACTTAGAACGTCAACTAGAACTAATTTTATAATTTTATTTCTTCTAAGATATATGGAATTAAAAAAAGGAAAAGGATACGACGGCCTACGTCGGAAGAGCGGTACTGAACATGAGAGAAGGATTTTTCAATACTGAAAGAATCAGTCATAGAGCTGCAATTAAAGTTGTATGAAAGTGGCATATGCCTCTAATAATGTTTGCATGAAAGGGACCTGATGCATATGACAAGGTCAGACCGAGACGTGGCCGTTACAGTGTAACCATGTGTGCGATTGTTCGCACGTTAGATAATCTTAGGGGACGACTGTTGGGCGTGTATCGGTGTATGTGAGCATATGCGTTCGTTCTGAGTAAAAAAAAAAAAAAAAAAAAAAACTATTTGGACTCCATATTATCCTAGCGACCATACTAGATATCCTGCTTGCAAATCTATCTACTTGTGCTTGAAGGAGTTGCTGAGCGCGATACCGACGGCGGCAACAGAGGAGGCTGAGCACCGTCACAGCAGCGAGGATGATCCGCCTGTTCCTGTAGTACACCCCGTGAAGCCTGCCCCTGGTGCTCCTCAAGCGTCCCGAGGTACAGCTCCTGGCGCGGCAGCGGGTTGAGCAGGCCCTCGAAGAACTCGACGGTGCGCCGGCCGGTCGCTCATGGTGCTGAACTTAATCCATCTGGACCGAACAGCTCCTCGATGTCCCGCTCGACGCGGATGAGAGAGCCGAGGATGGCGAAGTAGGAGCTCACCCCGCTGCGGCCGTTGGACCGGTCCGTGACGCACCAGATCGAGCGCCATCATGTTGATCAGCCGGCTGAGCGCGAGCAACAATATTGTGTGGTCTCTTGTGTTGAACTTATCTAAACTTGGAAGCGCGAGCAACAAATAATTCCCTCAAACACAAGCAGATTTGCAAGCTGATTAGCATGGTCTCTTGTGTGGAACTTGTCTAAGGCTGACTTCAACAGCGGGGCGCAAACGCATTTTTGCGTCGCGGAGCTACACTGTGCCTCGTCGAACGACCTCCAACAGATACGCAAAGACATGCCGCACTTTTGCACTCGAGGAGAGAGACGGCGCATAGATGGAGCGCCTCTCTCCTCGAACGCATTCGCGTGAAGGTGGGCCCGGCGCGGAGGTGGGCGTGCTGCGGAGGCGGAGGGAGGTGGGCGCGGCGTGGCGCCGCGGAGGAGCCCGGTCCGTGACGACGGCCGCCGCCCCGCCCTCACCGCGACGGGCGGCGCTTCGGAGGCCAGCGCGTCGCCTCGACGCCGTGGAGCAAGGTTGCCTCGACCCCGTGGTCTGGGAGCGGCGGAGGCCGGCGGCAGGCGAGTGAGAGGTCCCGGCGGGTGGAGCGGCGGAGGCCTGGTGCTGTCGGCCCGCCGGCGGGATGCGGCGAGGTAGAGGCGGCGTCGACCCGCCCGCGAAGGGGCTCGTCGCCTTCCACGAGGGCGCCATTTTCCTTCCCCAAGCCTTTCCTTCCCTCTCCCGAACTCCATCAGCCATGGCCGTTCCTCCCCAAATTAGCCGCCCACCTAGCTCTTCACAGCCAAATCTCCGCCACAAATGGATGCGCCATGAACCGAGGAATCGATTCCCCCAACCCCTGGCCGCCCTCTTCCCCTTCCCCATGCCGGATTTGAGCTTCCAAAGCTCGTCCATGGCGGCCTCGAGCGCGTGCGCGCAGGGGCGAGAGCGGGGCGAGCGCGGCGAGCGGGCGAAGAGCGCGGAGAGCGGGGGCAGAGAGCGTGCGCGCGTCGCGCGAGCGCGGCGCGCGGCGGCCTCGAGCGCGTGCGCGCAGGGCGCGAGCGTGGGCGGGGCGAGCGCGGCGGGCGGCCTCGAGCGCGTTCGCGGGGCGACTCGGGCGCGGCCGGGGCGCGAGCGCGTGCGCCGGCGCATGCGCGGGGCGACGCGGGCGCGGCTGGGGCGAGCGCGCAGGCGGCCCTGCTCTGGTGCGCACGCAAGAACACGGGCACCCAACGCGTGCTCCGTCTGCCACAGGATCCCGTCCGCCGCCGTCCTTCTCCGGTTTTGTTCGCTGCGGCGGAGATTGCGAGGCTGGCCGTCGTCCTTCCCCGGCGCCCGGCGCCTCTGCAATGGCGCGCGCGTGCGTGCCGAGCTCCTCTCCCGCGCACCCTGCGATGCCGCCCCGAAAATGCCAGCTGCTGTTGGAGATGAAGCGATGAGGAGGAGAGGCATGCTACTGTACACGCGAGCCAAAGGTCAATTTGCGTCTCAAAAATACATCTCCTTGTTGGAGTCAGTCTAAAGTTCGATTGACTTCGTTGTCAGTCCTCCTCGGTGGAATAGTCGTCGGTATATGGGTGTCACGTGGGACCTGCTTGTCGTACCCTTCTCATAAAATTATGTGATCTCTACTTTTCAAAGTATAGACAACTATATCCTTAACGGCCTCTATTCCTGACGTGAACGGCTGCTTTGCTGCATGTTTTTTCATAGGCCGTTTAAGCTATTGAACACGCTGTATATAAAAGAAACAGTTTGAGTGTGCCATAAAAAGCATCAACTTACTACCATAGAAAAGGATAAAGAAACACATATCTCACCAATAATAGATAAAAACACGTTGCTGATGACTCGCCTGTAACCGTTCAGCACAGATGTGTCGCTGACATTTTGGCAGGAACCGTTCATTAGAGCCGGCCTATGGGAAAAATAAAACCATCATACTCTGGTTCACTAACCGATGCCCACCTTCCTCAATGTTGTGGTGTGTAGCGCGCTCAACAATCCCCTCAAAAACAAGTTACTATTATTATATATATAAAGGGACAATAGCTCATTTGGATAGTGTCTCAAGTGGTGAGGCCTCCCACCAGGGTTCAAATCCCCTTGCTGGCAGCCTAAAATATAGTGGCAATGATGCCGACTTGGGTGGTATGGATCCGAGCCATTGGCTGGTTTGGGCTCTCCTACCTGAGGGTAGTTGCAGTAGTCACCAGCATGATCAACGGTACTCGTCCTCAATTGTCTGTGCGGACCTATAATTAAGGTGATGCCAGGGTTCGGGGGTTTTTCTTGACCAGTGAAGGTTGAGCTTCTCTATCAAAAGAAAGCCGTGAGGGCGGTCTTACGGCCACAGGTTGATTTTTTTTTATTTTTGTTCTTTGTTTTCCTAGATGAACTATAGATAAAAAAATTAGTTGCCTGCAACTGAGATGGATTAAAGACAATTGTTTTTGAAACCCGATGAAAAAGAGACGTGTGTCACACAGCAATGCGGAACTTCAAAAAAGACTTTTAGTGTGTATTGGCGGTTGCAGAATCGTTAATCACAAAACAAACCGAGACTCCTGCTTACTCTCCATTGAAAACACAAAGGTGACAAAGCATAGCACAAGAAACTGGTATCATCACACAATGAGCGTTTCACATCCATTCCCAATACAGAAAAAAAATACGCATAGCTAGATTGTATAGGCCCTACTGAGTGAACCGTGGTCCAGCGTGGCCTTTATTATTATTCTGCACACCATCTAGGACGGTAGGGGACATGACTCAATGGATCAAATTTCGACACTCACCGCTGGCGACAGGACTCCGGCGATAGAATCACACAGCATGCTTGACGGCCTTGCTGTAGCCGGTCTGCAGGTCCCAGTACCTGCTCCACAGCATGATTCCACCATAATTCTCGGACAGCTGCACGATGGGCAGCACCTTGGATGTCAGCGTCCCCGGCTTCACGTACCCGCTCCCGGCAGCGCGCGGCGCGGCCGGCAGCCCCAGGTACACGGAGCTCCGAGGCAGGCTGATGGTCCACTTGTTCCAGGCCTCAGTGAATTCCACCACGTTGTCGGCGCGGTAGCTGCATACGGGGTTGTTGTAGAACTGGACGTGCACGCGGTCGAAGAGCCCCGTCCGGAGCGCCTCCCCCAGCATCCGGTCCGGGAACGGGCACTGCGGCGCAGCCGTGATCCACACCTTCTTCTTCCCCTTCTTGCTGTACTCCTTGAGGTACCTGGCAAGGTCGTCGTAGTGCTTGTTGCTCCCGTGCTCGATGTCGAAGTCGATGCCGTCCAGCACGGCATTGCCGAACGGCCGGGACTTGGAGCTGCCGCCGAGGTAGAGGTCCCAGAGGTGGTCGGCGACGGCCTTGGCGTCCTCCTTGGAGGAAAGGGAGTACTCGCCGAAGCCACCGCCGATGGCCAGGAGGACGAGAATGTCCTTGGACTGGCAGTACTTGACGTGGTTGCCGACGGTGCTCCATGAGTGGCCGGTGAGGTCGAGCTTGTAGTTGCCGTCGCCGAAGTGGGTGAGGAAGGAGATGATGACGGTGGAGTAGAGGTTGCTCTCGCAGGCCTCGCGAAGGCTCCCCTCGTTCCCGTTCTGGCCCCAGTACACCGTGATCCGGCCGGTCTTGCCCGTCGCTGCCACAATTCTGGCCGACGAGAGAAGCACACAGAAGGTGATGGCCAAGGCCATAAGAGCTGCCATCTTACCAATGGCCATTGAGGAAGCTAGGTACAAGCTTGTCTGCCTTCACTAGTGTTCGGGTGTTGGTGGATGCGTGGCTTTAGACCTTTGAGCAGAGCCGGGAAAGTTTGTTGTCGCCAACTGAAGAGATCAGGGTATGACCTGTTATGTCCGGGTCTTAAACATTTTTTTATAGAAAATGTCATGTTCTTAAGCATGGAATCTTCCGATGATTTCGGTGGGATAATGTGATAAACTTGAATATGTCGGGGTCAATGAGATGCGTCACATCGTGGATTATAATATTTTTTTGCCAACGGTCTGATTTTTAGTACAAGCTAGTTCCTGACGTGTGTAAAAGTCAGCAAAATACTCCACATCATGTCTGACATACATATATGATCACATCTCACAAATACATATGAGACATAAATGATAGGTACGTGTATTATGCGCCAATAATACGAGCTGGTCAACGGACCAACTACTTAGCTGGCTCCGAAATAAGGACGATGTTAACCGCCTCAATCAGCACAATCTCAGTGTGGATGGAGCTTGGAGGTGCGCGACATCAACTAACTGTTCGTCCTCTTGTGCCGGCGATGGTCGCAGCGGCAATCAGCGACCTACCTACCAGAAAAAAGTGCAGTTGAACCCGAAAACCCAGAGCGTCCAGGGTCCTCTGCCGTTGGTGAACCAGTCGCGAAAACTGCGCCGTGTGTCACTACACGATAAATATGTAACCTAGCTTCAAGTCCACCAATGTGTGCAGAACGGGCATATGTCAAAAGTCAAACGCCTTCAAGTGAACCAACTCACAATGACTACGTGATCATCTACCAACGGTACGGATGTGGCGACCAGTGACGAAGCTAGAACAAAACTAATACTGGTGCCGTGCATGTAGCAAATTGTGTTATAGAGTGGTTAATTCAAAATTTAATGGATACAATTATGGTGATTATTTACCAATAACTACTGAAGTGTACTTTCATCATTGTGCATGTGCGCCAAATATTGTTGTCACCACCACTGGTGAAGCCATGTTTATAAGTGGCCAAGTGAGTTGTTTAGGGATCGAAAAATTCCTAAGCCTACATTCATTTCCAACTAGCGGATGTAGTTAGCTCTGCTTGCCTTGGTTAGGTCTGCCGTGCCCGGGTGATGGCACTGCCTCTATCCTAGTCAAGTCTAAGAGAGAGTCAAGTTTCTTGGCCTCCAAGTTAGTCAAGATTACGCGTCACATCATTAGTTAAGTGCACCTCGAACCGTCTTCCTCCTCCTTCTACAGTAGCGAGCGGGCGATTTCGGGGCGACTCCATCCCGGCGGCGGTTCCCCTCGGTCTCCCTCACCTCCGGTGGCCCGCGGGGCTCCGGAGGGTCGGGAGAGCGGCGGAGCCGCCGTCCGGTCTTCCTTTTAGCTGCTAGGTTAGGTGTAGCTTAGGTTTCCCCTTTTTCTAGGGTTAGGTTTACGGGTGCTGTCGCCGGGCGTGGCGATGGTGGCCGTTCTTCGGTTCTCCCTCGGCAGATCTGGTGGACGGGTCGTCGGCGACGGCGACATGGCTACCGGTGAGGCCCTGTGGAGTTTTTCTTCCTCCGTTTCTTTTGCGAAAGGGTGGAGGATCCGTTGCTTCCCCTTGCCGGCGGTGCCGGTGATGGTGGAGCGCGTTCCCGGGCTATCGGCGTCTTCCTTGGATGTCGATTTCTTCGGTTTTTTGCCTCGAGCTGCTGGTTTCTCGGAGGTGATGGTGGTTCGGTTCTTGTTCTTCTTCCCGGAGCAGTCGCGATGGCTGGCGAGACGCTTTCTTCGTGACATGGGCATGTGTGCTCATCTAATCGGCTTCTCCAACCATGAGTTGTGGTCGCGAGCTGGGAGGGAGGTCAAGGCCTGCTATGGTCGCCGGCGGTCATCGGCGGTGAGAGGATTTTGGATCGGGAAGGATCGAGAGGATAAGGGAGTTCGTTGTAATTTTCTTTTCTTCGAGGTCCTTTCTGTAAAATGGTTTCAGGGGTGCCCCTGTAAAAAGGCGTGGGTTGTACTGTTTCCAAGTTTAATATAATGCCCTCCCCTTTTCGCAAAAAAAAAAAAAAAAAAAGGTTAGTCAAGATCTGTGTTCTCGTGCCGGAACTATCTAAATAGTACCGACTCAGAATACAAGCAGTGTTACTTACAAACACTGCTATGGTGAGAACAGAGGTGCTTACCGAAATGATATTTGTGGTAGTTACGGATGCCCTTTGTGTAATCCAAGCAAAAAATTAAAGAATCTAGTCAGCGACAGCTAGCAGGACCGGCAGTCAAGACTTAATTTGCAACTGTGCGTACTCATGTTAGGATACATATCCCACCGGCATATTTAATTTTATTATTTTCAAGATGCCACATCATGTGAAGTTCACCCAGAAGAAACAACTCTCTATAATGGTAAGTTTCTTTTTGTTGTTTAATAGGCAAATTAAAGTATTTAATTAGTATGCCGTCCTGCTGTTGAATAGTTGAATTATGGGCTAGGCGTGAAACAAAATATTAAGTATTAGGGCAGATACAATGCTACACGTAAGCAGTTTCATAGCTCGTCTCATGCAACGCCACATAAGATTTTTGATGAAGTGGAAGAGAGAGAGGGTGGTGAGAGAAATAGGTGGTTGTTTTGCTAAACAACCACCTCATGCGCTAAAATTTAGAAGTATGAGACAACTTATACACCATTGTACGAGTTATAGTTGCCATGCAATAAATATTCCTTAGTCATCCATAAATTAACGAACGATGCAATTTCTACGAGACAACTAAAACAATCACCCATTGTACAGATGGTCTGATAAGCAGTCTGAAGATTACGTGGCTTGTATGAGATGGCCTATGCAACAACACCATTGTTGTCCTTAGTGTAAGCTTTATGCCCTATTTTATTGGTTTTGATGATGGATCGGATGGTGCACGATACATCAGCACATGCTGATCTGGATATTACGGACCTGTGTTGCATCGCTTATATCGATCATGAACGTAACTGTCAATTTCAAATCATGGACCCAAGTGAATCACTACCACAGAAAAAGTTTTGAGTTACGGGAATTTAAGGCCTTTAGCTACTGATTTCGACCCGTCACTAGTAGTCCCTAATATATCTCACTCAATATAAATTATCAAAGTTACGAAATATATCTCATTAGAGAACATATTTGATGGACATATAAATCCCCATTTATTACATGTTTTGTATGGTTACACGTAAACACAATGTGACACTAACATATATATTTGGAGGCACAAATCTATGTGCTTCAACCGTATGCCCGCGCATGGCGATACGCTATGCATCCAACGGGCCTTAATTATTATTCTGCACACATCTAGGGCGGTAGGGGGACATGACTCAGTAGATAACATTTCGAGAATCACCGCCGGCGATAGAACAGCGGCGAGCTCTCTGTCATGTTATGTGATAGCATCACACAGCACGCTTGACGGCCTTGCTGTAGCCGGTCTGCAGGTCCCAGTACCTGCTCTGCTCCAGAGCATGATTCCACCATAGTTCTTTGACCGCTGCACAATGGGCAGCACCTTGGATGTCAGCGTCGCCGGCTTCACGTACCCGCTCCCGGCAGCGCGCGGGGCGGCCGGCAACCCCAGGTACACAGAGCCCTTGGGAAGGCTGTTGGTCCACTTTTTCCATGCGCGGGTGAAGCCTGCGACGTTGCCAGCACGGTAGCTGCAGACTGGGTTGTTGTAGAACTGGACATGCACGCGGTCGAAGAGCCCCGTCTGGAGCGCTTCCCCCAGCATCCTGTCCGGGTAGGGACACTGTGGCGCCGCCGTGATCCACACCTTCTTCTTCCCCTTCTTGCTGTACTCCTTGAGGTACCTGGCCAGGTCGTCGTAGTGCTTGTTGCTCCCGAGCTCGATGTCGAAGTCGATGCCGTCCAGCACGGCGTTGCCGAACGGTCGGGACTTGGAGCGGCCGCCGAGGTAGAGGTCCCAGAGGTGGTCGGCGACGGCCTTGGCATCAGCCTTGGAGGCAAGGGAGTACTTGCCGATGCCGCCACCGATGGCGAGGAGGACGAGGATGTTCTTTGACTGGCAGTACTTGACATCGGGGCCGACGGCGCTCCATGAGTGGCCGGCAAGGTTGAGCTTGTACTTGCCACCGCCGAAGTTGGTGAGGAAGGAGATGATGACGGTGGAGTAGAGTTTGCTCTCGCAGGCCTTGCGAAGGCTCCCCTCACTAGCCGTCTGGCCCCAGTACACCGTGATCCGGCCGGTCTTGCCGGCCGCTGCCACGGTTGCGACCGATGAAAGGAGCGCACAGAAGGTGACAGCCAAGGTCAGAAGCGTTGCCATCTTACCCATGGCCATCGAATAAGCTATAGCTTGTATACCTTCACTAGTACTGTTCTAGTGTTGGTGGATGCAGGGCTTTCGTTTCCCGAGCGGATGCTTTTATAGGAGGAGCAGGGTTCGTTGCAATCAATTGAAGCGATTAGGGTATGACCAGTTATCTCCTGATCTTAAGCATGGAATCGTACGATGATTTCAGTGGAATCATGTGATAAGTTTGATTATGCTGGGGTCAATGAGACGTGGCACATCGGGGATTGTAATATCCTTTGTCAATGGGCTTGTTTGTACCACAAGCTAGTCCCTGACGTGTTAAAGTCAGCAAAATACTTGTAAGTCCTAATCCTTTGCCCCAAGTCGAAGGCACATTGATTGAGGGCATGTTTGACATACATATGTGTATAAGATCTAGTATGTAAGATTAGTACGTGCATTATGCAACAATAATACGAACTGGCTGCATGCAAGAGCGCATTTGAAGCATGTACTTTAGTCAGGAGTCGTGACTCGACGCGTGGCCCGGGTTTTAGGAGCAGGTCAACCTCTAGCTAGCTGCCTCAAAGATTACGACAAGACTAGCTGACCCAAAAACAGGCGCTAGCTTGGATCTTGCAGTTGTATCCTCCACTAGATGATCGATCATCATCTGGTGTCGTCCATGGCCGTGGCGGCACTCTGCGAGCTAGTCCTTGGAAAAAATAGCGCCAACGACCCTGAGAGCCAGAAGTCTAGGGCCATAGACATTCATTTTTGGTGACGAATGAAAGGTACTGGATTTTGAACTGCCTATGTGTATGACAAAGCTATGATTCAATGTCATCAACTCATGTAATATATTAACTTTCAATCTTATCCTTCAATATTTTTTGCTAATAATTAAATGCATTGACCATAAACTACACAAAAGAATATCGTGTAACAATTGTATAAACAAATCGATCCCCCACGCGGCCTTGACTGCAGGTGCCGCCGGGCGAGCCCGTCGCTCCGAGGAGTCGCCGGTTGGAGATCGCTGGCACGGGGCGCTGGGCCGGGCGAGCCCAATGGGCCAAAGCTTTTGCCGGCGCTCGGGGATCAATCGTAGGGACCAGGAGCATCGATGAGGGAGAGGACCGGATGCTGCGAATCAGCGGGCGGCGGCGTGAATCGGCGAGGCAGCGTCGACGATGGCGACGTGGGAATCGGGTGTCGGTGAGGGAGAGGACGGGAGCGATGCGAGAAGCATCGAGAGAGTCGCTGATCTTTATTTTAGCGAAGACGCACAGCACAGGTGGGACGGGGCGGCCGTGGCTGGATCACGATCGGACGGTCCTCTGCGAAGAGCTACAGGGTAACAGTAACGCACAGTAGAGTTGCGGAGCCCGTCCGCAAAAACTGAGAAACTCTTATGATCCGAATTTTTTTTTTCCTTTTCATTCAGAATGATGGAACGTGTTGTTGAATTTTAGCACGGAAGGTTTGAGTATCAACTGCATTGAGAAAGTATGTGAGAGAGAACGGAGACAAGATACGGATTAGAGGGAGCTCCATGGATGGAGCCGAAAAAGGTATGGCCTAGATTTTTTTCCCCTAATTAAAGCTCCGTTTCTTTTCCACCCAGATTATATAATCTAGCTTATATAATCTACAGCTCTTGACACAAATAGGAAAAACCTGACGATACTAGAAAACTCAGAGCATCCAATTTGCATAAAACATCCAGGGCGGTTAGTGGAAGTGTTATCAAATCTAAGATTGAATACTGCCATTATGTAGCTCTTGTCAAATCACAAAAATTCCGTGACAAAAACAGGTCAAGACGATTTTTAAACTGGCCAGGCAGGTTTCAGTCGAGTCTGTTAATTAAGTTTAGAGTTGGATTTTATCACCAAATTTTCAAGGGCCTCAATCAATTCAAAATATACAAAGACGTTCCTACTCTACAGATAAGAGGAAACAACCGATCTGGGGTCGGTTTGTGTTTTGTAAAACGTTCCATGCCAAACGTATCATGCTAAAAATAAAAACATGCCATGCTAGCTAGACATATGACTGTGTATTTTTATAAAAGTAGAGGTATGTAATTTTATGAATATTTAAAGGTTTTTACCTATTTTTTATAATGGCAGTGGTGGGTAATTTTTCTTTCTTTTTTCTGGTGTATTTTCATAATGGTAGAGGTATGTAATTTTATAAATATCAATAGAGACTTCGACAATTGTTTTCATAATGGCAGTGGTGGGTAATTTTTTTTATTTTCACAAATGAACGTGGGAATTTCTAAGCGTTAAGAGCGAACGTGATGACCTTTTCTTTGACAAATAATACATATAATAGATATATAGAAGATTATCTACGTTATTACAATTACGAACGTAGCATGGGCTGGGCGCAAATTTGCAGAGACAAGGCCGAGCACTGCGCGCGCCAGGTGCCCCTGGACGAAATTAGTATTTGGGCACGGAAAGGCATCCCGGCCCGGGGTAGTGCCAACCGGGTAAAGGAGGCGGAATTGATGATTTAGGACTCTTACGGATGGCAATAGCTCAAATAAGACTCTCTCGAATAATTTGCTAATGCCTATGAAATGTCCTATCTACCCTTGACCTCAGGTGAACTGCTTCGCAAGTGTATGTCGGCTCCGGCCGTCGGAGTGCCTTTCACGTCGAGCTCCGATGACCCCCGCTGTCGTTACCCACAACGTCGGCGGCGAGCTCCCCCACACAATCATCATCATCATCACCTGCAGGTCCGGGTCCTCCCATTGCAGCAGCATTGGGAGCCCGGTCGCCGGCCTTGCAGTGGTGCTCGTCGCCGGCAAGGCTGACGGCAGGTACCTCAAGAACGGGAGGGTGCTCCTCGGGATGCGGCTCAGGGTGCCCGCCGCCGCCGGTGGGGAAGGTGCGCCCCAGCGTCCTCTCGGGTTCGCCTATCGAGTTCGGCATGAAGAACCGTGTAACGTCCTGCTCCCCGAGCCGGGCCCACTCACACCTGGCAGCTCTCAAGGATCTCAAGACTGCCCTCACAACCAACACAAGTCTTTTTTGCGCGCTTTGGCCTCACTCGTGCGCATCTGGGAAGAACTTCCCGGTCGGTCACCCATCCTGAAATTGCTCCAGGCCAAGCACGCTTAACCTCGGAGTTTTTTCGAGATGAGCTTCTGGAAAAGAAGTTGCAACTTGTTGACATGAGTATTCTATAAATCCTATTAAGCTCTAGGCCAGAATGTCACATACTCACCCCTTAGAAGACCGACGTCCTCGTCGGTCAACCCCAGTCCAGGCACGTCCCCTCTTGGCTACGTCCGTGTGTCCAGTGCCAACGCATGTGCCATGCTGTGTGACCACTCTGGGCCCACACCAGCCATGCGCACCATGCCTACGCAACTACGCCCACACGCGCCCGTGAAACCGCGAGAGTCGGCTCTGATACCAGCTGTAGCGTTTTCGCTTTTCACAGGATCGAGTCGGTCCGCGCTGATGAACAGACGCAACAGTACAACACATAAATAGGCACAATTTAAGTCTTAAAGTTATTACATTAGTCCGAATTAAAACACAGAGTCGCACAGCGGAAGTTTTAAAGTGTTTCCAACACGATTAGGTCCAAAAGAAGCAACAACAACTACGACAAGGAACGATACACGCTCTCACGAGAAGAAGTCCGCATTCCAAGCCCTCAGAATGCGAACACAGGAGTTGCTCACTCCTCAGTCTCCCAGTGAGCCGTCCAGCCAAAAGGAAGCTGGCCGTCCCACTGCCCACCTCCATCCGTGGAGTCGGGGATGAAGGTGCTACCTGCACAAAAACATAAAGAGCCAAACTCTGAGTACTAATTACTCAGCAAGACTTACCCGTCAACGTGGCTAACTACAGCCGACTGTTGGTCGTATCTACGCACCCACTTATATACCGCAAGAGCACAGTGTACAGTTATAGTCTTTTTCCCCTAGAAGAGTATTCCAAGGTTTAATCGAACCACAAGGACCAATGGGAATTAAACAAAATCATCAGTAAAAGAGTTAGCCAGGCTTTCTAGTGAGCGTGAGCGTGAGTTTTGGGGAAACAGGGGGCCGTGCCGATCGGCACAGGGGATGTGCCGGTCGGCATGAAGGCGAAGTTGTCCGAAATGTTGTCTGAACAGCCTAAGGAATCTGATTAGATCACGGGGTAAGTTAGCCAAGTCTAGTTGAGATCGTAACCAAAAAACTTAATCAAATAGCATCATAAACGGAATTACTCACTTATTGATAACCGAAGATCGGTAGGTCGAAGCCTCTTTCCGGAATGCCCTGTCACGACCAATTTGCCGTAATCGCTGACCTCTTCCTACTCTACACATCATCTCAAGGATCATCGCGTATGCATTAGCGGCTGTTGAGGCACGGAGACAACATGCATTACAAGATCCCAATACTACCTTAACCACAATGGAGATAGTGAGAGATTGAACCTCTCACCTCTTATTGCCACCACAATCAAGATAATATCTAATACTTAGTCGTCACTAAGCGTAGGAACAAGTGCATGTAAAGACCATAAAATCCAGGCAATCAATAATCAAAACCATTCATCCACATATTCAATCACACTTCGATAATACATAGTGCAAGATACATCACCATCTAGTAGACCTACCTTGATGGATCACCTCTTTAGCACCAATGGTTCTTGATCAACAACTAGAGAACATGAAGAACGGGGCAAAGCCCCGGTGGCTCTAAACTTACTAGCTGTGTTGTCCCTCTGGCGGCGGATCCTGAAACCCTAGGGCCTTTACAAGTTTATATAGGGTTGTACATCAGAAAGGAAGAGGATCTCGGGAAAAGAGTCCTCGTGCCGATCGGCATAGGGGTCGTGCCGATCAGCACACATCGTGTCCAGCTCGGTTTCCTCCCTAAGTCGGTTTCGAAGTCCTAGATAGCTTCCATGTGGGCCTTCCAATCAGTTTTCTTCGAGATCAAGTCTTGTATTGCTCTTTCAAATCTTCGAGTATCTTTTATCTCTTCGTGACAAATATCTCCCAAGATTGGTTCGGATAACTTCCTTCTAGAATAAACTGAATGGTGGGCCAGCTTCGGTGGCCTTGGAGTCCCATGTGCCGGTCGGCACATGGCTGTGCCGATCGGCACAGTGGGCCTTTTCTACTGGTTCTCTTCTCTTCAGGTCCAGATCAGCCTCAATGTCCATAATGTCGTCCTTTTCATCTGTTTCTGCAATAAAGCTCCAGAACAACATATATACAAATATGGTACTATTATCAAGGGTTAATGGCCTATAATGATGACATTTATGCTCTAAATAAGGCGCAGTTGGCATATAAAATGGTATGCTAGAAATCGCCAACACCGACTCCTAGAATGCATAGGCTTCAAAGGGGTAGGCTGACACGAGGCATAACCCGCACTAATTACTTGGTCCTTACTTTCATATTTTATTTCAAATTAGTACGAAACCAATAAAACAGTGCACTTAGCTCTAGAACGGAATAAGTAACAATACATCAATCAGCAGTGTACGATAATGATAGATAAACATAGCAGTAAGGATATGTAAATACAACAGTACTAGTCATCATCATCAATCAACTCACACTACGATGTGGCGCAGTGAACAAGAGGGTGCTCATTTCCGAGAGCGGCGTCATCGATGTACATCCTGCAGGAGAAACCTGACCACACGACGCACACGCACAAAAGTTGTATGCGGCAACCTTTCGCGCTGGTCCCCCTAGACTAGGCCGGATCCAACTCCTCCCGAGAAAAGCCCTCCCGTACGGTCCCCGTCCCAGACGTACGCCCCGATTGGGAGGCATCCTTTCTCTCCCAAATACCATGATAGAAAGAGCATGCTTCCACCGCACACTAGGACAACACAGGCTACATCGGTTTACTAGGCCCATAAAACACTAGCATGTGATCAGTACGTTCAAACTTGCTCAGCGCCAACAACGGATGGTCCTTAATCGACACAGACGGGGCTACCACCGTGAGCCCAGCCTTCTCCATCCATCCTACACAAACAATCCCCGTCCGGTCTCAACAATTCCTAACTTCTGCTAGTACAATCCAGAGTAATTCCTAACATGCGAGTGGGACCTACCACTCGTCTTCTACCGTTCACTAGCCACTAAGCATAGCAAGTTCTAACGTGTCCTAGACCACATCTACAAAAATAGGACACAAGGTAGGAATTGGAAGGGTAAATCCTAATGCAATTCTAGGGTTTCACAACAACCCCTAATAGACCTAATGCACAATCAAAAACTAGCCCCAATCAAGTGAGAAACAAAACTCCTAAATAGGAAGGCATGCACCGGGGCTTGCCTGGCTCAGGAGCTAAGCTAGCGGGGTCAGCGGTGTCAGTCTGCTGCTCCTCCTGCGCCTGCTCTGGCAGCTGGAAGTCCAGAGGCTCCGGAGTCTCCTTGGTCACTACATGCCATGACAAGGAAATAATGCATGTTAGATGCGATGAAATGATGCAATATGATTTAATTATTTTGGACAGTCATTTACACTGTAAGTGCAAATGATTAACTAATTATCTTCGTCTGAAGTATTTCCTTCATTGACTCTTGATTAAGTTAATTATCTAAATTAACTTGAGAGGGTTAATTAAATTAAATAAATTTTTGAAAATTAATTTGTGTCCAGTGGCATTTTTCTGGTGAATAGTACGACTGAAAATAATTTACTGTGAAGTTTGGCGATTTATTGTAATACGGATTATTTATAATAATTTAAACAAGACAGCGGATTAAATAAATCATAAGAAAATAATTAAGCATTAACTGACCGTGCAAAAATGCTCTGTAAGTGTGATATCAGATGACTTACAACCTGCAAGAGTTTTCGATTTATGGATTTACAGAGAATTGATTATGATTTATACAAGGTTTAGTACTTATGCAATTTCCAGAAAACAGATAAACAGATTAATGTGATCTGACATTTTGGTTGGATAGATCTGCTCGCAAGGAGTCCAACAAAATTGGATTCGCATTTTTCTGATTTTTATACGATTTTCTATGAATTTTACAAGCTTTCTGGAAATTTGAGGATTAAAGATATTCGGAAAAGAGAAAAAAGAAGGTGGGCCGAAACAGATCTGGCCCACGGGCTAAGTTGCGGGCTGACTGGACCTGGGCCACACCGGGCCACGGCTGGGCCGTGCTAGTTCTGGGCCGGGCGCGCCCATGGCGGCCGACTCGCCGAAGGCGGCCGTAGCGCGGCGGTGCTCTCGCCGGACTTGGAGTCCCAGCGATCTGGCGACCAACAGAGAAGTCGGGGAGGGGTGGAAAGACAAGGCGAGCTCACCTGGAAAGATAGGAGCCGCGGGGATGGCCTGCGGGTGGTCGGCGACGAGCGGCAGCGGAGGCGGAAGTTTGGCGACGTCGCGATGGCGGAGGAGGGCACCGGAGCGGTCAGGACCTGGCCAAGGAGATTCACCGCAGCCTCGGGAAGCTAGGCGAGCGAGACATCGTCGAGGAAGGGGAGCGGAAGGAGATCGTCGGCGTTGACCTTCCCGCGGCGGCTTGACGGCGCGGAAAAGTTGGGCTCCCCGCGACGGCTTGACGGCGCGGAAGTGTTATCAAACCTAAGATTGAATACTGCCATTATGTAGCTCTTGTCAAATCACAAAAATTCCGTGACAAAAACAGGTCAAGACGATTTTTAAACTGGCCAGGCAGGTTTCAGTCGAGTCTGTTAAGTTTAGAGTTGGATTTTATCACCAAATTTTCAAGGGCCTCAATCAATTCAAAATATACAAAGACGTTCCTACTCTACAGATAAGAGGAAACAACCGATCTGGGGTCGGTTTATGTTTTGTAAAACGTTCCATGCCAAACGTATCATGCTAAAAATAAGAACATGTCATGCTAGCTAGACATATGACTGTGTATTTTTATAACAGTAGAGATATGTAATTTTATGAATATTTAAAGGTTTTTACCTATTTTTTATAATGGCAGTGGTGGGTAATTTTTCTTTCTTTTTTCTGGTGTATTTTCATAATGGTAGAGGTATGTAATTTTATAAATATCAATAGAGACTTCGACAATTGTTTTCATAATGACAGTGGTGGGTAATTTTTTTTATTTTCACAAATTAACGTGGGAATTTCTAAGCGTTAAGAGCGAACGTGATGACCTTTTCTTTGACAAATAATATATATAATAGATATATAGAAGATTATCTACGTTATTACAATTGCGAACGTAGCATGGGCTGGGCGCAAATTTGCAGAGACAAGGCCGAGCACTGCGCGTGCCAGGTGCCCCTGGACGAAATTATTATTTGGGCCCGGAAAGGCATCCCGGCCCGGGGTAGTGCCAACCGGGTAAAGGAGGCGGAATTGATGATTTAGGACTCTTACGGATGGCAATAGCTCGAATAAGACTCTCCCGAATAATTTGCTAATGCCTATGAAATGTCCTATCTACCCTTGACCTCAGGTGAACTGCTTCGCAAGTGTATGTCGGCTCTGGCCGTCGGAGTGCCTTTCACGTCGAGCTCCGATGACCCCCGCTGTCGTTACCCACAACGTCGGCGGCGAGCTCGCCCACACAATCATCATCGTCCTCACCTGCAGGTGCGGGTCCTCCCATTGCGGCAGCATTGGGAGCCCGGTCGCCGGCCTTGCAGTGGTGCTCGTCGCCGGCAAGGCTGACGGCAGATACCTCAAGAACGGGAGGGTGCTCCTCGGGATGCGGCTCAGGGTGCCCGCCGCCGCCGGTGGGGAAGGTGCGCCCCAGCGTCCTCTCGGGTTCGCCTATCGAGTTCGGCATGAAGAACCGAGAGGCCGCGCTTGGCGTAGCGGGTGAGCATTGCGCCTATCGAGTTCGCCAGCCTTGCAGGGGTGCTCATCGTGGTATCCCAAGATCTCTTGCCGTCGCCGGCGCCCGTGACTTCCCCAGCGTCCGATGGAGAGAGGAAGAAGAAGGGTAAAATAGACTTTCTTTTAGAAGAATATTCGAGGTATACACCCAGTATACACCGATAGAGTCCTATTTTAGCAAGTTTTGCTCGTGGGCTGGTCCTATCTTAGCAAACTCATCCAAGAATGTTCTATTTGAGCTATGACCATTCGTAAGAGTCCTAAATCCTCAAAAGCCCCGGTAAAGGAGGAATGACGCTAAAGGGCGAAAGGCAAAAAAAATAAAGAGCCGGCTGATCATAAACTCAAGCTGAAGCGAAAATGGAAAGAGAACAGAGCGCCGGTTTCGGTTGGTACTTTCCTTAGTCCGTTGTACATCGACTTTGATAGTTCAGATACATTCCACGTTTAGACAGTTGTAATCGATAGCCAATGTAATCGGTTTCCTTTCACGCGCCACGCCAGGCTCAGCCTTGGTCACCATATAACACCCCGTCCCCAGCAATGGTGTTATCTCTCTCTCTCTCTCTCTCTCTCTCTCTCTCTCTCTGTTAATTAGGGGGCATCGCGTCGAGTCAATCACATGGATCAATGGACAGGTCGAGCTTGCCGTGTGCCGCAGGCACACGGCAAAGCCCATTATACACACGGCGACGTTTTCGCCGTAGGTGGCCTACGGTGAAGTCCCGACGGCGACAAGGCCCGACGGCGAAGCCGGCTTTGCCGTGTGCCTTTTGTCGGGCACATGGCAAAGAGCTTTGCCGTGTGTCACCGCGGGCACACGGCGAAGTTTGCTCGTTTGCCGTGTGTCTTCCCTGGGACACACGGCAAATCCTTATGCTTTGCCGTGTGCCTTCCTCATGGCACACGGCAAACATGGGTTTACAGGCAAAAAAAATAATTGGCTCTGCTTGATTATTTCTTGTTCCATCATTTTGTAAATACAAAAACTGTTCCAGTATTGACATATATACAAAATATGTCTAACTTATTTCACATCCTACACAAAAGATTACAAAAACTTTGAAGCTTGAGATGACCAACTAGTGGAAGGTGCTAATAACATTGAATCTGCAATCACAGAATTTAACAAAATCAGATTGAATAGTAAGGTTGGTCTAGTTAAATATGCATTCTAGTGACGAATTTGATATGTGCTATCTATAACATGAAGCTACTATTTGTAGTTCTACTGACAAAACCAAAGTAAACAATGTCCTGTTATTGGGCACATGTGCTAGTTCAATTTGATGCAACATAGAAGAGTTCAGAAAAGATAAGTACTCACTCCAGTTCCTGACGGAGAGCATCAAACAACTCCCTCTTAGTCTTTTTCTCATCTCCAGGAGTGTTCAAAACTTTGTTTTGTTCCACCATCATCATAGTGTTTTTCTTCATATCCTCTGAAATAAAATATTCAAAGTTGAATGCCAGGATATTGCCATTCCATAAATCAAGTAAATCAGACATAGTGCAACATCAAGAAACCATGACCAAACACATGTATTTTAGCAACGATTCCTCCAATTCAAGTAATCTACGAAAATAAAAGAACAAATTGAAGGCTACCCAAGATGATATGAACCTGAATTTGCAGAGGAACTAACGAATCCTGGAAAAACTTCACACGAATCTCTTCTTTCCCCTTCCCTTCTCTTCCTCCTTTCTCCCTGCCCTGCTCCTCACACGCAACTGCAGCCTTGCAGTCTAGCACAGGCAGGCGCTTGCAACAAGCACCAGCAGGACGCCTCCCTTTCTTCCTCATTGCCCCTTGCGACCAGCAGAACTAAGATTTAGGAGGGAACAAGGAAAAAGGAAAGCTATGGCACGAACGTGGAGGAGCCGGTGGCTGGGGGCACGCGGGCCAGGACGGCGCAGCTCCTCCTCTCCTCCTCCGGCAGGCCCTCCTCCTCCTCCTCCGGCCTGCACCCCTCCTCCTCCTCCTCCTCCGGCCGGCGGCGTGGGGCGGGGAGCGGGCGGCGCGGCGTGGGGCGGGGCGCGGGCGGCGCGGCGTGGGGAGGGGCGCCGGCCTGCCCCCTCCTCCTCCTCCTCCTCCTCCGGCCTGCCCCCTCCTCCTCCTCCTCCCCCTCCTCCTCTCTTCCTCCTCCTCCGGTGCGGCGTGGGCGGCCGCCGGCGCGAGCCAGTGGGGCGGGTGGCGTGGCGGGAGCGGCACGGCGAGGAGGGCGGGGCACGAGGCGCGGGCGGCGCGGCGGGGAGGACGGGGCGCGGGTGCGGCGTCGACGAGAGAGAGAGAGAGAGGCGGGAGTGTGAGGGAGTGAGTTAGAGAGAGAGGAGCGGTGACCGGCTAAGTACCTAAATGGAGACTTTGCCGTGTGCCTAGATCCAGGGCACACGGCAGAGATGTTGTTCGCCGTGTGCCGCGGTCACAGGCACCCGGCAAAGAGAATTTATTTTTTTTCTTTGTTTTTTTTCACGAATAAAATGTTCGAATTTCTTTTGAAAACCAAGATAAGGCCTCAATCACATGAATATAAATTTGGCAAAGACTCCATTCTTTTATTTTATGTACTTATAGGTGAAACTGAGTTTATAAATATTAAAATGTTGTAATTGTATTTAATACATTAAAATTATCAAACGAATCTGAAAAATAATTACGGTGAAGCATTATGTGTTGTCTATTGTCTATAGAAAAAGTCATGAAGTGAAATTCTAATTCGAATGTTATTGCATCTACGATCCTAACCTTATTTTCTCTATTGTCTATGGAAGTTCTTCGAGAAAGCTTCAGTTTATAAGCCGTACGTGACAAAATGTGCAAAACCATCTCAACCATTTACCACAGACTCCGTGTATGATAAAAGGATATACCGACAAATCTCATGAATTTCAGACTTTGCTTGAATTTTATACAATTTAAATACTATTTTATCCCACGTTTGTTCAAACTGGATAAGGCCTTACACTTGCCTCAATATCATAATATCATTTTTTGAGTCACTTTATTCTATTATTTTATGCACTAGCAGTTCAAATTTGACTTATACAAAAAAATCTTTTGAATGAAATAAATTGGTTAAATATAGTAAACACAGCGAGAACTGCCCCAAATTGGAACATAGAGTATCAATCAATATATGTGAAGAGGAGAAAAAGTTTTAGAGGTGAATGACAACTTTTTTTTTGAATTTGCCGTGTGCCAAGAAGAAACACACGGCAAAGAGGACTCTTTGCCGTGTGCCACAGGCAGGCACACGGCAAAGAGGGCTCTTTGCCGTGCGCCACAGGATGGCACACGGCAAAGAGTGGTGTTTGCCGTGTGCCCCCTTTTGGCACACGGCAAACCGCTGATTTGCCGTGTTCTTTTTATTTGCCGTGTGTTTTACGAAAAGCACACGGCAAAGATGCTCTTTGCCGTGTGCCCGACGAAAAGCACACAGCAAACGTTTTGGCACACGGCAAACTCCCAGTTTCCGGTAGTTCAGGCATCATCCCGTTCATCTACAATGCCGTCAAGAAGCGACGGAGCCGGTCAGACGGAGGCACTACAGGGGCAGCTCCACCGTCTCGGCACACCCGTTCGGGGGCTGCCGCGAGTGCAAACGACGTCGTCCCTGAGCAGAAGGCACAGTCGCCAGAGCGGCGGCCGACGGGACAGAGCGTCAGGTTGTTCTCGTGCTTTAGCGGCATGTGAAGGTCGTCCGCCCACTCTAGTCGTGGTGATGAGCAGGCGGGAAAATTTCAAGCTTTTGGTGCAGCAATTTTGTTTTTTAATTTTGGCATGCTTTTGCTTAGATTTCAAGGAAAGATTTTAGGGTAATGTGTAAGAAATTTATGTGTTATAAGAATAGAGTAGTCGTACAGTAGTTTAATTGTCCGGATTTACTTTTGTTCAGTCTAAAATTCAAGTTTTTATCACCAGTCGACATTCAATCAGGCGAAGCGTTAGGATTTCGGGGTTTTGAGGAGAGGAAGGTTGGAGGAGGTTGGAGGAGGAAGGTTGGTCTGGCGAAGGAGGCGGGCGAGACGGTGGAGGCGAAGGCGGTTGGGCCAGGGTCTGGCAAGGGAGCGCGAGCCGCAATATGGTTAGTGTGGTGGAGAAAGAAGCCGCGTACCCGGCAACGGGGACACCGCCAGGGACGGCCGGAGGGGGGGGGGGGGGGGGGGCAGGGGGTTACGTGGGGGTGTGTGAAAGAGAGAGAGAGAGAGAGCTCATGTTTCATTCGACGCCGGAAGCTGAGATGATCGGATCATTGGACGTCCATCCGATGGCTGAGGACCGTCGAGAGCAAGGCTGACGAATAGTCTCCGTCTTAATTGTTGAATCTTTTTCTTCATTAGCAATTTGCCCATGTGTTTCTACAGGCGCTAAACACCATGCAAGAACAGAAGCATGAAAGCTAATAACTTGGTTAAAACCATATCACCAAAAGAAATAGGGGCTTATAAATCAGTACGTAGCATATAGTAGAATTTTGGTGTTTAGCAAATCATTGCTTCTGTCCACAAACACTAATGAAACATGAAACACAAGAAGAGCAGAGGTACATTTCTTTCCCTTGCAACTGACCCCACGTTGTTTTAGTAGCTAATGCTCAATTGTTCTGTATTATTGGAGTATGCTCATGCAATGCCATCAATACAAAATACCGACATAGTGACCCTTCATACAAGCCAGCAGGAAACATTATTGCACCTCATGCAAGCATGTCCTCTCGCGTCTCTATCAAGAGAGCCTCCATCAGTGGCTCCCACACCTAGCATCTCGTGATACGAAAGAGAGACGGCACGTCGATACGAGGAGCCGGATGCGTGTGGCTGTGTTTCAACGTGAATATGTTGTTTCTCTAGTCAGCAGTACTCTATACCATGATCTAGTGATTACTGAACATTTATCATCACAGAAAAATCAACATTACAGAGGTGCTGTCAACATATGGATCATGGTTCAGATTACGCAAGTTACCAGTTACAACTCAATTGGCACGAACTCATTTTGTTGGATAGCAGATAAAAGTGCTGGAGACTACTGAAAAACTACGAAGTTCTAACCTGGTGACCCAGCGCCCAAGATAACAATATGCATGTCATCCTCACCCCGTGCAAGCAAGCTCGCATGCACATCCTCACAAAGGCATGATGCCAAGGTAGCCCAGGGCCGCGTCTGGAGATCGGGCACGACAGCACCTGCAACAACGCACGTTACGATGGCCAGCAGCCGCGCAGCCCGCCGCGTACGGAGCCGTCGTTCGGCGTCACGAAAGCAGCCAGGTCCACACCTCGCGACCGCTGGTAGCTAGATCGAGCATCAGGGACGCGGTCGTCTGGACGTAATTCACGATTCTTCATCACAGCGATTATAGTGGTTTTAATTTTCAAATTAGAAGGGCAAAAGGTTATGATCTGGAAAACGAATTCGATTAAATTGATCAAGGAGCTCGAAGGCCTGACAGAGACGTAGCATGCAAGGATGACGGCTTCCCCGTGTTTGCCGAACCAGTGACACCTGGCAACCTGCTCAAAGAAGCCTCTTCTCTTTGAATACAAGCATCTCGTGAAGCATCTTCTCGTCGCGATCGAGCCCTCCTTGATGCAACAAAAGCATCTTCTTCGTTGGGAACCATTGTGGATTGTGAACGAATTATGGAAAGGAAACAGAGGCAGGCCAGGCCGAAGACGAAAGTCGGGGTCACGTAACCGATGTGGATTGTGAACGGTTTGTGCAGCTGGTCAGACGGATGGACCGACGAAGAAGGTGGACGCACGAAAGCGCCAGCAGACGACCCCTTCAGGAGGCAGACCATAGAAGAAATCGGAGCCGTCCGATGCAAGGCAGGCGCACGATAAAAGGAACCTGAGACGTATGATGGTGCAGTCGGACTTAAGGCTGACGGACATCTTTATTATAAACTTATTATTAGTATTATAATTTCTTTTTACAATTACACAGTACAACTCAGACACTCACAACACAAACCCTACCCCTATGAACATACATACGCAAACCCTACCCCTATGAGCATCTTCGAATACTAAGCCGGCAAATCCTCCAGATTGACGAAGTCACCACTCGCGCCTCGCTGTCGACGGCAACGTCGTCTAACGCTGAAAGCACAACGCCGTTAAATCCTAGAAAATTCGCTTCCACAGGAGTCGAACCCAGGACCTGAGGTGCTACTGAGGCTCTTGTAGCCATTAGGCTACATAGCCTTTCGCTTATTAGTATTAGTTAGAAAATGGCTTCCTAATATTTTAGCTATAGATTGTAAACATATGAAAATATAAACTAAAAGCGTTAAATCTACATCTTGTAGATCAAGCCTGCGTACCACTGTTGTGACTAATAAAGGGGTGTATGCCGCGGTTTAATTATAGGCGTGTTTACATCATAAAAGTCTGCATGCACATACATTGGAAATATAATAAACGAATTTCAATTGAAAAATAAAGTCAATATTACTAATATGGAAGAAATAAATGATTACAAATTTCCAAATTAAAAGAAGAAAGTCAAAAAGAAAAACTAATATGAAAGAATCAAGAAAATGACACATTGAGAAAAATACATGGAGAATACAGAAATAAACAAAAAGAATGAATACACCCCCCTTCCTCTTCCTCTACCTCCCTCTTCCCGTTCTCTTTCTCTCTCCAACGGTTCCAACCTTATTACCTAGATCTATATCAACGTTTACATTCATGAGGTAAAATACATCAAAATAAAATGAACATATAAATGCATAAACAGATCTAATCAAAAAGTTATATTAGTAAGTCTATAATATGTGCATGCAGTAAAAAAAGGAGAAAACATTTAATATTTGATATTTTGACACGTTAAGATATTTTCCAGCATTTTGTACTGCATAAATATACGCTTCAAGACTCCTCTTTTTTTTATCAAGAACATGTTCAAATGGAATTCAGATGTCTGTAGTAAGAGCGATATGGTCCGTATCATTTGCTTAACATGTGTCACTCGATTATTGCAGCGTTTAGCATGTGTCCGCTGTTATGCGATTAGGTAGCGGGAATGCTGCACATTAATCCAGCTCAGGATCTCAATCAACGGCACCAGTCCTTGGCAGATTTGTGGTCTTACTACTAGAAAAACACCTCTATAGATACGCTTTATTTGTGTGTTACATGCGTTTATTTCATATCTATTGGAATATAGAGACGCTTCATAAAGTGTGTTGAGAGCGTCTCCGCACGGACCGTGTCATGTACTTGTAGAGATGTATTTTAGAAGCGTATCTAGAATATATGAGTTGTTTTGTAGAAACGATATATACGTGTTTACACATTTTCATACGCTTTCATAGTTACATTTATGTTATATGTCTACCATTTTAGACATGTTTTGTGACATGTCAAATTAAGTTAGACATGATTTCATTGATACGTTTATATTACGTATCTATTAATATAGACACGACATATAAAATATCTAAAAATATTATTTTAGAACCTCTCCTAAATGAGTGGTTTATTCACGCAATTAGTAGGAGTTGAACCTGAGACCTCAGTTGTTTCATGCAAGCTCCTCTAACCATCTTATCTCGCAAACAATTCTGAATAGATTTGGACATGTATTATTTTCTACTCATATGTTTTAAGTGTTTCAACTTCTCTAGAATCATTGATAGCGTGTCAAGATTGTCTCTAGATGAGGCTACATACGATGATAAAGTGTCTAATATCGTATTATTTTTATACGTTCTTCATAACATATCAAGAAGCGTCTTCGCATGAGGCTAGATATGGTCAAAACATGTCAAAATGTGATATCACTTTGAGACATTCTCAATAGCATGTCAAGAATCGTTCTTTGAGGGGCTAATGATGGTTGAAAATATCTAGCCTCATGCGAAGAAGTGTATTTATCCATGTGATCACTACGAAGACGCATGTGTCAAAATATGGTCAAAACTTTGCATCATTATGAGATGTTATCAAAAACATGTCAAGAAGCGTTCTTACAATACGTACTAACGTTCAAAGTGTATTTAATATTGTATCACTTTAAGATGTTATAAATAGCATGTCAAAAAACATGTCTATTTTGTTACCCACGTTAAAGCGTATCTAATAGCATGTCAAATTGACACGATCTCAATATCGTGGCAAAAAACATCTTTAGGTGCTGATGTAGTAACGTTTATAAAAGCGCATCTAGAAAAGCGTGCTTAGAAGACATTTTTCTTGTAGTTAAAAGGAATAGCAGCTCGGGTCTGGCTGGAAGAAGTTCATCGAGGAGAACAAATTAATCGTAGGCGATTTCTGCACCTTTAATATTGTTGGAGCCATGCTGTGGCATGTCATTATCACACGATGATGATCTAGGGCTCAATTAATGAAGCACTAGCAGCCGCCTCCAACACGGGACTTCAGCCGCCGCCTCCACCTCCTCGCCTTAGGGCATGCCGCCACTGTTTCCTCTTGGGCCCTTCTCTCTCTTCGTCTCCGGCGATCTCAGTGGCGGCTAGAGAGAGAATGGTTCCGTCTCTCTAGTAGTAATGCTAGTAGTTTGAGTCCTAAATTTATTGTTTAAGTTTACCCATGCCGTATTGAAGAGGAGATCAACAATTTGAACGAAACTTTGGTGGATTTGTTCCAGCAATTGAAGAAAAAGAAGAGGATTGGTTCCCCTAAGAAGAAGAAGAAACCAAGAAAGAAGAAACAATGATAGGTCTCTTTTGGAATTGCAGAGGGCTGGCTAGGCCAGGAAAAAGTCTTTTTCTAAGGGAAACAGTGATCGCAGAGAAATTATCATCTATTTGTTTACAAGAGACTCAAAGGAAGAAGTATAAGGATAGGTTCCTTAATTACATATCAGCAGGAAAGAAATTTGGATGGATTTTTACGCCTCCGAGACGAAGAGCAGGGGGTTTGTTGTGTGGTTTTGATTTGGAATAAGTTCCAAATCATGTCAGAACAGAAAGGTAAATACTGTTTGATGGTGGATATATGCAATAAAGAGGACAATTTTAAGTGGTCTCTGATAAATATTTATGGGGCAGCACAAGTTGAACAAAAGGATGAGTTCCTAACAGAGCTAGCCCAGTTCTATCAACAGGCAAAGTATGAAATAGTAGCTGGAGGAGATTATAACATCATGAGATTCAGTACAGAGAAGAGCAAAAGGTACTTTGATACAACGTATCCTGACAAGTTCAATGCTATCATAAATTGTTTTGAGCTAGAAGAGATAAGGATGACAGGACCTGGGCAAGTAGTACCCACAACCCCACTTTCGAGAAGCTGGATAGAGTCCTAGTCTCAACAAAATGGGAGAACCAATATTCACTAGCAACAGTCAAAGCCTTATGTAGGGATGTATCAGATCATACCCCCCTTCTACTCAAATACAAACAGAACAGAGAGAAACCAATGAATCAGTTCAGATTTGAATTAAAGTGGCTGCAACATCCTGAATTCAAAGAATTGTGGAAAAAAGCTGGGAAGAAGAAGTTACAGCAATTACTCCTATTGATATATGGCAAGAGAAGATTAGAAGATTAAGGAAGAAGTTGAAAGGCTGGGGAAAAAATATGGCTGGACAGTTCAGAAGAAAGAAAAAGCAAATAGAAAGCATCATTAATCAACTAGACATCAGGGCAGAAACAATAAATCTTACCCAAGAAGAGCTCATTCTTAAAACTGAGGCTGAAGAGCGCTATGGGAGCTTTTGGAAGCAGAGGAGCTAGAATGGATGCAGAAATCAAGGGAAAATTTTCTACTGAAGGGAGACAGGAATACCAAATATTTTCAAAGAATAGCAAATCAAGAAAGAAGAGGATTACAAGCTTAGAACATGAAGGTAGGGAGATAACAGAGGAAAAAGAACTGAAGAAACATGTGACACAGTTTTACAAGCAGCAATTTGGCCCAGAACAGGAACACAATATTCAGTTACTGGAGAATCTCTGGACTGAGCAAGAAAAAGTTAGCGGGGAGGACAATGTTTCTTGACAGAACAATTCACCGAATAAGAGGTAAAGAAAGCAGTTTTTGAGATGGAGACTAACAAGGCCCCAGGGCCAGATGGATTCCCTGCTGAATTATATCAACTGTGCTGGGATACAATCAAGTCAGACTAGATGGAATTACTATATGCATTTCATGAAGGAACTCTAGATATCTCGAGACTGAATTTTGGAGTCATCACCCTGCTATCAAAAGTCAAAGAAGCAGTTAGAATACAGCAGGACCGCCCCATTTGTTTATTGAACTGCAGCTACAAAATTATCACCAAGGTGTTGACCAACAGACTGGCTGTGATAATAGACAAGACAATTTGCAGAATTAGAGTGGCTTTATACCAGGAAGGAATATCATGGAAAGTATATTAACGTTGCATGAAATCCTCCATGAAACAAGATCGAAAGGTGACACAGGAGTGGTTCTTAAATTGGACTTTGAAAAGGCATATGACAAGGTACAATGGTCCAGTTTGAATCAAATCATGAGGCTAAAAGGCTTTGGAGAGAGGTGGTGTAACTGGATAAACAAAGTAGTGCAAAATGGCCAAGTGTGTATCAAACTGAACAATGAAGAAGGAGACTACTTCAGAAGCTACAAGGGTCTCAGGCAGGGAGATCCTCTCTCCCCCTTCCTATTTAACCTTGTGGCAGATGGCTTGACTGCTATGATTAGGAGAGCTCAAGAAAGGGGTAGGATTGAAGGATTAGTTCCTCACCTGATCCCAAAAGGGGTAGCAGTATTACAGTACGCCGACGAAACAATCTTGACTTTCAAGGATGATATAGACATGGCACGCACAATAAAGTTAATGTTGTATGCATATGAGCAGCTAACAGGTCTGAAGATAAATTTTATCAAAAGTGACGTGATTTATCTAGGAGAGGACAGTGAGAGAGCAAGGCAGCTAGCAGCACTATTCAACATTGGGTACCTACCTATCAAATACTTGGGAGTACCATTTTCATTGAGAAGGTTGAGGGTGTCTGAACTGCTATATCTGAAAGAGAAATGCTCCAAAAAGTTTGATGGATGGATTGGGAAGTTGATATCACAAGATGGCCGGTTGACCTTAATAGATACTTACCTCCGTCCTAAAATACTTGTCACTATTGACTTTTGGTCATCATATTTGACCATTCGTCTTATTCAATTTTTTTACACAGATATTAGAACAAATCTGTCATGATTATACTATCTTAAATGATAAACATATTATTAAAAAACAACTAATGTTTGCACAAAAAATTCAAATAAGACGAATGGTCAAATTTGATGATTAATAGTCAACAGCGACAAGTATTTTGGGACGGAGGGAGTACTAATCTTACATCCATACCTATATATACTATGTCAATGTACAAACTTCCAAAATCAACAATCAAAGATATGAACAGGGTCTGTGCAAGATTCCTATGGCAAGGAGGGGGGCAGAAGAAAAGATATCACCTAGTCAAATGGCAAATTGCAACTCTTCCAAAAAAGCAAGGTGGACTGGGGATCAAAAATCTGGAGAAACAAAACTTATGCTTACTAGGGAAGTGGTTGTTCAAAAGCATTAGTGGGACTGGGATATGGAACAGGCTGATAGAAGCAAAATACTTGAAAGGAAAATCCATCTTTCAGATCAAGCACAGAAACTCAGATTCAGCATGTTGGTCAGACATTTTATCGCTGAGACAGTTGATACATAGTGGTTGTAGATGGAAAATTGGAACAGGAGAGCGAGTTAGGTTCTGGTAGGACAGCTGGGTAGAAGACAAACCGTTGGAGAAATTATATCCTGAGTTATATAAGCTTACATATCAGAAAGAGATAAGTGTTAGGAAAGTGCTGGAAGGGTTAGTTCCTTTGTCATTCAGAAGGAGACTCAGTGCAGAACAAACACATCAGTTATACAATATAGTCATTAAAGTAGAACAGGTGCAGCTGAATGAATACCCAGACAGCATATATTGGCAGTGGGACTCCAAAAAGCAGTATACTGTGAGATCAATGTATAAGAGATTACACTCAAGGTTGAGAGTACCAAGGTTGGAAAAAATGTGGAAAAGTAAAATACCACTGAAAGTCAAGTTCTTTCTTTGGCTGATTTCCTGGAACTCTATCTTAACCAGAGACAACCTATTGAAAAGAGGATGGAATGGTAATGGTAAATGCTCAATGTGTGATAAAGCAGAGACCATAAATCATTTGTTCTTTCAATGCCAGTAGCATCAAGTATATGGAGTCTCATATGTAGATGACTGGGTGCATAACAAAACCAAGATATATTGCAGAGTTTATTAATTGGGCACCTCTTCACTTACTGGGCAATGAAGAAATACAATATGTAGGGCTCGCAGCTCTGTTATGGGCGATATGGACGACAAGAAACAGCGTTGTGTTTGATCATTTCAAACTCAATGATCCTGTTATTATCTTTCATAAAATGTGTGCATTTCTTAAATTTTGGGCAGGTCTACAGAGCTCGGAGGAGGAGAAGAATGCAGTCAAGAATGGAGTGGAGTTCCTAAGGAAGCGAGCACGCGATGTTGAGCTGAAGCAAAAGTCATCAGCGTTGGTGATCAGGCAATGAAGACCGTGAGAAGGAGGCAAAAACCGAACCGACTGTGAAATGAAAAGGATGTGGAGATATCGTTTATGCTTTGTTCTTAGCTTCGTTCTATCTTTGTAGCATAAAAGTGCATGGGATGTTTCGAGAACTTGTAATGCCTGAATAAGTTGTCAGGCAAAAACTTGTAAACCTGATACTCTATATCAGGATGCGCTGTAAACCGGGACCGTTTTTGTGGATCATTATTCAATGAAAAAGGAGGCACAGGGGATTTTCCCTCGGTCTAAATATATATATAGGCACCGAAATCAACCCGCTACTACCATCTTGGCATCTTCTGCTCCCTCCACGGATCCACGCCGTGGCAAGTAGCCGTCCTCTCCAGCCATGACTTCGAGGCCGATCGATGGTTAATTAGTGAGGGGCACTTTCTCTCGGACGGGTCTCCCTTACCGTCAGGAGCTGTGAGTTCCACTTTCAATGAGCTGAGGCAACAAAGTTCAATACGGCCATATGGACTTCTTCAATCCAGCTCGATTTTGTGAACTTTGACCGAAACTGGGCAAGATGAGGTGATTCATGTGTGCGGAAGACCTCAATTTGACGGGTCTCCTTTGATTTTGGGCGAGATGAACTTTTGCAGAACACTCATATTTGGTCCAATGTGATGCGACGTGAGGTTGACGAGCTAGTTGCCCTGAAATTCGCATGCATGCGTTAGCACTATTCCCATTCCTTTGCTTGGTAGGCACATGCACGGTGATGAAGCTCGCTGTGGAATGCCATGGACTTTGATTGCATCAGAGTCCAGGGAACGGTTTGGTTGGGACGTAACGGAGCAAGGGAAGAAAGAGACAAGAACTAATGCAAGGACCTACCGTTGCTACCGTGCACCTACTGGAAGGACGGTTTCGTTTTCTATATCAAATGACGTGGAGTGATTTGGTAGTACTACTTTCAGTTTAGGTGCCATTTTAGGCTTGGACGGGGAATGAAGGGGACAGCACTGAAAACGATAAGCAGTAAATTAAGGAGGAGAGAGATCGAGAGAAACCTGCATCGGAAAGTGTCTTCTGTTAAGCGATTGGGTAGCGGGAACACTGCACATTAGTCCAGCTCAAGATCTCAATCAACGGCACCAGTCCTCGGGTCTGGCTGGAAGAAGTTCCTCGAAGAGAACAAACTGAACTGATTTCTACACCTTTACCGCACGTTCTGGCATCTCGTTATCGCACGAAGTATCGGTGTATGGGTTATATATTGGTGTTCAAGATCGTTGCAATATTAACATGTTTCATAATATTTTGTCTTGTCGCAATAAATTAAAGTTTTGTTATTATGTTGAATAATGTATACCTTCCCAGTTTGGAACATAATTTAGAAACACTTTGTGGCCAGCAACCGCGCGGAAAAGAGCGGTCTCATACGTCAGATTTCCCATTTTTCCTCGTTATATTTCCTTATCATCAACGTTACAGTGGTGTCCTGTTTTTTCTTTTTAGAGTGTTTATGTCTGCAGATTGATAGGAGGGTTCCTGTGAAAAGTGATCACATGGACCTATATATTGGCTCTAGTTATTTGCGGACCCTGGCGAGGTCGGCACCACAACAACCAGATGAGTGCAGCTCCACAGAGCAGCGATGTGAACCAGGCAAGGAGCTGCTCTGTGGAGCTGCACTGTTATCCTATTGAGCTATCAATACTTCTTTTGCTGGTCGCCATTGCTGGCCACGGATGGAAGTGGCCAAAAAAGGGTACAGGACAACATGCCGCAAGAGATGACGATAAGGGTTTTTAAGAAGAGACCACTGATTGTCAACACGAGCAGAAACCAGCCAGACTCACATACTGACAATGTATTCCATTCTCCAATGGAGTCAAAATATGGCTAACAATGGAGCAAAGCCCCCTGTCGTTGGCTTTTGTGGTGGCTCTCAATTGGAAAGAGATAGGTGCATTGGGAGGGAAACATGTCAATTATTTTGGAAAAACTAGAGAATGCCAATTATTGGGGGATGGAAAAGGAGTACCTTAAATGTTTTATCAAGTTCGCTGCAATTTGGAAACAAGCTTGTTTCATTTTCTTCTGAGTTCCTGTATATTCCAATTATTACCTATTTCTCTTCGGCTACTGTACTCTTTCAACATAAACTGGTGATTCATTTACTATGAAATATATTGTCTTCTTACGCCCTACATTACATTTGTCTATAAGCAGAAAACAAAATGCATAAACTCAGTTCATCCATTTTAAACAGAATCAAAGGGGCACACTGAAGGTATATCCACCGCGTAAATCACCACACATTCTGGCTCTTCTGGGCACACTTACAAAAACTCGAGCCAACCAGAGAATGACAGACTGGCTGAATAATCTAAGCAAACGGTTCGAGAAAACCAATGGTACTAATTTTCTGCTGGACATCAGCACTAAATGTACTGAAGAACTACACCTGATAACATCGACAATTATCGCAACGGATAAGGGAAGTTCCTCACGGATGAGAAGTGTCCCAGATCAGGCCAACACTATCACACCCATGGAAGTTTCCATGGATCTGAACCCCACAAGAGGATGACAGTTGCAAACACCTGGCCTCGCATGCCACTGTGCCCAATCCAGTCAAATCATGGCTTGATAAGCACCCTGTCCTGGAAATTTATGTACCACCACTACATATGATTCAATCATCCATGGGGTTCCATTTATACTTTCTAATGTTGTGTTTTTTATGATCATGCTACCCTCACATCATTTTGTACCAGATTAGGTCACCATTTCTTTGGAATGCTGCACATTTTAAATTGGGTTACATATAGAGTTTCGGGCGCACGCCGGTCCCATCTGATTCAATGTAGGACATGAAACTAAGCATAGAAGGTTTGAATCTTGTAAACACATCGAGCTAAGAAAATCTGCATTAGTACCTCCATTAACTGTTCAACTGAACTACATAATAGTAGTGTAGCCTGACTTACTGATAATTGTACATTCCAAATAAGAGTCTAATGTTTTATCAAAGAGTCACATATGATAGAAAGTGATGGCTGTTTGATCCCTAGTTTATCGATGGTGTGACGACGGCAAGCCACAGGGTGCGTTCAATGACAGTAAAGGTGCAGACATCGCCCAGCTTGATTCCATTCTCCTTGTAGAACATCCTCCAACCCAACCCCGAGACATGGTGGCAGTTATTCTTGTACGGGACAACACGCACCTTCCAAGACATGGCACTGCTCATTGAGGTCTTGAGGGTGATAATGCAGGGCTCGGAGAGTCCAATGCCCTCACAGAAGCCCCGTGTCAAATACTGCAAGAGTTGCAATTGCATTAGTAAAAAAAAAATGCAGGCAATAATTAGAGCTGTGGATGAATAATGACTGCTAGAACTGAGCTATTCGATTTTGATGATATATTTTTGAAGTGCAAAGTGCATACTTAATACGTGAATTATTTTTTCTGGTGCTGATGTTGATTCGTATATCATGTGCAATTAAAGAACCAAATAAACAATAGTGTTAGTATGCTGGCAGAAATATCAGAGCTACTAACATTCTATATCCGAGCACAACTTCTAAACATATTTGTCCTGCTGAATGAAACAAGTTTATCCTAATTCGATCTTGCTCTTGTTAATACATAAACGATTGTGCTTACAAGTGTTTTTTTTCAGCCGTGCTGGTATCGACCTTCTTCTCTATCCAGGCACCGGGTTGCATGCTATTAAAGACACATCGTAATAGCTTCCTCTGTCCCATACTACTTGACCTGTCATATTCGCTCTTTCGCTTCCTGCTGGAAGCAGAGGGAGTTTCCTGCTAATTATGAATGAATTTTAGTGTTAATACTTGAAAACGCAAAGAGACTACTGGGTTGATCACTAACTCACATGGTATTCCTCGGAACTTGTGATAATAATTAAAACCCATTGCGTGGGCTCGATGACGTGGAAGGTGCAGATGTTGCCTTCCTTAAGATTGTTGTCCAAGCAGAACCTCCGCCAACCCTGCCGAAGAATGTAGCTGCCATTCTTTTGTGGGTGACCGCACACCTGCCATTCGGTGTTGTTTCGTGAGGTCCTAAGTTTGATTGTGCAAGTTCCCTGCAACTTAACTGCATCGCAGAACGATTTTGCCAAGGACTGCAAAATAGAATCTCATGGTCAATGATTCAATATATAACATAAAGGATGAATATTGACTGCTAGAGTGAATTATGTTAATAAGTTCAATAACATCAACATAAATGACATATACACATCCACTAAATGTATGGTAAATATATGTTCAGTAGGAATAATAGTTCCACTTACTAGTTCCTTTTTAAGAGTGTTGGCATTTATCTTCTTCCTGATCAAAAATGGTGGCATGGTTCTATAAATTGACCTCCTCCATGATGACGCCTTTTTCGAGGAAGCCATGCTGGATTCTAGGTTTTCTTGTTCTTCATCTCTAGACAAAATGTTGGTGCTCTTCTGAATGGATGCTATCTGCTCCTCTCCCATATCTGGTAAATTTGAAACTTGATTACAAAAGTTAGTATTTGAATTCTTGTGTAAGTTTCGCGAGGAACTGCGGCAGCCTGCGAAGAGCAGTTGTGACGCTGCTCGTGGTTGCTGCAGCTATCTGATGGAAATATGAGGTACAAACAATCAGTTTGAACTGGGAATTGGAACTTCATATTGGAACTTCATTAAGTAATTGATAACTAGAAAACTGGCAAAAACATCAAAAACACAAAAGCGAACCTGGATCACTTCAGCCCTAGTTTAATACAAGTAAGTTATCTCACACTTCCCGATACCAGTCATTGTCCACGCAGAGCCCATAATGAAATGTCCCCGTTGGCTAGGAAGGCAAACCGAAGCAAATCCAAAACTATCAGCAGAGTTTGCACAAATGTAATCAGGAGTCCTAATTAATATTTGGGTCAAAAGTAAATCTAGGCAGACACCCTAATCTTATTTTTAGGTGCCATTGCAGCACGCAGTCCCGAATCGCAGTAGATCGGCAGTTCACCTGGAGTCACCGCGGTAGCGTACACGGTACACTCGATCATTGCATGTCCCTGTGCCAACTTCGCCTTTAATGTGTATCAGTGCATGGAGATCACTTAAGGGAAAAGGCTGATGGGCAAGCAAAGGCCAGCTGTAAGAAAAATAGAAGCACACAAGAAAGCATGGCTGCATGTATATATGCTGGATGCGATTCGGCCAGCCATCCCATTCAAATTACGGGCATGTGTAGAATCTGAACAACAGGATATGGGATTTGCTGGTCCGACGAAGCGATCAAATTGAGCATGATTTGTAAGATCGTCTTTGATCTATTGAGAAAAACTGGGATTTGGGACAGACATGGAAACTCGGGACAACAGTGCTGCTATGTCTCAATCTAATAACAGCAGAGCACGCAGCTGTGTATGGATGCTGAGTTTGCTATTCATCAGATCAAATACGAAACAATGAAAATAACTTGCTACAAAGCAAAGGTGAATCAGATCAACATGTTGAATCTTTTTTCAGAAAGCAAAGATGAATGTTCAAGGATAATTACATAGCAATGAGTAAGATATCGTCCAAAATATGAAAACGAATGGACAAATTGACAGTAGTCAACAACAGTTTGCTGATACATCCATAGTACGTGTAACAGCCATTAATTACTGGAATAATAGATAGATATGGTTGACCTCTCGTTGAGAAGACCACACAAATTCATGAACTCCAAATTACAAGATCTACGTTTACCTGTAAGATGGTGCGGTGGCGAAGTGGCGAGGACAAGGCAGCCGCTGGCGTCGAACGCCTTGATGGTGAGCAAGCCACGGCCGCGGTGACGTAGCACCACGAGCCATCCCTCGCCGACGCCGCACGCCGCCGCGAATTCCGGCCACCCGCGCCCCAAGAACGCGCCGTCGCCGTCCTGCTCCACCTTGACGTGCCAGATCTTGGCAGAAGGGCCGACCAGACAGGCCTCGCCGTCGCCGATCTCTTGCGCGAGCTCGTCGGGGATGCGCTGCAAAGAGGATCCGTCAGTCTCAGTTTCCGCACGGCTGAGACCACGTCGCCGGCGGCGAAGGAGTTGCTCTTACGTACCAGACTGCGATGGGTAAACGGCAGCAGCAGCCTGAGGTTGTTGGATTTGGAGGCGCCGCGGTCGCCGGAGGAAGCCATGGGCGCCTGGGTGATATGCGTCGGCGACTGTGAACTGATCTGAGAAAAGGGGAATGCTTGGGTTAGGGTAGCGCTGAAAACGTGTGTGCCAGCACTACCATCTAGAGGCATGCAGTGATCGGGGTCCTCTGCATTGATAGTTGCCTTTTTAGCATTAGCTCCCATCTCGATCGTCCGCGCCGAAGAGAAGGGTCCTGATTCATTCCCATTTTCCAAGCGATGCGACCGACAACGCGCGCTCGCCAAAGGCCGGCACCTGGCCTTGCACGCGCGCTCGCCGGAGTTCGACGCCTCGCCTGCGCGCATACTCACCGGAGGCCGCCGCCATGCATGTCCCTCGCTCGCCTTCCATGCCTGACTGCGAGCTCGTCCGATGCCACCGAGAGCCTCTCAGGCTCAGGCTCTCACTATGGTCCGTCCGTGAGCTCGCCGGCCGGAGGCCACGACAACACCCGCCTGCGAGCTCGTCGGAGGCCGCAGCAACACCCGCGTGCGCGCTCGCCTGAGGGCGTAGGCACCTTTCAGTCCATGACGGAGATGGCACGACCAGCGCCACCGCCTATGACATGGTAGATAGTAGAACCAGTCGTCGCCGGATGCTCATTCGCATCAAGAGCAAGAAGATAATATAGCGACGAGGCAAGCGGATAAGATTTTGCTGACCAAACAATCTCAGCCGTTAAGATGTACACAGACGGCCCAGATGCTGCCTAATCCCAAAAGTGCTTCCCTGCATTGGCTTCAGCCAATTCAGAGGACCCCGATCCCTTGGTCCTCACTCGTCAGATGCTAACGTACGCTGTCCCAGGGTTCTTTTTTTTAATTAAAAAACAAAATAACGCTGCCCCAAGGATAAGATTTTGGGCACCTACGTTCTTCCATCTAGACCGTTGATTTCTCTTCGGTAGCAGGACATGACACTTCGCGCATTATCAGGGAATTCTTTCCCGTAGCTCCAGTAAAAGTCTTCTTTTTTTTCGGATACAGCAAAAGCCTCTCGCTTAGCCAAATATACATACTTCTACACTAAGGCTCTTTAGATTATTAGCTAGCAAAGTGAGAAGGAGATCGCAAGAACCAACGTGAAATCAGGGTTTTTTTTTTTCACTCAGGATCATTCATCTAAAACCTAAAACCTATCCAAAAAATCAAAAACATATATGTGGCGCTATGCATGACTGGGGCGGAGAATACCCAACAGTGAATCGGTGGTTTCCACTCTTGGTCATACGTTTACTGTGTGTTATTACCGGCTGTCTAGGGCCGTACCCAAGAATTTTGGCGCCCTGTGCGAAATGTGAAATGATGCCCCTAATATATATGGGTGACTTGAACTCTATAAAGAAAATATTTCTGGACTTACTCAACTGTAAAATATGCTTGCTTGATTTCTAATAAGTCACAGCCCATCGATTTGAAAAAAAAAAAGGAAACTGAAAATCCACACATCATGATATTAAGTTTGTGCTTTATGACATGGACAGAGGCCAACTCAACATGTTTGCACTTTATTCAAAGATACTGGTAGAACAAGGCAAGAACACGAGAGTTGGTTGAAAAACTAAAGAGTTGATATTGTCTAAAGGAGGGAATTGGATGTATCCATAGCCGGATTTGTCTAAGAGAAATTCATGAACCAGTTTATACAAGCAGAAAACGTGTGTGCCAGCACTACCATTTAGAGGCATGCAGTGAATGACTGCCAACGGAATCTTGGTCCTCCCTCGTGAGTTGCTAACGTACACTGTCCCAGGGTTCCTTTTTTTATTTTAAAAAAACAAAAAAACGCTACAGTACTCCGGAGGCGAAAAGGCGGAGTTCTCCTTCCGGCGGCGGTTCCCCCCGATCCCCTTCCCCTCCGGCGGCCCGAGTGGCTTCGGAGGGTCGGGGGATCGGCGGAGCTGCCGTCCGGCCACCCTTATACTACTTGTATAGCTAGTAGTGTAGTTCTCCCCTTGCTAGGGTTAGGGTTCACGCCGCCGTCCTCCTTCGCGGCGATGGTGGTCGTGTTTTGCTTCTCCCTCGGCGGATCCGGTGGTGCCGTTGTCGTCGTCGACGGCTGCTGCTTCCTCGGTGAGTCCGTGTGGAGTTTCTTTTCCTCCGTCTCTTGTGCGAAAGGGTGGAGGACCTTGTGGTTCCCGTCGCCGGCGTCGATGGCGATGGTGGATCTTGGTACCGGGCTGTCGGCGACGTCCTTCGTTGCCGATTTCTTCGGTTTTTTGCCTCTCTTAGTTGGTGGTGGCCTATGGTGTTTGCTTCGTGTTCGTCGGGTCTTCCAGTGGCGGTGCGATAGCCGGATTGATGCCTTCTTCGTGATATGGGTGTTCGCGCCCATCAAATCGGCGTTTTCCAATGTTTGGAGGTCGCGGCCATGGAGGGACGACGAAGCTAGCAGGCGCTGTTGGTGCTCGCCGGCGAGGAGAGGATCTGGCGGAGAGGTTCTAGAGGAAGAGGGAGTTTGTTGTAATTTTCTTTTCTTTGGGACCTTTCTGTAAAAGTTTCACAGGGGTGTGTTTGTAAAAGGTGTGGGCTGTACTGTGCTTCAGTTTAATATAATCCCATCCCTTTCGCGCAAAAAAAAAAAAAAAAAAACGCTGCCCCTAGGATAAGATTGGCCACCTACCTTCTTCCATCTAGACCGTTGATTTCTCTTCCGTAGCAGCACATGACGCTTCGCGTATCATCACTCATCAGGGAATTCTCTCCCGTAGCTCCAGCAAAAGTCTCTTTTTTTTCCGGTACAGCAAAAGCGTCTCGTTCGGCCAAATATACATACTTCTACAGTAAGGCTCTTTCAAATTATTAGTTAGCAAAGTGAGAAGGAGGTCGCAAGAACCAACGCGAATCAGGTTTTTTTCACTCAGGGATCATTAAACCTAAAACCTATCCAAAAACATATATGTGGCGCTATGAGTGGGGTGGAGAAAACCCAACAGCGAATCCGTGATTTCCAGGTCATATGTTTACTTTGTCGTTATTACTAGCTGTCTAGGGCCGTACCCGAGAATATTGGGGCCCTGTGTGAAATGTGAAATGAGGCTCATAATATGCATGACCTAATATTGGGGCCCTGTCAGAGGCGGATCCAGGAAAATCAGTCATTTGGTGTCACTTCTATAGAATTCTTGTGTATGCTATACAATCAACACTGATTAAACTATTATTTTAGTGAAGATTAGCAAGTAACAACACAAAATGGGCCTGGCTCTGCCCCTGGGCCCTGTACCAAATGTAAACATATGCTTGTTTGATTTTTAATAAGTCACAGCTCATCTAAAACCTAGAACCTATCCAAAAACATGAAAAACCTATCTGTAGCGCTATGAGTGGGGTGGAGAAAACGCAACAGCAAATGTGTGTGTGTGTGTGTGTGTGTGTGTGTGTGTGTGTGTGTGTGTGTGTGTGTGTGTGTGTGGCGCTGATGAATATTGACTGCTAGAGTGAAATTCTGTTAATAAATTCAATAGCATTAACATGAATGACATATACACAGCAGCTAATTCAATGGCATATGGTTATATAATTCATAGCTTTCATATACTAATATGTAGCATGAACTTAATTATATTGAGGTAATTGAAGTAAATGATCAAAGGAAAATGTTTGGCGCTGCTGTCAATAACGAAATAAAAGCTACTAACTGAAGTTTAATGTCATACCCTAGTGAATTTATGGTCTATATTCTTGTTCAATGGATGGTAAATATTACTTATCAGTAGGGAAAATAGTTCCACTTACAAGTTCCTTTTCAATTGTGTTGGCATTTAACTCCTTCCTGATGCAAAATGGTGACTCGGTTCTATAAGATGACTCCCGCCGTGATGATGTCTTTTTCGAGGAAGCCACACAAGCTTCTAGGTTTTCTTGTTCTTCATTTCTAGGCACAATAGTGGTGCTCTTCTGAATGGATGCTACCTGCTCCTCTCCCATATCTGGTAAATTCGAAACTTGATAAGAAAAAAATTTGTTAGTATTTGGCTTGCACTCAAATCCACAGCAAATAGATATAACTACGTCGGAAGTTTATTTAATTACACTCACTTTGCACCAGTGTAGTGTCTGTAAGTTTCGACGCTCTTTCAGATTATTAATTAGCAAAGTGAGAAGGAGGTCACAAGAACCAACACGAATCAGGTTTTTTTCACTCAGGGATCATTAAACCTAAAACCTATCAAAAAACATATATGTGGCGCTATGAGTGGGGTGGAGAAAACCCAACAGCGAATCGGTGGTTTCCAGGTCACACGTTTACTTTGTCGTTATTACCGGCTGTCTAGGGCCGTACCCGAGAATATTGGGGCCCTGTGCCAAATGTAAAAATATGCTTGTTTGATTTTTAATAAGTCACAGCTCATCTATTTGCAAAAAATAAAAGGAACTGAAAATCCACACATCAAGATATTAAGTTTGTGCTTTATGACATGAACAAAGATAAACTCAATATATTTGCACTTTATGATGAGTTGAAGCATTGGCTGCTACAAATTCAAAGATATTGGTAGAACAAGGTAAGAACACGAGAGTTGGTTGAAAAACTAAACAACTGATATTGTCTAAAGGGGGAATTGGATGTATCCATAGCCGGATTTGTCTAAGAGAAATTAATGAATCGGTTTGTACAAGCAGAAACTGAGAAGAGGAATCAGTTTTTGCTCGATTTTGCATGGCATTTTTAGAAGGTAACCAACGGACTAAGCTTATGGATACAGATAACAAGAGTGAAGCTTGGGAAGGTTAGATAGATGATGAAAGGCCACGAGAGAACTAAAGAAAGTGTTGGAGTTGCCTAGGCGTTGCTGCAGTTACTTGATTTCCATTGATGGCCAACAACTAAGAAAATGGTAATCAGTATGCACTAAGCAAAATTTAGCCCTTTGCTATCGCTCATGTTGCATGTTTTTATGGATTTTCGTATTCCTCCCGGAGTTGATGGTTAACTGACCTGACTCTTGTCAGGCCTCCACTTAGGATTATGTGGGGATACTCTCTCTTTAGTCTCATGTTGTATCACTTAAAACCTAGTCAAAGCACTGTGAGTGACTAAAGAAAATTGAAGCTCGTGAGCCTTGACTCTTTACTTGCCCTTTACTATTGTTTTACATACTAAGGCAATATATCTAACTACCAACATTTATTCAAACTAATACAGAAGTCAAAATTAGTATAAAAATAAAATGTTAAGCGGCCTCAGGTTTTTATGGCTAGCATACGCACAATTTAGAGCCTAAAAAATTATGCACAATTTAATTCATCATGAAAATTTTTTAACAAAAAACCAGATATGCTTGTTTTTCTATGATTTTGTGGAAAAAGATAGGGTTCTTTACAAAATTGTTCTATTAATTTTGTGAGTCTTCGTCGCAAAAATTTGTGGGTCCGACCATGGACCTAAGCAAAAATTGTCGCCCTCACTTAACATCCAGTTTCTGGCAGTGGTTTCATATACATTTTGCATAGATTAAATGCACGGAGACATACACCTGACCCAAATAGTTCAAAGGATACCTGGATTTGTTCCAAACTGGAAGGTATGTAAACTTTCAATAAATAAATATAATGTACTAATAAACACTCATTTCATGCAATCAGGCAAAAAATCCAGAAATTAATAATCCAACTGGGTTAGGATATGAATTTACGACACATCACTGAATTGTTGCAAGTACTCATTAACCCAAGTTTGTTTGCTGATAACATTCCACATTTCAAAACATTCAACGATCACATACGACAAACGCAGTTTATCCACGAGTGACAACAACTTGCCACTGTGTGGGCTCAATGACGTTGAAGCCTTGAAGGTGCAGGTGTCGCCTTCCTTAAGATTGTTCTGCTGGCAGAACCTCGGCCAACCACGCCGAAGAACGTAGCTGCCATCCTTGAGTGGGTAACCGCCTACATGCCATCTGGTATTGTTTGTTGAGGTCCTAATTTTGATTGTGCAGGGTCCCTGCAACTTAATTGCATCGCAGAACAATTTTGCCAATGACTGCAAATAGAATCTCATACTCAATTATTCACAATATAACATGGCACGGATAAATATTGACTGCTAGAGTGAAATTCTGTTAATAAGTTCAATAGCATTAAGATGAATGACATGGACTTTAAATGACATATGGTTATATAATTCATTGCTTTCATATACTAACATGTTTCTAACTGTTAGCCTGAGCTTAATTATATTTACGGTAATTAAAGAAAATGATGAAATGAAAATGTTTGGCACTGCTGTTCATAGAGAAATAAAAGCTACTAACTGAAGTTTAATGCCATACCCTGGTGAATTTATTGTCTATATTCTTGTTCAATGGATGGGAAATATTACTCATCATTAGGAAAAATAGTTCCACTTACAAGTTCCTTTTTAATTGTGTTGGCATTTAACTCCTTCCTAATCCAAAATGGTGGCTCGGTGCTATAAGATGACTCCCGCCGTGATGATGTGTTTTTTGAGGAAGGCATGCAGGCTTCTAGGTTTTCTTGTTCTTCATTTCTAGGCAAAATAGTGTTGCTCTTCTGAATGGATGCTAGCTGCTCCTCTCTCATATCTGAGAAATTTGAAACGTCATAAAGAATAGTTAGTATGTGACTTGCACTCAAATCCACAGCAAATACATACAGCTACCTCGTAAATTTATTTAAATTACACTCGCTTTGCTCCAGCGTAGTTTCTGTAAGTTTCGACGCTCTTCGGAATCCATCAAGATCGAAAACATGGACTCTAAATACCATGTGCCCCTCGTACTTCAACAACAGGGTTGTATCACCAGGATTGGTGATCCCATGAGACGCCATATACTGTGACCAAGCACCCGTGAAGAACACGTGTGGCTGATTCATCTCAAGCTGAATGGGAACACGTTCCAGCTCTAGGGGGTCAACTATTGTAGCGATATTATTTTCCATGTGGTCTTTGGTTATGTGCTGTTCAACAAATTCAGTAGGCATTGGCTGAAACAATAGATAAAAGAATAAAAAGTCAGATCATCTTAATGCAAAAACAAAGTGAAAAACAGAATAACATTTTACGAACCATCTTTTCCATGAATTCTTGTGTCAGCATAGCGAGGAACCGCGGCGGCCTGCGACGAGCGGTTTTGCTTCTAGTGGTTGCATCAGCTGAAGGATATAAATAATCAGTTTGAACTTGAAATTGGAACTTCATCATTAAGTAATTTGTAACTTAAAAACTGGTAAAATCACCAAAAGAACAAAAGCTGACCAGAGTTACTTAATTAAGCCCTAGTTCAATACAGGTAAGTTATCACATGCTTCCCAATCCCAGTTTTAGGAAACCACTAATTTGTACTCTCTACAGAAGCAGCTGCACTTCTGTAGGATTACAAAATCATAGATTTGGCAAAGCAGTTTTGTGATAGGATCTACGCCGATCAGAAACTTTATTGATCTCTCATTTCCAGTTTTGTGATAGGATTCCAATCCAAGAATAGAGTTTATATTTAATCACATGAGATGTCTCATATTTCTAATTTCATTATATTTCTTTGAGGTTTTGACGCCATGGGGTAAAAAAAGGTTCAAGCGATATTTGGTTGCGTCCCTGCATGAAATGGTCCAGGACACAATGTTGTTCAGCCGATTTCGATGCACGAAGCGATCCAGGATCAAGATGCTCGTATCCCTCTGTCCAGGATGGTTTTGTGATATGCACTCAGCCAAACACAGGATCCGGACCATCTCATGCATGGGCGCCACGATACGTACAACCAAACACAGTCACAAGCTTCCCTCTATCATGAATCAGCAGAATACTTCTAAGGAATATCTAAGACTGCAACATTGCAACAAGCAGGCATATCACAAAGAAAAAGAGTTTAAGATAAACAACTTGGACAACGAAGACAGATTTTTATATATTGGAAGAATTTTGGACAAACATTATATGATGGGATTTTACAAGGCAAAAAAAGAGTGAATTCGTGAAATAGAAAAGGAAACGTGCAAGATTTTTGTGGGATAACATTCCTGAACATAAAAGATATCACATGTAAACTGGGAAACTGTTATTCTTCCAATTGAATTTGGCAGGTTAGGAGTCAAGAACGTGGAGACTTTTAATATTGCTTTGTTAGGGAAATGGGGTTTTAGTCTACAGAATGCAGGGAATGAAAAGTTAAGGGCTGAGGTGCTTAGAAATAAATATATTAAAGCTAAGGAAACTAATATTTTTCATGTTCCACCAAGAAGTAGGGATTTAGAATTATGGAGGGGCGTTATTGGGTCTATTAAGGAAATGCATGGCTTTTCGAGATTTGTATTAGGAAATGGAAAAAACATAAAGTTTTGGGATGATTGCTGGGTCAATGTGTGTCCTCTGAAATTTCAGTTTCCTGTCATATATGAAATAACAATAAATCAGAAATGTACAGTGCAAGAAGTATTAGGGGCTAGTCCTTTTAATATCAAGCTTAGAAGAGATGTACATGGAGATTTGATATTAACCAGATCATTTTCTATGCTACTTCTTATATGAGCTCATGGAGTATCCTGTTGAAAGCAGGTGACAAGGATTTGCTGATGCAGTATGGGAGTGCGATGAAGGAATATGTGAAGAGTCACAAGGAGGATGCTTAATTTATTTCTTGCATCGATGAATGGATGATCAAATTGAAGATGCTTGAAACCGTTGCTGGTTGTATTGTAAAACTGTATGAGATGTGAGGAAAGCCAAAAGTACCAGGCACTGTAATATGGAGAAGTCTAGTTTATGCTGATGCTTTTAAGTAGTGATGGTAGATAGATGAAAAAGTAAGTCTGTTGTGCAGAGGTTTTTGCGTGTGGTTGAAAGGAGGAAATAGCCTATGCGAGGCTGATGAAATGTATATAGGTAGCTAGAACTGTTAATTTCCGTACAACGCCCGGAAGCAAAGAGGCTTTTTTTGTTTTTCATTCTTTGTTTGTAAATAACTAGAAGACTTTGCCATGCTTCTTTAGAGGCAGGGGTAATAAAATACCCTATTTTCCAAAAATAAAAAAGGAAAAACAAGTCGGACGAAGACCCTTATCTCCTGTAGTAGACCACAAATGAACTCGATCGCAATCATAACATCGTTACCTGTAGGATTCGGTGGCAAACTGCCGAGGACGCTGAGCTTTGCCGAAGTCTGGTAGCTTTGCCGAGTGTAATGACCATCACACTCGGCAAAGGCTTCAAGTTTTGCCGCAAACATGTGCTTTGCCGAGTGTCGGACACTCGGCAAAGGCTTGAATCTTTGCCGAGTGTCAGTAGAGTGTCAGGCACTCGGCAAACCTGCCGTCAGCCGTCAACCTTTTTTTTTTTGCCGAGAGCCATCCGTGCACTCGGCAAAGGCTTTGCCGTGTGTCGAAGGAAAACACTCGGCAAAACCTGCTTTGCCGAGTGTAACAATCGGCAAACCCTTTGCCGTGTGTTATCCGGCCTTTACCGAGTACCCTGGGCACTCGGCAAACCGCCTGTTTGGCATAGTGGAGGCAGCCGATGGCGTCGAACGCCTTGACGGTGAGCAAGCCACGGCTGCGGTGACGTAGGACAAGCCATCCTGCGCCGTCGCTGCACGCGCCCGCGAATTCCGGCCAGCCGCGCCCCAAGAACGGGCCGTCGCCGTCGTGCTCCACCTTGACGTGCCAGATCCTAGAAGAAGGGCCGACCAGAAAGGCCTCGCCAGTGCCGATCTCCTGCGCGAGCTCGTCGGAGACGCGCTGCAAGGAGGAATTAAAGATCCGTCAGTTTCAGTTTCCGCACGGCCGAGACGCAAGCGGAGCGGCGGCGAAGGCTTTTCTCTTACGTACCAGACTGCTGTGGGTAAACGGCAGAAGCAGCCTGAGATTGTTGGATTTGGAGGCGCCGCGGTCGCTGGAGGAAGCCATGTGTTCTGGAAAAAGGGGAATGTTTAGGGTAGCACTGAAAACGGCTCTGCCAGGACTACCATTTGAAGGCAGTCAATGACTGTCAACGGCATCTTGGTCGTGACTTGTGAGTTCGTAACGTATGTTGTCCCCTAAGGCAAGATTGGCCACCTACCTTCTTCCATCTAGACCGTTGAATTCTCTTCCGTAGCTGCCCACGACACTTCGCGCATCATCAGAGAATTCTCTTCCGTAGCTCCAGCAAAAGTCCTCCTGAGTTCGTACAACGCTCCATTTTTTCGAGAACGTATGATATCTGCCACGTATATATATGAACTCGACGAACATGTTACTGAACCAAAGAAAGTTTTGACCTAGCATTCAGTACTAGTAGCTGTCCACCGTGATCTTGTCGGCTGCTTACTGAAACCAATGTGATCATGTTGGAATTGTTGGCCTTGGAGGTGCCGCGGTACAGTAGCTAGCTAGGGAAGCACGGAGGTCTGCCAGCACTACCATTTAGGGGCAGTCAATGACTGACAACGCCATCCCGGTCGTGACTTGTGAGTTGCTAAAGAAAAAAAAACTGTCCTTCGATGGTTGATCCGATGGGCCCTTGCATGCCAGCTGATCATCACACTGACATTCAGCGCATTGTCAGGGAGTTCTCTTCCGTACGTACCTCCAGCAAATGTCCCTCCATCAGTCAAATGTACATACATTTATGGTAAGGCTCTTTTATTTAGCAAAGTGAGAAGGGGGCAGCTAGAAACATACCTCGAATCAATTTTCCACTCATGATCATTCGTCTAAAACTTATCCAAAAACATCTAAAACCTACCCGTGGCACTATGAGTGGGGTGGAGAAAACCCTACTACGACTAAGAGCATCTCCAACCGGTACTCTACTGCATCCTCTATCCTTCGTTTTGGCGAATATAGGCATAAAACGCCCTCCAACCGGTACTCCATCCCGATCTACATTACTGTTCCAATCGGTATCTGCCTCCCTCCGTCCTCTAGATGTAGAGACTGGAAAGAGAATCGCTATCGCAACCGCCGCCTGGATTCCGGCGTCCTCGCGCCATCTCCTCCAGGTGAAACTTCATCTCTTTCCTCTTCCTACTCGTTGCACAGAGATGATTTGATGTCGTAGGTCCTCGATTTGGCCGGATTTGTGTGGGATAGAGAAGTAGGAGATGGGTATTTTCAGATCTTGGCCGGATTTGTTGTTGCGGGGTATCGCTCGAGGTTCCGCGCCGTCGGCTTGCTTGCGTCGCGCCGTCAGCTCGCTCGTGCCGCACGTCCGCTTGCTTGGCGGCGTCTTCGTGGCTTGATTTGTTCTTCCAGAAGCGCTGCCTCGCCTCACTTTGGTAGTTGCTTCGATTTGTTCTTTTGGCGCAGAGGTGCGGGTGTGTTTGTTCTTTTGGTGGATGCCAAATCGACGAGTAAACTGAGTTGCAAAGCGTACTCCTCCGCTTGTTCTTGTTTGCAGTGTTGTGCTGCTGCCTGCCTGCCTCCTTGATAAGCAAATCGATTTAGGACACGTTCATGGTAAATCTGAACTGAAAGTGCTTTGAGAATGCATATAGAGATTCTAGTTTAGAGCATCGGTTGGAGCGTGCTGATAAATGGAGTATGAAAACAGGATAGAGGATACTCTATCCAGACATATAGAGGATGAAAAATGAAGGATCGGTTGGAGATGCTCTAAGGGGGTTTCCACTCATGGCCATACGTTTATTAGCAACTGTCGCTTTTATGGATTTTTCATATTACTCCTAGAGTTCGTGATTAACTAACCGGACTCTTGTCAGGCCTCCAGCTTGGGCTTATATGGGATACTCTCTTTAATTTCGTGTTGTATCACTTAAAATCTATAGCCAAAGCACTATGAGTGACGTAAAGAAAAATAAAAGCACGATCTTGACTTCTTTACTTACCTTATACTAGTATTGTTTTACATACTAAGGCAATATGTTTCACTACCAACGTTAATTCAAACTATTACACAAGTCAAATTTAGTCACAATAAAATGTTAAGGGGTCTTGGGTTTTTACGGCTAGCATCCACACTTGTGTACATTTTAGGGCCTAAGAAAATCATGCACAACTAAGTTCATCATGAAAATTTCAAAGAAAAGTCGGATGTGCTTGTTTTCTAATGATTTTGTGGAGATAGAGAAACAGATAGGATTCTTTACAAAATAAAAAACTCGACCTGCGGGGGGTAAGACAGCCCCCAGGCATTGCTTTTAAGAAGAAGACCTTCTCACGCAGGTCGAGAAAACTCCCGAACCCCTGCCCCACCTATACACAGCGGCACCGTAGCCCATGTGAGACGACCAACGACCTGGGCCGGGCCTTAGACCTGTGCTTTGGTTGTGGGACAGACGAGGGGATTTTTTTTATTTTTTTCACAAATTGTGCAGTACCCAGGGATTGAACCTGGGCGGGAGCTCTCCAGCCAATGTCCTTTGCCAGTTGCACTGTGAGTCCCTTTGCAATTCTTTACAAAATTGTTCTATTAATAATTTGTGAGTCTTCTTCACAAAAAAAACTGTGAGTCTGATCTTGGACCTTCACAAAAATTGTTGCCCTCACATAACATCCAGTTTCTGCCAGTGGTTTTCATATGCATTTTGCATAGATTAAATGCACAGAAGCATACACCTGAGCCAAACAGTTCCGAAAGGATCCCTGGATTTGTTCCAAAATGGAAGGTATGCAAACATTCAATTAATAAATTAATAACATGTACTGGTAAATACTGATATCATGCATTCAAGCAAATAATCCAGAAATATCATAGTGCAACTGGGTTAGCACATGAATTTACGGCGCATCACTGAATTGTTGCAAGTACTCCATAGCCTAAGTTCTTTTGCTGATATACTTCCACATTTCATGATAACATTCAACGACACATATGACTGATTTACGCATTATACTGGTCGTTTATCCACGAGTGATAACAACTTGCCACAGCATAGTTTCAACAACTTTGAAGGTGCAGACGTCCCCTTCCTTGAGCCTGTTATCCTGGCAGAACCTCCACCAGTCCTGCCCCAGCTGGTAGCTGCCATTCATTTTCTTGAGAACATGAACCTGCCAGGATTTGGAACCATGGATGAAGGTCTTGAGCGTGATGACGCATGGTCCCTGCAACCCGATTGCATTGAAGAAGGCCTGAGATAAATACTGAAACAATTGCAATACTATGGGTTACATGACTGAGTTCTGTAAGAGATTGACATTCAATGCATCATATGGAATGTAGCCTGCTTACCACTTGATCTGAACTCCTATTCATATCAGTCTGATTACAAGGTCATATAGAATGTAACAGACACTACAGCAGCTAATATATAGTCAAAGTACTATAATATATACTGAGCTGTTTCTATTTGCGATAGCATGGATGCACCGTCATTAATTTAAAGTGATGTCAAAAAAGAAACAGATGCCATGTTATATTGTAGCATATCATCAGTTTTAAGTTGTTGCTCGAATTAAGTTGGGCGAATTTTTATTATTGTAGGCTTCCTAATTCAGATGCATTGTCATTTAAAAGTGTGGTTCATGGACATGCCAACAAAAACAGATGCCACCCTATGTACTAGAGGAGAAAATTTATATTTTTCCAAGCCTATACAGCAGGGACATGATTATTCTTACAAGATTATTTTGTAGTGAGCTGGTTGTCATCTCCTTCTGTATCCAAGATGGTGGCCCAATCTCGTAGACGGATCGCGATCTGGTGTACGATGCCTTCTTCGAAGTAGTTCTGGAGCCATCTGGTCCCTTCAGTTCTTCAATGCTTGAAATTTCATTCTTGTTAATACACTCCATATCAGAATGAGGTGGAGGTGACTTCTGTTGCGTTTGGTTATCTGTTGATCTGATGCTTGATACGGTAAAAGGAATATGTGCTTCAGTATTTAAAGTCCATGAATCCATTTGACAACAGGTTTCAAAATAAACAAGTTATGTTTTTCTTACACCGCATGATAGTGACCAGCCACAGCATGGTTTTGACAATATTGAAGGTACAAACGTCGCCTTCCTTAAGCCTGTTGTCCTGACAGAAGGTCTTCCAACCATCTCCAAGGTAGCGGACATTGTTGTATGCAAGACCATGCACCTTCCATGACCTGGTACTGTCCATGTTGGTCTTGAGCGTGATTATGCAAGATTTCTCGAACCCAATATAGCTACAGAATATTGATGACAAAGACTGCAAGAATTGTAATAGCATTGATTACACAACTGACTTCATTGAGTACAAATACAGTTACAGTAGATGCCTAATGCTGCGGGTTAATTTTGAATTCGATTTGATTATAGACTTCTTGCTGAAATCATTCGGTAGCAGGCACAAAATTCGTACTACTAGCTAAGGAATAAGCATGTTGATTTCTGGTTTTGAGCCTTGCACTTCGTTATTACCAGCAATGTTTACACATTGTATTCTTGTTGAAATAGGCTAATAGTTATCTTAAGTTGAGCAGTAAAAAAAAAATCTGCTTACGTACCATTGTGCGCTTGAGCGTAGAAATGGTTATCTCCTTCTTTATCCAAGATGGTGGTCCCATCTGGTAATCAGATTCCTTCTGTGCTGATGCCTTTTTTAATGTGATGGTGGAGCCTTTTGACCTCTTATTTTCTTCACGACTTGGAATTTCACTATTGCCTTCACGTTTTCTGCTGGGACAAGAAAAATGTCCTTCCTGCTGACTCCCAATATCTGTAAATGCGTAAAGGGCATTTTTAGACATCTTAGTAGTCCACTGTCCACATAAAATAAAAAGTAGTTCAATTGCGCACTTTGTTTGATTCTGACGCCCTGGTCATTGAAATCTTTCTGGGAGCCGTGGAGATCAAAAGCTTTGAATTTGAAAACCATGTTCCCTTCATATCTCATTAGCAAAATGTCACCTTCAGAGATGCCATGAAACGCTAGAAAGCTTGACCAGCCGCTTGAGAAGAACATGCCCGATTCATCGTTCTCAAGCTTGACCTGCCAAAATTTGCCTAGTGGGCTAACAACAACAGCCATCGGGCTGTTCAGATACTCACCGACGACATAATGTTTTACAAATTTCGCAGGATCATCTGCATGCAACAACAGATCTGTGAATGTAAAAAACGCAAAATATTCATGACCTATATCGATCAAAAGGTTTAATACCCCAGCAAGATATGACAAAGAGCGAGGGAACATTTTGCGAACCATCTTTTCCATCAAATCCTGGTGCATAACGCTGATGAACTGCGGCTTACAAGAACCTCCTTTGCTATTTTTGTTTTCCACAACTGAAGAGAATGTGAGCTATTCAGATTTACAAACTTTCAAAAAGGGAGTACTCCAAACATTAAACAGAGGTAACATGCTTATAGTTAATTGGCCTGTTCACTTCCCTCAAAAAAAAAATTCCCTCAAAAAAAAATGGCCTATTCACTACACACAGACGAATTATAGAATAATTTTAAGAAACACGGCAATAACCAATTCAATTTTCGTGTTCTGAAATGGGCCTGATCTTTTGAGGAAAAAACTTGGTAATCGCATCCAGAATAATTTTCGGGCATTGGAGTTGCCTACCAAACATTCGTAATACAATTTGATATTTGTTTCCCCCAAATAATGATTTTTTCCCAGGCATGAGGGTCCATTCCCAAATTAGCATCGTCCATGATTTTGCAAACCGAATACTTACCTGCCGCCGGGGCGCCGAACTCTTTGATGCAGAAGCTGGTGTCGAAGGCCTTGACGGTGAGCGCGCCGCCGCCTTCGTGCCGGAGCACGACGAACCACCCGACGCCGACGCCGTGCGCCGACAAGAACTCCTCCCACCCGCGGCCCAGGAACTCGCCGCCGTCGTCCCGGCCCACCTTCACGGGCCAGACCTTGCCGAACGGACTCACCACGAGGGCCGTAGCCCCGCCGTGCGGCCCGTCGAAGCACGCGGAGAGCTCGTCGGAGATGCGCTTCAGGTTTATACAAATTAAACGAGTTTAGTTTGGCAATGGAATGTAGCGTTGGAATCCCTGCTCAACGGCGAGACGGAGATTGTACTTACCAGCTTCTGGAAGGAAGGAGGCATCAGCACCTTGAGTTGCTTGGCCCTGACAACGGCAACGCAGTCGCCGGATGATGCCATGGCCACCGGCGACGGAGACGAGGGCCCGAGGTTTTGCTCCATATAAGCAGAGGATTGCTACTGCGCATTCCTGGGTCCTGGCCCTTTGCCTTCTCAGGTGATTTACTTTTTTCAACCATCTGATTTGATATAAAAATGGCATGTCTATAATATGGTGGGCGGCATCACGCCTTCAACATCGAGCCACAATCAACGTGGCACCGGTCATCCGCGATCCCCATAAGTAAATTTGGTATAATAATGCCAATTATTTACAGATTTGCTTTTCTGTACTTATTATTTGTTATTTCACATATTGCATCAATTGTTTTTTAACGTGTTACAAATTTTCTTTCTTGTACCTTATGTCTGATGAGTGATATGAGTCATGTACTACCTCGTTTCAAATTTATTTGTCATCCTAGACTTTAATATTTTTCTCAAATTATTTTGCTATTCTCACTTAGTAACGCACATTTCTCTGTTTTTAGTACATCTCTGTATCTATCTCTCTCCACCATGTTTCTTGTGCACATTATTTTCGACCTCTCATACACTCAATGTCAGACGTGCTTCTCAAAAAGATGATTGGTTATATACATTAAATCAGTTGTTCACACTCATCTACACCATAATGTTAGTTAGGAAAATGTGTTGTCGAACACTATACTTTATCGCATTTTTCTTGTTCATATTTTCCTGAGTACCATTAGCCTTCCATGCCCTTGAAAAAATTGAAAACGCCTGACAATGTCATTGGCGTGTCACTGACAAGGTGGGTCCCACCTGAGTAAGTGACATGGAAGGGATTATGAAGTTTCACGATAGCATGAAATGGATTATTCCAATAATATAGCCTTACAAGTACGGCATAAATATGGCAATGAACGAAGTATTACAGTCCATCCTACAAATCAGAGAGCAAAATCAGAGTGCAATCAGCTACTATCTAGTCAATATATAGCATCCACATTCCACAATCGAATCAATTTGTGCACACAAGAGGAAAAAATTAGCATACCATATGAGTTTTGCAGGGAAAAGAATTAGCATACCATCTGAGTTGTGCAGTGGATCGGGCCGGCGCATTTGCTTTGCCTGTGATCTGTGGCCGTGCTGGTAGGAAAAAAAATTGACATGCATTTAATTAGAGCTTCTTTGGTAAAGTTGTGGATGTAGCTTCTTTACAAGACAGTTGTGCTGGTTGTGTAAAAAGACTCTTTTGGTAGGGCTTTTTTAATTGTTTTTTAGCGGCTTTCACATGATTTCGAATCAAAAAGGTATTTTCTTATACTATCTTTAAAAAAAAAAGAGAAGAGGAAGCCTCTTTTAAAAAAAAGGTGAAGCATGAAGCAACAAAATAGTAGCTTCATTGGCTTCTTTTTCTTACCACACTTTTTCTCTTTACATATTTATCCTTAAAAATAAGAAGCTTTTAGAGAAGTCGTTTTACCAAATGTTTTAGGGCCTCTTTCCGTAGAGTGACTGTGTTAAATTCGACTGTGGTTGTGGTCTTTTAAATAAACTGCTATGATGGCTATATCCGTGTCTGTGCGTAAAACATTTAAAATATCGAGTGGTTGTCAGCATCAACTGTGTCAACTAAGACTCTGTTTGAATTCAGTCTATACTGTATGTAAAAAAAAAAAACGATCGCCCAGTTTTTACCGTCGCCTTTTAACAAATCAATTTTTTACAGTATTCAGATGTAATTTAGTTTTTACTGTCTCCAGCTTTCATCGAGTGGCAAACTGGCGGAACCAAAAAGACATAAATGCACATATTGTGATCTTTGGTTGAGTGAGCTTGGTTACTCCAGGCACCAACCACGCCCCCCTTACTTTGGTTCGGTGAGTCCCCGGCCATGGCGTCCGGCGACCATGGAGCCGCTTCCCGCAAGCCGCCGTGGGTGCTGCTTCATTTCTCTCGCAGCAGCCTGGTAATTAAGCCCTACGCCATCTCCGTCTCCCCGCGCGCGCGGACCTCACTGACCGGTCTTGCAATACTTTGCTTGCAGCGCATCCCCGACGAGCTCGCCGACGACATCGGCGCCAGGGAGGCACTCGTCCTCGGGCCGTTCGCCAAGGTCTGGCCCGTCGAGGTCGGGCGGGACGGCGAGGGCGCGTTCCTGGGGCGCGGGTGGTCGGAGTACGCGGCCGCGTGCGGCGTCGGCGCGGGGTGGCACCTCGTCCTCCGGCACCGCGGCCGCGGCGTGCTCACCGTCAAGGCGTTCGATTCCAGCGGCAGCCTCAGGGAGCTCGGCGCACCAATTCCACATTCAAGTAAAGGGTCGCATTCCTGGAAAGTTTCTTGTCAGAATGACAAAACAAATTATTACCCATTCGCCTGAGTATGGGTACTTGATTGAGTTCCTTGTGCCATTTTATTTTCAGTTTACCATTTTTTTTCCCCCTTTCGTTGTGTAATAAATGAATGTACATCTCGATGGGGAGTAGCAATGCACAGGATCCTTTTCTACTGTTCATGCTGATATAATATCTGTAATATTTGGAGCAGAGATCAGAAAACCTTGGAACAGTAATAACCTGAGAGCAGAACCAAGATCGTGTTAACTTAATTTGGTTTCCCTGCAGTAATTAATAAATGAATGCTTGTTCTAGTTCAAACTGAACCAGTATACACGATCTTGGTTAACTTAATTTGGTTTCCCTGCAGTAATTAATAAAGGAATGTTTGTTCTAGTTCAAACTGATTTTTAGCAAGTTCATATTTTGTTCAGTTGAAGCAACCATGAGTAGCAAAGATGGCCCCCGGAGGCCTCAGTTCATCTGTTTTCTTCCACCAGATTCCATGGAAAAGATGGTTTGATCACTTGCTGCCAACCTTTTTCCTTCACTTCGTATTGCTTTCCATTATTGTAATGGTCCGACTTCAACCTTTTTATGTGTGTTCTTGGCTTCTTGCAGCCAATACCTCCTGAGTTTGTACAGCGTTACTTGACTAAAGAGAACCTGGATATTGCGGTCGTTTTGGGGCCCCTTGATAAAAAGTTATGGCGCATCAAGCTCGAGATCAATCAGTCGGGCGTATTGTTCGCAGGTTGTTGGCCAGAATTTCTGAAGTTTAATGACATCAGCAAAGATAATGTTTTGCTCGTTAAGGCACGAGGCAAACATGGTATTTGCAGTCAAAGTGTTTGAGCCCAATGGATTCCAGAGAGAGTACACACAAAAAGACATCAGAATGCAAGAAAGTGAGTTATATAGGTGTATGGTACCCATACTTTTGAATCTGCTAGCAAAGGACTTGAATGTGTGAACTAAACACTAAATTGTATTTCTCTTTTTATCTTATGAACTATCAGCAGTGCCAGATATAGAAAAGCGGCAGGAAGCACCATCTGCTTCCCTTCAGAAGGGTAAGAGCAAAAGAAATTGGACAAGTACTGAAAGACAAAATAAACCAAATTGCTCCATGGCTTCTTTGATAAAGGCACCATTACAGAGGAAATGTACCTATGAGATTGGCCCCCCTGCATGGATAACAAAGTGCATCAACGCCAACGCACTTAAGAAACAACTTGTAAGCAGAACCATTGCCATATTCGATATAATAAAGTTGCTAGGGTATGTCATCTAAGGATCATACATACAGATTTAAATTTCTAGGAGAGGCAAAGGTCAAACGTTTGTTTTATATCAAACTACTGATAATATTTGTGAGTGCTAACAGGATTAAAGTTTTGGCTTTTAATACAATGTCAGCTCTTGTACGGTATCTGCCACGTGTATGAACTTGAAGATCATCCATGTTATTGAACCCAATGAAATACAGTATATATTGGTGTAGCATTCAGTCATAGTTGTCCACTGTTATCTATGTAAATTGTTGACTGCTTACTGAAACCAATTGTGATCATGTTTGAATTGTTGCAGGCTTTGCCAGCATCTTTCTGCGATGCCATTGGGTTGCGGGAATCTCGCATTATCACACTGAAGACCTCAGTTAACAGTGCAGAATACTGTGAGGTGCATGGTGTGTCATGCAAGAACAGAAGCTACTTGCTCGTGCGAGGCTGGTTGAGATTCTGCTGGGAGAATAGTCTCAAGGAAGGTGACGCCTGCACGTTCAATGTCGTCAAAACCTCACTGTGGCATGTGGATATCACACGTCGTGAGGAAAATATAAATCCTTCTTGCAATGTGAGTTGACTAATGAATCACTTGTCTGTCTGTCTTACTAAGTATCAACACTAACATATATTCCAAAGCAGCAGGAAACCCCTTCTGCTTCCAGCCGCAAGTGTAAGAAGAACATGTCGCCAGTTACTGAGCGATCAAAGAGGCCAAAAGTCTCCCTGAATTCGATGAACAAGTCATCAAAGATGAACTGTGTCTACAACATTGGGTCACCGGCTTGGGTAAAGAAGGAGATGAACAGCAACACAATTGAAAACCGTCTTGTAAGCTTAACCATTTCCTTTTTACATTGATTTTAGTAAGTTGGTAAACTTGTTTCAAATTTTAGCAATAGGTAGCCTAATTGCACTATTTTATCTTCCTTACATTCTGAAAACTTCTCCTTATGAGAATTATATGGAAATTATTATTGATTGTATAATAGAGATTTAATAATACTAATTGTCACGAAACATTATTTTCATGTGATCAGTATAGAACATAATTGATATACTGCATTCTAAAGAATCGCCTGCTTCATCCCTTTATAGATATATAAGGTTTTGGAGTCCTACAATAAGCTTTTTTTTTTTTGCGAGGGTACAATAAGCTTTTTTAACTGATCTTAGAAACTGTACAATCAATATATCATATAAATATGTAAAAAAATAATCATCCAATTTGGATATATATCACTCACCAAAACAATTTATTTAAAATTGTTATCTAACATTTGCTGGGTTGATTGGATGCTGTCTAACACATCATATATTATGGCTAGATGTATGAATTTGTAATAATTAGTGATCTAAAAGTCAACCCAATAATTGGAACATTTATTTCTTGTATGAAGGAATATGTATATAATTGATTCTCAGTGTCATTATTGGTCGATTCGGCATATGCCACTCTGAGGAACTTGTGTGATTGCAATTGTAGTCCAATTGAGTTCCTAAATATCCAGGCCATTCCTAACAACTCAATTTTGGTATTAATGGAAGCATATCTGCTGAACGAGTCAATTTTGGTATGCAAACAACTACACATCCCCTGTGCAAGTCCCCCTGTCAATAGCTAACCTTTAGGGTCGTCGCTATATTTTCCCCATTATCCAGCCATTTGAAACACTAATATAGCCATGTTTACCACACGATCAGAAGAGCTAGCAGCTGGCACTGGCATATGTCACGTACCAAAGTCGTTTCCACCTGGACAATCTCCTTTTAATTTATTATACAATTAGATATGAACTGAAGTTTTGCTAGGACGTGCCATTTAAGCACTCTGGACAGTTGCTGGCACTCGAGGCCTGATGGAACTAGTTCTAAGACGGCTGCTGAGCCAACGCTAGGCAGAATTAGTGTCCTTTGATCGCTCTCTGTTTGTGTGGGTTTTAAGAAGCCTTTTTTTTTGTATGCTATGACCTCTCATGCATTGGTCCTAGCATTAGGGGCCTTTGTATGAACTATTCATATCTTCCCTATAATACAAAGATACACAACTCTCCTGCATGTTGCAGGAAAAAATACATACTTTTCGTGCATTAAGTGTCATATAACATGTGCCATCACAAAAGGAAACATATACTTATTATCCCTTATTAGTGCCAGCTCTGATATAACATATTCATGTATTTTGCACTAGAAGAACTTTTTGTTGAACTCATATGAAAAACATTAATTCAGATCTAGCAGTTTGTATTCAACCAGTTGAATACATGATGTCATCATATACACGCAGTTCATTTAAGTTTCTTCCGGATATCACTGCCAAAACTAACATGGTCACAATTCTTGCAGTGTTTGCCAGCTGCCTTCTGTTACGCAATTGGGATCAGGGAAACTTGCACGGTCACGCTTAAAACTTCACTGAGCAGCTCCAAGTCTTGGCAGGCGTGTATTCAACCATACAAGAACAGCAGCCACCACGTTGGGCCAGGCTGGAAGACGTTTTGCCACGAGAACAGCCTGAAGGTAGGTGACGTGTGCACCATCAACATCGTAGAAACCACACTATGGCATGTCGTCATTGCACGTCGAGCAGCTTTGACCTGAGAGGTGGATCACCCGTGACTTGATAAAACCACCTGATACTACTCTTATTTTGCTTTGGGGTGTATAATATTTGCCAGCAGGATTTCTAACTCAGCTGGATGTTTAACTGGATGCTACTCTTATCTTGCTTTGGGGTGTACGAATTCGAATTTGCCAGCAGGATGTCCTTAGCTTGGCTTGATAAGAACAGCAGGATATATGCATTTATGTTTGCTATTCTAAACCTATTTGTTTGTGCATGTAAATAGCCTGTATGAAATCAGTCCGCTAGTGGAGACCATTCCAGGCTTCCCTCCAGTTTATGTAAGCTTCAGCCTTCACGTTATTCGCACTTTTCTTCAGTCTAAGAGATCTTCATGGGGCGACCAAATAGAGTTCACATAGATTCTCGCAGACGGAAGCCAAGAAGCCTCGCGAACCTTATCCTTTCCACCGTAACAGTGGAGAGCGGCGATAAAACAGGCGACCACCGGAGTTCGACTTCCCCGGGCCGATCCGGCCCCTCCCCTGCCGTCTCCGGCTTACCGGTGATGAGATAAGGGTGAGGGACCCTCCTTGTACAGTTCTGTTTTTAGGTTTTTCTCTTTCTTTGTTGTTTTAGTTGTAGGTGGAGCTCTCTGGCTGTGGCCATCGTCGTCGTCTCCGGCGTTCGATTTGTCTTTGCTATCATCCAGATTTATGCTCCATAGTTTCCCTAGTGGTTGTGCCGTCATGGCTTTTGTCCTCGTAGGATTCCTCCCCTACGGGTGTATTCCTCCTCTTTGCTTCTCCTTTGTTGCTCCTAATTTGGTACGATGTGGTGGTGGTTCTGCTGGTTGGATTGCTTGTGCTGTTCTAGTCGGAGGTCGCTGGGATCCCCTGTTTCGGGTTGATCGCCGCCGGCTTGATCCCCGTCTTCTTCATCAGGTGGATCCTCCCTTAGTCGAGCCCGGTGAAGCTCCCTCCAGATCTACGGCTGCGACTTCTTCTACCTCGTTTGGTGCCATCCCTGAGGCGTCCGTCGGGTGGGCCGCCGGCGTGATAATCAAATGGCACGGTGAGACCTTCTCCCATCTTCACTATGGTGGCTGGACGGCTCCTTCTTTCGTCCACACCAACTGGTCCTAGCGAAGATGGAGGCGTCTTCTTCTGCTGGTTCAGCGCTTGTGATTCGCCTGCTCACCACCTTCTACTTGGGTTCCTCTCGGCGGCGTGGCGATCTTCTTTCCCTGTGTCGGCGAGCTTTTCCCATGAAGGACCTGGTTGTAATTTTTATTTTGTTTTATGTCCTTATTGCCTGTTGCATGGATATAGTTGTATTTCTTAAATCTTGTAAGCCTTTCCATGTAATTTGGCATTTGTACCTGTGGGAGCAATGAAGTTTTAGCCCTTTATGGGCGTTTTCCATCAAAAAAAAAAAAAAATAGAGTTCACATGACGCACCTAGGGCACTCGGCCCAACACGCCCATTAGAAGAACAACGCGCGGCCCACTATCACTTTAAACTACCCAAACATTTGTTCCAAACTACCGGAATAAGAGAATCCAAAGGAAGAAGCAGCTCCCCGAAGATGGGAATCCAGCGGAACAATTGTTCCACACACCTGGAACAATTGTAACAATGACCTGGAACAATTCTTTCTACTAGGAATAATGGAGGTCGGGCTATGGATCGATGTCTGTGACTTTGTTTTGAAATGTGTCAAGTGGATATGAATTTTGTATGATTTTGATTTTGAATTTTGTGTGATTTAAATTATGGCACAAATTTTAAAATCTATTGTGGTACAGCCAGTAGTGTCGAGCAGCATATGGTCAGCTGAGGTGGCAGCAGTAATGACGAGCAACATGACATCAGCATGCTTGTCGCCATAGGTGGTAGCAGTAGTCGCGGCTACATTGACATCGACATGCAGTTATTGTAAGTGTTAGTAGTAGCGACGTACACGCTGACATCAATGCCAGCGCCTCCGTCATTCTAAGTGTTAGCACTAGTGTCGGGAACGCTGACATCAACATGCTACCCTGGTGAAATAAAACTGAGCAGGCCTAACCTAACAATATGTAGTTATTACAAGCTAAGTCTCCAGTTTTTACTAGCTTTAACATTTTTTTTCATATATAATCCAGACCACATTATTTACTATCAGCTTTTAACATTTCATTTTTTTTATAATAACTCAGATATAATTCAGTTTTTACTGTTTCTAGCTTCCAGCGAGGGGCGAACCGGCAAATGAGATTATGAGACCACACACTTAACTGCAGCTGAGGGAAGTCGAAGAGACCGACAGTCACACATTCGTCCCCACGAGCTGATCACGTCCCGCTGTCTCGGTCGACAGACGGGCCTGCAAGTTCACCGAACAAGTGAACACGACTCCGACTGACGCGACCCAGTTAGGAACCCACGACCGGCTGGCCGGGGCCCGTCTGATGTCCTACTACTAGCACACCGTTTCAGTACCAGGATTTGGACTTCTGATCCACCCTTGTACGAAGTTTGATCTCAAACCTCCACGGTCACGTCGCAGAAAAGTTCTACAGGACGTCCAGTACGTACATCAGTGGCTTTCGTGCTTATCCCTAAAGCATGGCTCGGAACAGCCATGACGACGTGGATAAGTAAGGTCATTAGGTTTATGACGCGCGTCCTAACGACTGACATAACCTCGACTAGACACCAAATTAAAGCGCGGAGATTGATGCTGAGGATCAGGGACACTCGACCCGCTCGAGGAGGAACCAAAACCGAAGAGAACGGGCAAATACGGAAAGGCTGATCAGTCTGACTGACGCATCATTTTGGCCAGCGTGACATCGTGTGTTGCGCAACATGCGCCTGAGCGCGAGAAAGCCTGTCGCCGGACTAGAGGCCGGACCCCGTGGCCGTGTTCCCGCAATCGCCGTTACGGCCTACGATCGACGCGCGCCGGGCCGGGTCAGGCTCCCATTTGATTATTCGTTTCACCCTTTTTTCTCTCTCCAGGCCTACCTACGTGTTGGGTTTCGCTGCGCGGCGTGTCAGGCGCGCCCGGGTCCGCACGGGACACGCACTTGGCGCGTAGCCGCTGCGCGCGACGCGCGTCCGCCCTCCAGAACCCGGCACGTACGTACTCCCTCCGTCCCAAAATAGTTGTCACTAGACATCATATTTGACTCTTCATCTTATTAAAAAAATTATTTAAATATAAAAATAAATATGGCATGATTAAAATATATTCAATGATAAAACAAATTGTAAAAAATAAATAAATTTACGCAAAAAATTTGAATAAGACGAACAGTCAAAAAAGTCAACAGCGACAACTATTTTGGGACAGAGGAAGTAGCCACGTGTTGGTACTTGGATTTTGGGAAAGCTCGTTTTAGAGATTTCTAATGGTACGAAACGGAGCGAGGAGGATGTGGCTACGCTACGCGACGCGGAGCACGTTTTCGGTTCTTTGCTTTCTTTTTTTTTTTTTTTGATCATAACCGATATCTGTATTAAAAGTTAAGGAAATACAGTAGCCATACAGAAGAACGGAGTACATACGGGTTTGAAACCCGAACGACCTCCAGAAAACTAGAAATTACAACTAGATCCCCAGGGACCGCCGTGTAACCTAGCACCGCCGGAGGAACGAGGACCTCGTCGTCGATGCGACCATCCAGGCCGCCGCCGAAGTCCGAAGAAGGCAGCACGGAGCGCGATCCAACAAGGAAAGCCTCCAGCAAGCGGACGCCGCCGAAGAAGACCACCAGATCCAGCCTCCCAAGGACCAGCCGGACCGGCTGGACCAGCTCGCACCATGAGCAGCACCACCACGATGCCGATCCACGGAACGAGCAACCTCCAAAGCGGGAACCGAACACGTCGGACCCCAACTCCACGAGCTCGTCAGAGATGTCGGAGGAGAACACCACCAAGACGGGGAAGAGCTCGGAAGACCAAATTCCATAAAGGACGACGCCGCCGCCGCCTCAACGCCGCCACAGGAAACAAAAGCCGCCACATCTCCCTCCAAGAGCAGCCACGACCACCGTTGGTTTGAGATCTGCCGGCACAAAAGGACCTCCCCGCCGTCGACGACGACGCAAGGACACCAAACCCTAACCCTAACCTACCTAAACCTAGGCTACTAGAGTAGGGTATATACACCGGACATCGAATCCGCCGGTCCCTCCATCCTCCGGTGCCAAGGAGGCCACCGGAGACGGGAAGAACGCGGCGGACTCGACGCCGGACCGGTGTTCGCCCTTCGCTCGCCCTCTTGGTACTGTAGCAAGGGGAAAAGAGAGGCTTCGAGAGCGAGTAAGAGAGGCCGGCGGTTCTTTTGCTTTCTGATGAGGAAAGGAGGTGGTGTTAAACCACTGTAGCGAGAATTCGTGCCCGTTGGCACAAAATTTGCACGTTTATTTGCACCGTACCTGCCCTGATTGCCGAACTGATTTTGTTTGCCCTTACTAGTATAAATGCACGTGCGTCACGCATGTGTCCAACCAAATGATACTACTTGGCAGGGTCTTATCATAAAATAAAAATAATATGATGCACTATATACTTATCATCAAAAACACACTTCTGACACATCATTGCATTTGAGTACCAATACGACATGAACAATATGATAGTATCAATGCACGTGCGCCACGCACGTGATCAAAAAAATACATCACCTGACAGGAACATAGAATTGTGCAACTTTATAACTTATCTATTTGAATTTGTTTGAAAAGAACCACCTACGGCGACCACAAGTTACACTATTTTTTTTTGGGTGAAGTTTTCCTTTTCGCTCGCGACCCCCTCCCCCCTGCTACAGTAGAGAGGAGGCGACTCGCGGCGATCTCTCTTCCGGCGGCGACTCCGGCCGATCCCTCCCCCTCCGGCAGCCCGTGTGGGCTCTGGAGTGTCGGAGGATCGCCGGAGTTGCCGTCCGGCCGTTTTCTAGCTGCTTGTATAGGAGTAGTCTAGGTTTTTCCCTTGTTTTAGGGTTAGGGTTCGGCGCCGTCGGTCGTAGCGGCGATGGTGGCCGTTCCTCTCTTCTCCCTCGGCGGATCTGGCGGCAAAGGCGTCGGCGTCGGCGGCGAGGTCGTCGGTGAAGCTGTGTGGAGGTTTGTTCTCTTCTCTTTTGCGAAAGGGATGGAGATCTTGTGCCCCTCGCCGGTGTCGCTGCTGGTGGTGGTGGCTTTTGTTTGCGGGTGGGCTTCGTTGAGTTTCGACGACGTCTTCTCCGCTTTGCTGCTTCTTGCCGGCCGGTGTGCCGGGGGGGGGGGCGGAGTTTCTTCTCGTCGGTGCTGCGGTGGAGGTCGCCGATATTCGTTCATAGAACCAGATGCGGCTTGGTGGAGTGTCCGAGTCGTTGGATCTTGCGGCATCCAACTTTCGTTGTGCTTCCTCAGCATCTCCGGCGAGATTGGTTTCCGGTCGGCGGCGCTGGTGTCGTCGGTGGGGAGCTGTGAAGACGGGCGAACCTCCTGGAAGCTAAGGGATTTTGCAGTTACGTCCTCAGTGTCCCTGATTGTAATTTCTTTCTGTTTCCAGGGTGTTTGTGTAAAAGGTGATGTACTGTGCTTACTTTTTTAATATAATACCTCTCCCTTTCGCAAAAAAAGTTACACTATTTTGCCTGAAACTAACGCTCACCATGCATAGAAGATGCCGAAATATGGCCTTAACGATAAGTAATGTGTAAAAGTGCTAGCAAAAAAAAAATTACACATGAATTTCATTGCTTCACAAGAAAACAAAAGTCTAATAACCAAGTCTTCACTTTTCTTTGTCCTCTTACACAATGGGATGGAGACGAACATCTCAAGCTAAATTTCTAGTTGGATAGTTTCTGATTCAATGCATAAACCACACAACTGTTGTTTGGAAACTATAACTATATCGACCGTCTCCATTGCTGTAAATATGATTGATTGATCATTCTCCCATCATCTGAGCATGCTCGAGGAAGACATCAACCATTTATATAAAAGCGGCAAACAATTTTAGAATCCTATTTCCACATTAAACTAAAAACTAACAGGGCAAGAAAATACCAGTTTATGCCCTCGATCTCCTGAAAAGATCCATCCCTTGTCTCCTTGATCTCCTTGTACATGAACAAGCAAGAGAGGAGCTCGTCGCTTGCAACAACATACCAACACATCACTTCGTCCAACAATTCCAGACGGCTCAACGGTGGAGGGAGCATGTCGCTCTTACCCAGCACTTGTGTTACAGCAATAAGAACAACCATATGTGACCATTCTTAAACATACTAACCCATCCCATGATGTAGAAATGAGTGTTTACTTGATTTGGTGCAGGGTTCACCCTCCAAAGAAATAGTAATAAATCATGTGAAACACATAAAAGATAATAGAACAATTGTAAGACGAGGTTTCGACTTCACAAACAAAATAAAATATTGCCTAAATAAAAAGTACAATATATAAGGCAATCTAGCTATATGAGCCAAGGAAAAACTGGGCATGGAGAACATGTACTATTTTAATTTTTAAAAACAATCAATCTGCGGACCTTGTTACTTAAAAAAATCATGGAAATTGATTTATTTATCAGTGTATCATTGATCCTGTAAGCAATCCTTGACCAAGTGCCGAACAAACATAACTTGAAAACTGAAGCCAAGTAATGAACAATGCCCTCAGATCAAATCTACTCCAAACGTTGTGCGAATAGTTTGTGCAATTTTTGAATTTCAAAATAGAATCAGGTCAACAGAGTTGTGGAAAAATTCTGATAAAATAAGAATTACTAACCATATCATGCAGGGCATTCCATAAAAAATTGATAAGCAACCCCCGTATCATCTTTCACATCTAGTTGCAATGAGAATTCAATGTCAGCGGAATCTACAGCAAAAGAATGGAAGACAAAGAAAGGTTCAGATATGCCTTTCCTAGCATGACTCAACAGCAAAAGAGCTCCAGGCATGCTCATCTGACCTCACCTTTCCCTCTACTCGCGTTTGGACCACTCCTCAGATAGGCCCCGGGTTTCAGAACACCACTTGGACGCTAGGCACCACAGCAGGCCAGGCTTTCCTTCTGCACGGAAAACACATCGAAATAGTGAGGTTATATCAAATCACATAATTAAGAGTGGTTGGTGACTGAAATCATGATAACTGGGGAATTTCATGGGTGGACAGAAATTACAATAGATCTCTGTAGTCATCAAAGATGCCATGCTACTCCACTACTGAATCTGAAATATTGTTCTTCCCTGCCTCCTCTGTCTCAGTTGAATTTGGCGAGGGTGAGGCACGAACAAAGCCCTAGCACTTCCTTGACACGCACAACACGAACGAATCCATCGATGATGATTTCTCCAGCGGTCGGGAGGCTGGTCACCGCTAGCTATGATGATCTGCACATCTTCCTCACATTACAAAGGTGCCTGCAATCAAAAGTATCTAATTTTAACGTGCAATTTAATTGCAAGGAATATTTTAGGTATTGGTTTCCAAACCATAACAGGATTACTATAAATCCAATAAATAAATGGATGACAATTTTGTTTCTTGTAAATTCAACGAATGAACAACTTGATATACAGTACTATGGATGTAGAATGGTCTACTGCTATGATGACACAAACAAGATTGATTATTAATGTCAACAGTAATGTAAATGAGAAGATGAACATATATTGCAGTGAAAAAGCAGCTATACCTCTATAACTTACCTGAATATTCATTCAGCATATTCATTCATGTGCAGAGTAAACTTATCCGGCATGATAGAAGCGTCTTTCCATCTGTAAGGATCGTGTGACCGAGAGGGGGGGGGGGGGGGGGGTGAATCGGGCACACCATGAACTAAAACTTTTTGCACTTCTAGCTACTCTAACTAATTGCACAAGTAAAGGATACATAACAAGAGCATACATGTGCACTAGGTGATAGTGATCAAGCAAGGATAACCATGTGCTAGGACTTGTACATGCTAGGAGCAAGGTATACATGAGCATATAGGAACCACCTAGCAAAAGATACAACATAAGCTCAACAAGTCCTACACAAGCTAGTGTATAAGGTAAAGGCAATCAAGCAATCAAGCATGCATATGGGTAACACATATGGAAGCTCAAGTAAGTCCTATACATGCTAGTGTATAAGATAGATAGACAATCAAACTAGCATGCATACAAGTAACACATGAGGAAGCTCAAGCTAGTGATCATGACAACAAGATAGATACAACAAAGAGCATAACAAGATCACTAGATGATATCAAGCAAGTGTATGAGCTATGAGCAAGTAGGTACACATAAGGAAAGCGCATATCACTAGAGATAACATAGAGCTAGCACACGGAAACAATCATCAAGCAATCATATGATAAGCACAAAGTCTACTACATGCATATAAGATAAACAAGATAGTAAGTGCAAGTAGTAGAGAGTAAGAGTAAGAGATTGCTCATCGATTTTTCCCGTGGTCTCGGAAGGATGGCGCCTTCCCCTACTCCACGTTGGGTCACTCCCGCCGGAGTCTCGACCCCGTCCCTCCGCTCGATGGCGATCCCCTCTAGAGCACACTCCACCCTTTAAGCCGGTGATGTCCCCTAAGAGCACGCTTCACTCCTCGAGTGAAGTCACGGGCTTCACCCCGCCGCACACCGGTGATGCTTTCCTCCTTGGGACCATCCACCGCTCTTGAGTGAAGTCGCGGGCACGTCCCGCCGGGCTTCTCCCGGGTACTCCTCCGAAGGTAAGGCTCCGCACTTGATGCGTGCCAAAGGGCGCTCCACTAGTGATGCTTCTTTCGCACGGGAAGCTCCAAGACCGTGTACAAACTTGTGTCGGCTTCCACACTCTCTTTGGCAAGCTCAACACCGACGCCTAACCGGTCTAGGCCTTGCCATAGACCAAGGGTAACAAACCAAGACCGCCTCCCTATGACCACACTAGTCCTAGAGGTGGATGGATGCTCTCAACCCTCTCAAGCACTAAGCTTTCTTCTCCAAATCTTCTCCATGTGCTTCTCTTCTCTCTCAAGCACCAAGATTTCTCTCTAAAGCCTCTCCATGTGCTTCTCTTGCATCCTCTTGGCTCCCACTGTGTTTCCCCACTGATAACAATGGCCAAAGGCACCCCAAAGGGCCAAGCAACCGGCTATTTATAGCCCTCCACTCATAAACTAGCCGTTGCTCAAAAGTGCCCTTGTTGACACCTAATTTTGGCCTAGGGCCCGTTGACAGAAAGTAGCAGGATGCATGCTGGGTTGGTGTATGAAGATGGTAGCCCGCGAGTGGTCATGAAGGCGGAGAAATCCCGAAGCCGCACGCGCCCGTGTGGGTTGATGTCCTTTTTTAATTATTTTTTAGATTTAGAAAGGATTGACCGAGTTAAGTAGGGGTCGTGTTTAAGTCCAAATCGGACTCTTGCCTCGGGTGTATAAATATAGACCCAGGTGCTTGTAATAAAAAAGAATCAATACAATCAACTCTTCGGCGCACCGCCACAACTTCTCGACGGGTTTTTTCGTCACCGGCGTCCATCGGGGCTCTGGCTCGACTGGATCTCGTCAGGTAAGCGCATCGATCTGGTTATGTCGACTTGTCCATGATTAAGATTGATGTGGCTGCTAGTTATCCGGTAATCTAGATCAATCTAGGGTTTACATTACGCATCGACTGCATGGAATTGTTTAAGACCTGGTCCAATTCTTTGTCACGGTTAGTTGACTTGTCCTCGCCGCGACCTTGTTGCCGATTGCTGATGTCGATTTCTGTTTGATCTGGTTATTCGAGTCACGGTTAAGGTGCTTTGTCGATTAGATCTGCTCTTGGTGATTGGGTAGGTAGTTTGACTTGTCCTGTCTGCTTCGCTTAGTTGACGTGTCCTCGGCGAAACAGTTGCTAAGGGTTGGATCTAATTGGCTGAGTATCTGGGACCGGTAGTTGCCGATTATACTTGTACCTGCCGATCGTGTAGAGCAGTTTGATGTGTCCTGTTCTACTTCGTTTAGTTGACGTGTCCTCGGCGAAGCGATCGTCAGGTTATGGGTATAATTAGTGATTATTGGTTTAACCGTTCTTTCGGGGTGTTTAGCCGATTGCTTACCACGTTCAGATCTATGCTTGCATGCTTTTAAATTGATTATATTCGTTCAAGTATATGTCTGAGCCTTCTTTGGTCGATTGTCGATCCACCTTACTGTGTTGCTTGCCGATAGATTTTGCCGATTGCATGCTTTGCCGATTGCCGATTCTGATGCATGCCTTGCTTTATTTATCGCGCGAGTATTTACTGTTGCGACATGTCGATTCGTTTCTAGCCGACAGCCGAGTGCTTAATTTTATTATATTTTATCCACTAACATCGGCTGCGGTTACGCATCGGCCTGTCCGGGGCCGATAGTCCGGGAATTTTACACGCTTTTTCTTGTCTTTGTCGATTTGCAAGGAAAATCGACTGGCACGCTCCGGAATTCACCGCGTTCCAAGTCTTGGTCCTGAACGGAGTTAAGCAAATCTCCCAGGCCACGTGTGCGAGCGGTAGAACACACATTTTACCGTCAACACACTTTCTGGCACGCCCAGTGGGACAGATCAAGTTCTTAGAAGCAGATGGCGTTCGTTCAAGCTGTTGCTGATGATGGTACTTTGCTCGTCGATACAAAGGGCAACAAGATCATGATTCCTGCACCTTTTGTTCGAGATGATAAAGATTCTTCTGAAGTCACTGGCAACAATAAGCTCAATGCTTGGGAGAAGATGTCTTTGGATCAGAAAAAGGCATATCAGAGTTATCTGTACGATTGCCAAGTGAAGTACTTTGAGACCATCAAGATGACACGCGGCAAGATTACATCAGTGTTAGCTTCGCCAGTGGTGATGAGAGCAGAAGAGTTAGCTACAATCAAAGCTGCGAAGATGCCAGATCAAGCTCTGTTGGATGAAGTTGTGAATACTGCGGTTCACAAAGCTTTCATTAACCAGTCAGGGGTGCTTGTTAACACTCTGTACAACATGCTCAAGGCATTTGCTGATGGGACCTTGCAGTTTGATTCTGGATTTATGGGGCCATCATTTAATTTACCACCTACTACTCCAGCACGTCCTGCACCTCCTGGTGGTCAACTTACAGCTCAGGAAGAAACAAGCGCTGCTGGTCAACAGAGGCAACCATATGGCATGCCGCCAGAATTGTGGTCTCCAAGTGCTCAAGCTTTAGCTGCAGGAGCGGCTCGGGTATCGGCGCCAAGTCTTATTGATGCGCCGTTGTCCACGCAGAAGGAAGTAGCTGGTGCAGCTAATGAACCAAGGACGAGTCAAACTCCTCAGACAAGATATCATTTGGCTCCCAATGTCAATCCTGCACTGTTCAACCAAGAGATACCGCAAGGTTATCATAGAGTGGCAGATTACAGTGAGCACTACAACAGGGAGCAACCTGCTCAGGTTCAGCCACAACCGCAGCAGCCATCTCAGATGGCTGGGGGGCAAGTGCAGAATTCATCAGAGGATATAGTTGCCAGGCTGGCTGAAGTCATGAAGGAGCAGTTTGACCTCAAGCCCAAGGAGCAGAGCTTTCTGTATCGACGTCCATATCCAGAGTGGATGGAACAAGTTGCTCTGCCACATCGTTACAAGCTGCCAGAATTCTTCAAGTTTTCTGGACAAGACAACGTGTCCACAGTTGAGCACATTAGCAGATATTTGGCACAGTTGGGAGAGGCATCGGCACAAGATGCATTGAAGGTCCGTCTGTTTCCTCTGTCGTTATCTGGATCGGCGTTCTCATGGTTCACCTCCCTCCCTGCGGGATCCGTGCGGAATTGGGCCGATTTGGAAAAGAAATTCCACTCTTATTTCTTCACTGGCATGGCAGAGTTGAGCATATCAGATTTGACGGCTGTTCGTCAGAAGGCTGGAGAGTCAGTTGCCGATTTTGTCCAGAGATTCAGAGTCATCCGTGGGAGATGTTATAACCTGAATCTGACGGATCGGCAAATGGCTGAGATTGCTTATCAGGGTTTATTGCCTCACATCAGAGATAAGTTTGCACCTCAGGAAGTCGATGGCTTAGCACAGCTCTTTCAGAAGGCGTCGATTCATGAAGGGCGTGTTCAGAATACACGTGGCAGACAGTTTCAGGCGGCTTATGCCGATTATTCTTCTGATTCTGATGACGAAGCTGAAGTTGCTCTTGCTGAGTGGACCAGGAATAAGAAGACTGTTCTCTGTCCATGGGTCAAGCAGAAGGCAGAAGAAAAGAAATATGATTTCGATATCAATAAAGCCGACAAGATATTCGATCTGCTGCTACAAGAGAAGCTTATTCAACTCCCACCTAATCACACGTTGCCTCCAGCTGAGGAGTTGAAGAAGATCAAGTGGTGCAAGTGGCATAATACTCCCTCTCATCACACCAATGAGTGCAAGGTGTTCAGGCAACAGATTCAATCGGCAATTGAAAGTGATCGCATTAAATTCTCTGGTCAAAAGCCGATGAAGATTGATGGGCATCCTTTTCCAATCAACATGATCGGTGGATCTGCTGGATTGATCGGCAAGTACTCAAGGAAAAGAGAGAGGGAAGACAAGAGGACTAGTGATGATGACTTCGATCCACACTGGAACTGTCCTTTCTTCCAGTACTGTTGGGAGCAGGGTATGAAGCTGCCACCAATTGAAGGCTGTCCAGGTTGTAGCAGAAGATCTGAAGATTTGTACAGAGAAGTTGGTACTTCAAGCCGAGTTCCTATGCGGAGACAGCATGATCGCTTTGAAGGAAGACTAGCATCAAGGGTTTCTGTGCACGAGAGGCTTGGTCCTGTTAATCAAGTTGAAGATTATGAAGAAGATGATCAGGGCGAGTTCACAGAGGAAGGCCAATGGTGTCCAAGTGGTATTTTTACCAAGACTCAGAAGAGAAGAGTACAGAGGGCACGTTGCCGGGAACTGAACAAGGAAGTGAACCAAGAGGATGATCATGACAAGGGGCCCAAGTCAAAAAAGGTATGGAGACCAAAAGTCAAATCTCAAGTACATGAAGTTGAAGCTCCTGTCAATATGGTATTCATGCTGCCACGAGAATTTAGTTCTTTGGACATTAATGAGTCGGAAGAAGAAGCTTCTGCCGAGTTGTTATTGGGTCCACAGCAGGCAGTGTTCGAGAAGCCGTCTGGTGTCGATCATCTTCATCTGAGGGCTCTGTACCTTAATGGTTTTGTCAACGGTAAGCCGATGAGCAAGATGATGGTCGATGGTGGTGCTGCTGTCAATGTTTTGCCGATGGTGACGTACAGGAAGATCGGCAAACTGCCTGAAGAGCTGACCAAGACCAACATGACGTTGAGGGATTATGGGGGCAGGAGCTCTGAAGTCAAAGGAGTCACCAACGTCGAAGTCACTATTGGAAGCAAGACCTTGCCGACGACGTTCTTCGTAATCGAAGGCAAAGGGTCGTACGCCGTACTGTTGGGTAGGGATTGGATTCATGCTAATTGCTGTATCCTGTCTACGATGCATCAGCTCCTTATCCAGTGGATCGGCGACAAAGTGGAAACTATTCAGGCTGACAAATCGGTGAGTGTGGCTACTGCAGACTTCTTGCCGACGATGGTCGAAAGCTTGCCGTGCATATCAGGAACTTACTGGGAAGGTGAAGCACTGGATGTTACCGATGAAGGTGTGTGCATCACTGAAGGATCAGCAACTCCACGGTTGTTATAGCAATTACCGGACCTAGACATCGATCGGCCGATGGAAGCTGGGAAAGAAACAATTGACAATCAGCTGATTGATGAAAGAGAAGAAGGAAAGCTTGGTCATGGTTTTGTATCAGCCGATGAGTTAGAAGAAGTTGACATTGGAGACGGTGATAAGCCTCGGCCTACGTTCAATAGTAAGAAGATCTGCAAAGAGTTTAGAGAAAAGTTGATAGCATTATTGAAGGAATATAAAGATTGTTTTGCTTGGGATTATTCTGAGATGCCTGGTCTCAGTCGAGATATTGTTGAACACCGATTGCCTATTAAGCCTGGGTATCGGCCGTTTAAACAACATAATCGGAAGATTGATCCAAAGATTTATGATGCTGTCAAGGAAGAGATTACAAAGCTATATGATGCCAAGTTCATCCGACCCTGTCGATATGCAGAATGGGTGTCCAGTATCGTCCCAGTGATCAAGAAAAACGGGAAGATGCGAGTATGCATTGATTTCAGAGATTTGAATAAGGCTACACCCAAAGATGAGTACCCAATGCCGATAGCAGATGTACTGATCGATGCTGCTGCTGGACATAAGATTTTGAGCTTCATGATGGAAATGCAGGATATAATTAGATTTTTATGGCTGAAGAAGACATCATAAAGACTGCATTCAGGTGTCCAGGAGCCTCGGGATTGTTTGAATGGGTTGTGATGACTTTTGGGTTAAAAAATGCTGGCGCCACATATCAAAGAGCGATGAATTTCATCTATCATGATCTGATTGGTCGATTGGTGGAAATTTATATTGATGATGTGATGGTGAAGTCTAAAACAGTTGAAGATCAAATTGCTGATTTGCGGCAGGTGCTGGAGAGGACCAGAAAGTATGGATTGAAGATGAATCCGCATAAATGTGCTTTTGGTGTTTCGGCAGGACAGTTTCTGGGCTTTATTGTTCATGAAAGAGGAATTGAAATTGGTCCCAAGAGCATAGAGTCGATCAAGAAAATTCGGCCTCCTACCAGTAAAAAAGAGTTGCAGTCTCTGATGGGCAAAATCAATTTTGTGAGAAGATTTATTTCTAATCTTTCTGGGAAGATTGATGCTTTTACTCCTTTGTTGAAGTTAAAAGCAGATCAAGAGTTCCGGTGGGAAGCCCAACATCAGAAGGCGCTTGATGATGTCAAGAAATATTTAGTCTCACCACCGGTGCTGATGCCACCTAAGCCAGGTATTCCTTTCAAGTTATATTTGTCTGCCGATAACAAGTGTATTGGTTCGGCATTGACGCAAGTACAAGATGGCGACGAGAGGATTATCTTTTATCTCAGTCGAAGATTGCTGGATGCAGAGACAAGATATTCTGAGATTGAAAGGTTATGCTTATGCCTTTATTTCTCTTGCACTAAATTAAGACATTATTTGTTATCCGAAGAATGCACTATTGTTTGCCGATCCGATGTCGTCAAATACATCTTGTCCGCTCCGATATTGAAGGGCAGGCTTGGGAAGTGGATGCTAGCAATTGCAGAATTTGATCTTAAATATGAATCTCCTAAAGCTGTGAAGGCCCAGGTTTTTGCTGATTTGATAGTCCAGCATGGGAGGCATGATGAAAGTGTGGTGAAGCCAGTTCCATGGCGCTTATTGTTTGACGGGTCGATTTGCAAAAGTGGATGTGGTATCGGCATTGTCATTGTCACACCAAAAGGGTCCAGGTTTGAATTTTCGTTCACAGTAGAAGCTCATACTAATAATCAAGTTGAATATGAGGCTGTGTTGAAAGGATTACAACTGTTGAAGGAAGCTAATGCCGATTTTGTTGAAGTTGTTGGGGATTCTTTGCTGATTGTGGGGCAATTGAATGGCGAATATGAATGCAAAGACGAAGTACTTCGGGGTTATTATCAGAAGTGTCAAGACCTAATGAAGAGCTTCAAGCATATCACATTCAGTCATATTCCTCGACAAATGAATTCTGAAGCTAATGACTTGGCTCAGCATGCATCTGGGTATCGGCTTATTGTAGGTACTGTTGATAATGAGGCCGATGTCGATTTGCAGGATTGGAGGACCGAAATCATGAATTATTTGAAAGATCCAACCCAGAAAACGTCCAGAGAATTATGATACAAGGCAATAAAATATGTGTTAATTGATGATAAGCTTTATTATAGGACGTTGGAAGGAATTCTGTTGAAGTGTCTGAATGCCGATGAAGCCAAGAAGATGCTGATGGAGGTTCATGATGGGATTTGTGGGACTCATCAATCGGCATACAAAATGAAATGGTTGATCAGAAGAGGTGGATATTTTTGGCCCACCATGCTTGAAGATTGTTTTGAATATTATAAGGGCTGTCAGGATTGTCAGAAGTATGGATCGATTCAAAGAGCTCCAGCGTCGGCGATGAACCCTATTATCAAGCCGTGGCCATTCAGAGGATGGGGAATCGACATGATTGGTGAGATTAATCCTTCTTCCAGTAAGGGACATAAATATATATTGGCGGCTACAGATTATTTCACCAAGTGGGTTGAAGCAGTACCTTACAGAAGTGTGGCTTCGAGGGATGTGATTGCTTTCGTTAAAGAGCACATAATCTTTAGATTTGGTATCCCTCAAATTATCACTACGGATCAAGGTTCTATTTTTATTTCTGAAGAGTTCAGAGATTTTGCTGACGATATGGGTATCAAATTGCTGAATTCGTCGCCGTATTATGCCCAAGCAAATGGCCAGGCTGAAGCTTCAAATAAATCCTTGATCAAGTTGATTAAGCGCAAGATTAGTGATCAACCGAGAAGGTGGCATACTTCATTGGCCGATTCATTATGGGCATATCGGATGTCTCGTCATGGGTCAGTACAGGTAACACCATATCAGTTGGTGTATGGGCACGAAGCTGTTTTGCCATGGGAAGTTACTGCTGGGTCAAGAAGAGTCGATTTGCAAAATCAATTGACAGCAGAGCAGTATCATGATCTCATGATGGATGAATTAGAAGACGTCAATCAGCAGCGGTTAGTTGCATTGAAGAAAATTCAAGACAATAAAGCACGGGTGGCTCGGCATTATAATAAGAAGGTGGTGGCTAAGCAATTTGATGAGGGAGATCTCGTCTGGAAAGTCAAGTTGCCGATTGGCGTACGAGATAATCGTTTCGGCAAGTGGTCACCTAATTGGGAAGGTCCTTATGTAATTAGCCGATGCGTGCCCGGTAATGCTTATATCTTAAAAGAGTTGGATGGAGAAGAGTTTGGCCGAGCGCTTAATGGAAAATATTTGAAGAAATATTACCCCAGCATTTGGGTAGGTTCTTAAAGTGTTCGGTTAAATTTTAGTTAAGCCGACGTTAAGAGCGTCGCCTTGGAGATGGCCGATGTCGATGGTATCGCCTGTTGGCGGTCGTTAAACCGTGTTTTGACCGCCACCCTACCGGTAAATAAAAGCATAACACCAAGATTTTGTGCATAGTAGATAGGAATAATGCTACTCCACAAGTTTTGGTGAATATTTGGATGCAGGAGGAAATCCGTTGAAAATGGGAGCAAAAGCCTACCGGCCGGCCCCATCATAGGCCGGCCGGCTTATGTTGGATCTCAACATGGTCCAGCAGCCCCAGGCATCTCCCAATGGGCTCAAACATTAAGGATCAAATGGCCAACAAATATTTCCCAGCCCAGAGTATCGACCACTGCGCAAGGCCCAACAAACAAGCCCATCAACCACTCAAAAAGGCGTCAAATCACCGGGCAAGACCGTGGATCTTAATGGGCACATCATGAGAGGCCAGCCCACAAAAATTCGAGGCATTCCGAGAGAAAAGCCCGCCGGCCGGCCTAGGCCTAGGCCGGCCGGCCAACTATTTTGTCCGAATCGGCCCATCATTTTCCAGTCGGTTCCAGAGGCGGTTGTAAGCTAATTGTCGCGCCGACTAAGTGAGGAGACGTCGGCAAGTGAGGAATATCCACAAGATTCTCCAAGACCTTCTCCACTCTCCCAAGGCAACTCATCTATAAATAGAGGACCTCCCCCTCACTTCCAACCTGCACCTTCACACTTGAGAAGAGAAGATCCAATGTAGGGTCACGCTCTTCTCATGTGATCATTCCACTTGTGTAGTTTAGAGTAGGCTAGTTGGTCATGGGAGTTAGAGTGAAGTGAGAGCTTCGCTCGGAGCTCCGGAGTTCTCTTCAGAGTTTGGGTAAAGTTCTCGTGTATCTTTTCTTTTATACTTTCTTTAATATAATTATTTCTTTTCTTATTTATTTAATTTAGTTTTCCTTTTAGTTTATATTTATTTAAGTAATTGTTATAGAGAAATTCCTGTGTTGGTTCCACGTCTGTGTATGGTATGTCTATCTGCATGGGTTGTTTGCACCGCAAATGCTTACACAATCCACATAGATTTGTTATGCATGGTTGGCTTGCTCTTACGCGTAGAGTAAGTTATCTAGGATATTTGCTTGCATGGTGCGAGGAATTATTCTAGACGTGAGTTTGCTCTACACCCCACGGAGGATGGTAGCCGCGAGTACGTGTGACAGGCGTACCGGTCTCTGTAATCCACCACGTCTGGGTGATGGTTTTAGTAGGGAGGTCAATAGCACGTAGTTCCCCAAGGTAGTTGAACCTAATTCTCGGGTTGCTGCCTTGGCACGCGTGTGCCCCGATATGCAGGAACGTATCTGTAATGAAAGCTTAAGCAAGTAATTGTAGACTATCAGGAAATACTAAATGCTAACCCCTAGGCTGATACCTTTCTTCTCGTTGTCCTCCCAGTTGACTAGTTCTATCTCTTTATCTTCATATGGAATTCTTACGTGTGTTTGGTTGCCACCCATCATATATGTATCCCTGCTCTGGTCTAGTTTGCAAATTATAAATAATAGATGTTTCCTTGTTAATTCATGATATTCTTAGCCTGCTTCCCTGAGGAAAATATAAATACGATACCCTTGGAATACTCCTGGATGAAATGCTACAATGGTGTTCCGTGCGCTTGCGGAGTTGATATTTATCTCTGTGCGTAAGAAACGCCAACAAGCATTTCTGGCGCCGTTGCCAGGGAAGCAATGGTTTAAGATATCTATGATTGACATCGATTATCTGTTATGTTAATTTGCTGCTAGACTAAGCATCCACCTGCATTTTGCTTGAGCATATCACCATCGCATTTGCATTGTTTTCTTTTCAATCCATCTGCATATTTAATTCCCCTCCATCCCACCCCGCTGCATTAAAAAAAAAAAACCGAGTGCCCAATCATAGGCCTCGGGCTTTCAAAAATAAAAAAAATAAAAAAATAATAATAGAAAAAAAAGAACCCGAGCGCCCAATCATAGGCGTGGGGATTTTTTTTTCCGAGTGCCCAATCATAGGCCCGGAATTTGTTTCAAAAAAAAAGAGAGAGAAAGGTTGGATTTTTATGACAGGAAGAAGAAAACATATGTGGCGGATCCAAGATATTCAATGCAGAAATCTAAAAGCTTAGCCTTGCATTCGATTGCAAAGGCTAAGCTTGGGGAGGAACCGCCAGGTACGCACACGCAATTATTCCCTGTTTTCTTTGTCATATACCATCTCCTTTGGAAAAAAAAATGAAATAAAAATGCTGCCTGAAACGTTCAATGCTTTGTGAATGCAAAGATACTTTGACTTGCTCTCTGGTGAAAATAAGCTGCAAATCTTTTTGACCATACCCGTGCTCTCGAATTTCTTTTGATGATGTGGCTGTGGTTAATTTGTTAGTCATAAATCAATCGCTTGCGTCTCTTTCTGTTGGTTGGGTGAAGATCACTTCTGTGCCTCTGTTCTCAATTGAGATTATGCCCGGTGGCCGTTCAACCACAGAAAAATACATGCCTCTATGATGCTTTAATGATAGAAGGAGAGTATAACTGGCTCTGCTCTTCTTACACGATTGATCAAATTAGACGTGGTGTCTAGGTTGATCAATGGACCTATAGAGATATGTTCGATGTAGACGAATGGATTTGTACTAACCAATGCAGGATCTTTCTGGGAGAAAACCAATCAGGCAACATGAAAGGCACACAATTCAAGAAGAAGGAACCAACAAGGCGGACCTAGTGCTTCCACAAGAAAGATTTAATCGCTTAGCTTTGCGCATAGTTGCAAGAGCTAAGCTTGGGGAGGGACCGCCAGACACAAGAAGAATGGAGGAAGCGGTCTATTCAAGCTTAAGTCTTGCAAAGACTCAAGCTTGGGGAGGACCCCAGGTAAGTATTTCTAAACTTTCGTTGAATAAATAAACTTCCTGTTTCGAATAAATGCTAGAATCTTGGTGTTATGCTACGCATAAGGGAAATGTGATCGAGTTACAAATTAGCCTCCCATGTGTCGCATAGATGCAACCTCTACTCCTGACATATGTGCTATTTTTATTTGAGCATGATCACATCATGAGTTTTGCTTATTTCCGTGGGTTGCATTTGTTACACCAAGTCTGAGTATTGTGGATTGTGATATGGCATGATTAGGACTTGTTGCAATTTCTTAGTATGGTTTCATCCAGAGATGTTTTTCTTGAATTGCTGCAGGTACCTAAAACCCTTCTGTTTTGGCACACTTCTCTTAGTGTGAGGATTTCTTTACCTACCAGAGCCATATCATAATATTCGAAACAGCCCCACTCATAGCCAATTGTTTATGTATTGAGTTTTGTTAAGGTTTGATGTGCTCTTGAAACTAAGCACTCCTAATTATGGTCATAATTCCTTCGCGCGTGTTTTCGAAAATTTCTTTCCACCAAATAAAAAGGGGAATGTTTGGATAAATCAACCAAACATTTTTCAGAGTTTGCAAACTTTGGTCCATCAAAAAAAAAGCTCAGAATATTTCAAAATGTTTCCTTTTGAACCATGCAAAATTTATGGCCTCTTGCACCATGGAGTAGTCAAAAAAAAAACTCCATGGTTGCATGACAAAAGTCAATAGCCATATGGTTCTTATCATAAACATCTTGAGCAAAATAAAGGACCAATGTTTTCAAAAACCCCCTTCCACAAGTGTGAGTCCATTTTCTCCCCCTCCATCACATTATTTCTTATGACCAAAATAAATGGAGTTGCTCTGTTGATTGAGACTCATTCTTTAGCTTTACAATATATGCATGACATTTGTGCATTCCTTACCAAGCTCCACATACAAAGCCTCATTTGGTAGAAGGTAGGATGAGTGAAGCTTGTAGGAATAGACTCACATTGGTAGGTAAGAGAAGTGCCTGCCAAAACGAAGGAGAATTTTTTGCACCTTACCTTGCAGCACATAAAAACTCTGGATGCATACCTGCTAGAATTGTGTACTTGTCCGAAAATGCCGTTCTAGTCTCCAATGCTGCATGACAAGGTGTGACATAAAAGCCCCACGATTTTTGCAACACTCATGAATATTTTGTGCTCTCGTAAACTTACCACTGTTTAGGGAGTATGCTGTTGCATCTTTATTACCCATGGGGCGCTTCTTTGTAACTCCTGATCCGCCGGTACCCTGAGTTGAGTTTGCTCGGGACGAGCAAAGTTTAAGCTTGGGGAGGTTGTTGGCGGTCGTTAGACCGTGTTTTGACCGCCACCCTACCGGTAAATAAAAGCATAACACCAAGATTTTGTGCATAGTAGATAGGAATAATGCTACTCCCACAAGTTTTGGTGAATATTTGGATGCAGGAGAAATCCGTTGAAAATGGGAGCAAAAGCCTACCGGCCGGCCCCATCATAGGCCGGCCGGCTTATGTTGGATCTCAACATGGTCCAGCAGCCCCAGGCATCTCCCAATGGGCTCAAACATTAAGGATCAAATGGCCAACAAATATTTTCCAGCCCAGAGTATCGACCACTGCGCAAGGCCCAACAAACAAGCCCATCAACCACTCAAAAAGGCGTCAAATCACCGGGCAAGACCGTGGATCTTAATGGGCACATCATGAGAGGCCAGCCCACAAAAATTCGAGGCATTCCGAGAGAAAGCCCGCCGGCCGGCCTAGGCCTAGGCCGGCCGCCAACTATTTTGTCCGAATCGGCCCATCATTTTCCAGTCGGTTCCAGAGGCGGTTGTAAGCTAAATTGTCGCGCCGACTAAGTGAGGAGACGTCGGCAAGTGAGGAATATCCACAAGATTCTCCAAGACCTTCTCCACTCTCCCAAGGCAACTCATCTATAAATAGAGGACCTCCCCCTCACTTCCAACCTGCACCTTCACACTTGAGAAGAGAAGATCCAATGTAGGGTCACGCTCTTCTCATGTGATCATTCCACTTGTGTAGTTTAGAGTAGGCTAGTTGGTCATGGGAGTTAGAGTAGAAGTGAGAGCTTCGCTCGGAGCTCCGGAGTTCTCTTCGGAGTTTGGGTAAAGTTCTCGTGTATCTTTTCTTTTATACTTTCTTTAATATAATTATTTCTTTTCTTATTTATTTAATTTAGTTTTCCTTTTAGTTTATATTTATTTAAGTAATTGTTATAGAGAAATTCCTGTGTTGGTTCCACGTCTGTGTATGGTATGTCTATCTGCATGGGTTGTTTGCACCGCAAATGCTTACACAATCCACATAGATTTGTTATGCATGGTTGGCTTGCTCTTACGCGTAGAGTAAGTTATCTAGGATATTTGCTTGCATGGTGCGAGGAATTATTCTAGACGTGAGTTTGCTCTACACCCCACGGAGGATGGTAGCCGCGAGTACGTGTGACAGGCGTACCGGTCTCTGTAATCCACCACGTCCGGGTGATGGTTTTAGTAGGGAGGTCAATAGCACGTAGTTCCCCAAGGTAGTTGAACCTAATTCTCGGGTTGCTGCCTTGGCATGCGTGTGCCCCGATATGCAGGAACGTATCTGTAATGAAAGCTTAAGCAAGTAATTGTAGACTATCAGGAAATACTAAATGCTAACCCCTAGGCTGATACCTTTCTTCTCGTTGTCCTCCCAGTGACTAGTTCTATCTCTTTATCTTCATATGGAATTCTTACGTGTGTTTGGTTGCCACCCATCATATATGTATCCCTGCTCTGGTCTAGTTTGCAAATTATAAATAATAGATGTTTCCTTGTTAATTCATGATATTCTTAGCCTGCTTCCCTGAGGAAAATATAAATACGATACCCTTGGAATACTCCTGGATGAAATGCTACAATGGTGTTCCGTGCGCTTGCGGAGTTGATATTTATCTCTGTGCGTAAGAAACGCCAACATCGCCCTTAAGGAATATATGCAGAAAGAACAAAAGAAGACAGTGAAGTTCTTATAGTTTACAAGTTATTACATCATACATGGGGATACAAGATGCTTACACCAAGAATACACACTGCGGCTGCTGTCAAGTGTCAACCAAGTGCTGGCGCAGGTTAGGATGGGTCGTTGCTCCGGTATACGAGGAGAGGAGCAACTTCATGGACCTCATCACGTCGAAGAAGATGTTATCCCTGAGAAGGAACCTTATCTGACGAAGAACATGAGTTCTCCCTCGTAGTCTGAAGAGGAGCCGCCGTCTTCAGGGATTAGCTCAAGAGGGATAGCGTCGGAATAGGGATTGGAGAGAAGTAGAAGGAAGACAAGAGGTCAGAGCGTAGATGTGTGGAAAGAAGAGGAGCTCATGGTTGCTTTCTTGCTGTTTAGGATGCATTGGTCAGGCTTTGTGAAAGGGATTTTTATTGCTGGCCATTGTGTTGATGATTCTGGTGAGGGGAGCCAGTCCTTTTATAGGCCGAGATGCGGAAGAAGATAAGATCGTGGAATAGTAAGAGACCTATTGCAAATTAAAGCGATTGGTACGAATTGTCTGCCGAAGAGGTGCACGCCATGTGAAGACAAAGGTACAGCTCATCAAGTCAAATGTACAGTTTTCACGTGAAGGGTCATCTAGAAGCTTGCAGACGTGATAGATGGTGGAACAACCCGGCGCATGGAAATTCCATACCCCGGCTTGGGGGGCATGTGTTGACACCTAATTTTGGCCTAGGGCCCGTTGACAGAAAGTAGCAGGATGCATGCTGGGTTGGTGTATGAAGATGGTAGCCCGCGAGTGGTCATGAAGGCGGAGAAATCCCGAAGCCGCACGCGCCCGTGTGGGTTGATGTCCTTTTTTAATTATTTTTTAGATTTAGAAAGGATTGACCGAGTTAAGTAGGGGTCGTGTTTAAGTCCAAATCGGACTCTTGCATCGGGTGTATAAATATAGACCCAGGTGCTTGTAATCAAAAGAATCAATACAATCAACTCTTCGGCGCACCGCCACAACTTCTCGACGGGTTTTTTCGTCACCGGCGTCCATCGGGGCTCCGGCTCGACTGAATCTCGTCAGGTAAGCGCATCGATCTGGTTATGTCGACTTGTCCATGATTAAGATTGATGTGGCTGCTAGTTATCCGGTAATCTAGATCAATCTAGGGTTTACATTACGCATCGACTGCATGGAATTGTTTAAGACCTGGTCCAATTCTTTGTCACGGTTAGTTGACTTGTCCTCGCCGCGACCTTGTTGCCGATTGCTGATGTCGATTTCTGTTTGATCTGGTTATTCGAGTCACGGTTAAGGTGCTTTGTCGATTAGATCTGCTCTTGGTGATTGGGTAGGCAGTTTGACTTGTCCTGTCTGCTTCGCTTAGTTGACGTGTCCTCGGCGAAACAGTTGCTAAGGGTTGGATCTAATTGGCTGAGTATCTGGGACCGGTAGTTGCCAATTATACTTGTACCTGCCGATCGTGTAGAGCAGTTTGACGTGTCCTGTTCTACTTCGCTTAGTTGACGTGTCCTCGGCGAAGCGATCGTCAGGTTATGGGTATAATTAGTGATTATTGGTTTAACCGTTCTTTCGGGGTGTTTAGCCGATTGCTTACCACGTTCAGATCTATGCTTGCATGCTTTTAAATTGATTATATTCGTTCAAGTATATGTCTGAGCCTTCTTTGGTCGATTGTCGATCCACCTTACTGTGTTGCTTGCCGATAGATTTTGCCGATTGCATGCTTTGCCGATTGCCGATTCTGATGCATGCCTTGCTTTATTTATCGCGCGAGTATTTACTGTTGCGACATGTCGATTCGTTTCTAGCCGACAGCCAAGTGCTTAATTTTATTATATTTTATCCACTAACATCGGCTGCGGTTACGCATCGGCCTGTCCGGGGCCGATAGTCCGGGAATTTTACACGCTTTTTCTTGTCTTTGTCGATTTGCAGGGAAAATCGACTGGCACGCTCCGGAATTCACCGCGTTCCAAGTCTTGGTCCTGAACGGAGTTAAGCAAATCTCCCAGGCCACGTGTGCGAGCGGTAGAACACACATTTTACCGTCAAGAGCCCTGCGAAACTAGAGACCGTACAAAGGACCGTACTGTCCGGTCTCCATTAGACCGTACTGTCCGGTCTCTATTTCCACACGCATCTCCATCTTCTTCTTCATCTCCAATGAAGACCGTACTGTCCGGTCCCTAGGACCGTACCGTCCGGTCGATTGTCCGGTCTTCATTTCTTCCACTTCCATAAACTCCATCTTCTCTGTCTGGAAATCCACTGATGACCGTATTGTACTGTCCCTAGACCGTACTGTCCGGTCAACTGTCCGGTCTTCATTTTCTCAGCATCCCGAGACTTCACTTCTCTGTCTGGATCTTCAATGAAGACCGTACTGTACGGTCCCTATGACCGTACTGTCCGATCTCTACTGCACAAGCTGAAAACGTGATCCACTCTTGATCCTTGCTTCCAACTTCTTCATTCTTGGTTCCTCTTCTCCTCTGCTGTCACCCTAGTGCCTGAGAGACTCTTTGAGCATCCACCTCTACCACTAGTGTGACCTAAGAGAAACGACTCGATCCCCCTTGATAGTCCGGTGTTTCCTATGGACTCAAGCCAACATCTACACCAAGCCACACTTGCTTGGATCTAGCATGTCCTTAGCCTTGATCCATCTCTTCAACCGCAACCTCCATCAAGTCCTTGATCCTTGTCGTCATCCATCGTCGAGGCAACCAATCACCGGGATATAGAGAATAGGTTGGCGCACTTCTTCAACGACGAAGCTTCTTCATTGTGACCTAAAAAAAATGCATGAACATCTTTCCTACATCCAAAGATGTTAGTCACAATGATCTAGTTGTCACAAAGGACAACCCGACCGAAGCATCATATAATGTGCATAAGATATGAAACAAGAACATCATCACATAATAGACAAGATCATCATGACATATGATATAAGGTAAGACCAACATGATGATCAAGAGTATGTCAAGGTATAAGATACATAGAGGAACACATGACATACTCACCTTGTCGCTTACCTCATGTGCATAGTAGTTACCCCGTAGAGTAGTCCTCATGTTCACTTCTTCTCTTTACCATCTTCCTTACAACTATTGAGGTGTTGGCACTCCACTAGTGTGTCACTACATCCATGAGACTAAACATCTTGCAAACTAGCAAACCTTGTTAGTCCTATTGACCATGTTGACATCAATCACCAAAACCTATGAACCATGCTCTAGGTTCATTGATCTTACAATCTCTCCCTTTTTGGTGATTGATGGCAACACAACCAAAGCAAGAGATAAAAGATAGAATGAAGCACAACAACTTGCCTCGGATGTATTGACAACATAGAATACCTTTACTCATACCTCATGTCCTTGATTGAATCTTCACTCCATGGTTGCAAGTACTCCTCCCCTTTGACATGTTCTCCCTATTTGTGCCTCATGTCTCTTCTCATTCCGCAACTACTTGCTTTGGTGGATATACTTCTCCCCCTTTGACATCAAGCACCGAAAAGGGACAAACAAGGCAAACGTTAAAAGCACAAGGGAGCTTCATAGATAGTGATCCTTTGGATGTGAATGAGATATGGATCAAAATCTTGAAGCCTCATAACATAGACTAAACTCCCCCTAGATTTGTGCATACATGTGATGGAAGGTAAAATATATGCACAATTTAACAATTAAGTCAAGTGGGGGACCTTAAGCTATGTTATGGAAGGTAGCTAGATAGATAATGCAAGAATAAAGGAAAACCATTACCTTCTTGCAAGAATGATAAACTTAGCGTACCTTTGGGGATGTGATTTCTTTCCGATGCCATAAAGAATGTGTCGTTTGAGTGTCATGGCACCTCAAGTGAATCATCATTTCTATCAAGGGACTACAAAGATAAACTTGCAAACACATTAGTCTCGAGAAACTCAAGACATAGGATAGACTCCCCCTAAAGATGTGCATCACATGCACTTTGTCAATGAAGACAAGTCAAGGAGACTACCCTATATCTCGAATCATGGCACATAAAGAGATATGAAATAAACGCATAAAAGGATGCCACTTGCAAAGGATATGAGTGAAAGCATGCAAGACTTTACCACTTGTAAAAGCATATAGATATGAAGCACAAAACAAGGGTAAAGCATCTCAAACACAACAAGTCATCATGCAAGAAATATAAGGACACTACACACATGATGGTAAATAAGACAAGCATGCAAGTCATTGCTCAAGATAGGATACCATTTGAAAGATAAGCAATATAAAGCAACAAAGGGTACCACAAGATAAAACAAAGCACATAGAGCAAATGACAAGCATGAAAGAGCGATGATATGAAAGGAAACAAAAGCAATTAAGCACAACCATATCATCACGATATATACATACAAGAGGCAATGTGGGATGAAAGAGATGTTACCTTGATGTTCCGATCGAGGCAAGTCATAGCTCATAAGAAGTCACAAGTTAGAGCAAAAACTCATACAACAAGTGAATATAAAGCACAAGGAGCTATGACAAGCATAAGGAATGGTGACAAGTAAAAGGATAACTAGCAAGAAACGCTCATCACCATAGGGTCAAGGAGATTACCTTCATACTTACTTTTGTAGAATGTCGCTCCCCCTTGACACAAGCTTCCACCTCAAGAATGTGAGGAAGATCGATCAACTTGATCAACTTGACCTTCCTTTGTGCTAACTCCCCCTTGAGATGGTCGTCGTCTTCTTCTCCACGTCAAGATTGTGAAAAAGACCGATCATCTTGATCTTCGTGATCTTTCTTCATGCAAACTCCTCCTTGAGGTGGTTGTCATCTTCTTCACCTCAAGATTGTTGTGAAGATCGATCATCACGATCACATGATCTTCAAATGCAAACTCCTCCTTGAGGTGATCTTCATTGTCTTCACCGTGTTCTCTCCTTTTTCTTGTGCTTCCTCCTTGTTCCTACAATTGATCTTACAATAGAGAAAAGAACAAGAAGGGCAAACGTCAAATGCACAAGAGAGCTTCATGAACCATGTCCTTTTGAGTGGAAGGCATTTGGACCATGATCATGAAGGCCTCATAACATAGGCTAAACTCCCCCTAGAGTTATACATACTTATAGTGGATGGCAAGATATATGAATATCATTACGTGAAACACATAGGGTAGTTTAAACTATGTTATGAATGGTAGCTAGAACAAAAGATAATTGAAATAGATCGGTACTAGGCATACCTTTCGGAGAGAAGACATTATGACATCTAACCTCATGATAGAAACTAAAACAAAGAACACACGAGTGAAAGACTCCTTTGTGATTTCCTATATGCAATGCATGAAACAAGCATATAATACAAATGCAAGGGGAAATTAAACATGCCATGATGAATGCATGCAAGATTAAAGACAATGCATAAAGGAAACCTACTCAAGGTCAAGTTTGAACCTCTCTCAAGCTTACTCACTATGAGCCAAACCTTGCCTTGAGTCCATCGGTCCACCAACTCAAGCATCCCCCATACTCATAGCTATCTTGAGAAAGTTAGACCTCGAACTAATATTTTTGTGCTTTTCTTTTAGGTTTTTAGATGATGCATGAAATGCACAACATACTAGTTCACAAAGGAGCTACTAACAAAAACAAAGGAACTAGAACGAAAAGAAACTACTAAGATACAAGATACCTCCTTGAAGAGTAGATGTTCTCATTCATGCCCTTGACACTTGTGGTGGACTTCAATGATCTCCATGAATTGTACTCGGTCCACCACCTCCACCACTTCAAGTCTCATACTTGGGCGCCTCCATGTGATTGGCCGGCTTCATCCGGTCCATTAGGTTCTTGGGCACCCAAAGCATCCTCATCTTCCTCCTCTTGTCCAAAGCTCCTATATATTGACTTTGCCTTCACAACACTACATTCACATCTCATAACAAAAAGTGAGTGTTGTCAAGATAAAGTAAATAATCAAATGCAAATGTAGGAGCTTTAGGAATCAATCAATCCTTTGTTGAGTGGCCAACTTATGTAACGAAGCTTGCAATAGTGGTCATTGGTCATCAACGGTACTTCTTCACTTGGTGTGGCATCGCCTTGCCAATGGCTTCCATGTTCACCGGAGAAGTACCAAGTCCTCTTGTGAGCTTTGTATATACTTGCATCATTGACTCACTCTCATCCTTGAGCTTGTGGTATTCCTTCAAAACAAAGACTCAAGAGAAAGAGCTCTCACAAGAGAGGGTTAGTTCATCACAAATAGTAAATGGATGCGAGATAGATGAACTAGGAGTAGTGGATGAAGAAGAAAACAAGCTAGATAAGGTTGGTAGCTTGATAAGCGATCTCAAGGTTCTCATACTTCTCATGAAGCTCAATGTTATCCAACTTGAGCCCTCAACTCATATATAGAGCCTCATGAGATGACATGGGATCCTTGAGCTCCTCATCAAGCTCACCAACACGAAATATGGCCATATCATTCTTTCTTACCACCTTTACCTTGGAGGTACTTGTGAAGATAAGACCAACAACATGTTTGCATATGCTCTTGAAGAAGAGTCACTCTCATAGTCTTCATCATTGGCAATCCTCTCACCAACAAAGAAAACTCTTGTGAGATGACCTCTTCTACTTCTTGACCTTGGTCTTGTCCCACAATCTTCTTCTTGTGTTTGGCCTTGAAATCATCTTCTTCTTCATCACTCTCATTGATCCTTCCATCACCACCTTCTTCTTGTCGATGACCCGCAAGTCATGTCTTCCAATGAGGCACACGGGTGGAGATGGAGGAGGTGAAGTTTTCATCAAGATATCAATAGCAACTTGATCTTCACCATCGGTTCATAGTCACCTTGATATCAATGAGACACAAAGATGAGTTAGATAAAGAATTGAAATTCGGTTCTAGGTATACCGTCATCTTTGCATTCTCCGAGGAAGATGTAGGTTCACTTGAGTGATCAAGGAAGTGAGTATCCCGAGCTTGCATTATCTTCTTCTTAATTGCTTGCTCTTCAAATGATGGAAGCTTGCTCACGGTTGTGGATTGATCTTCAATGGAACCACCATCACTAATTGAGATGTCCTCAAAATGAGAGACATTTCTCGAGTGATCATCATGTGAGGTGGTCATGAGCAAGACCTCTTCATATTGTAGCTTCGCAAGATCTTCACGTTGAAGTGCAAAAATGTTGTCGCCGAATCTTGAATGAGGAGGTGCTTTCAAGATCTTCATGATAACATCACCACTTGAGTTCTTCCACTTGTCATATGAATCGATCCTATCATAACCAAGCGAAGACACAAGTAAGTGATTCATTAAGAAATATGGTAAGATTATCCAAATCACTCCACAACAAGGAAACTAGCAACAACAACATCATGATCATCATAAGATATAACAAGATCATCATGATAACATGGTTATCCGTGAAAGTGCTAGAGAATTTATTCATGGTATCCCACAATTCATTTGGAACTATGGACATAAGGTAGCTATTCAAGCGATTCTTTCAACGTCCAAAGCCCAAACCCATAAGGGATGAAACCCAAACTCATTCGGTCACATCTCAAGGGCGGTTAAGCCCTAAATTGAGCACTTGGCTCTGATACCACTTGTAAGGATCGTGTCACCGAGAGGGGGGGGGGTGAATCAGGCACACCATGAACTAAAACTTTTTGCACTTCTAGCTACTCTAACTAATCGCACAAGTAAAGGATACATAACAAGAGCATACATGTGCACTAGGTGATAGTGATCAAGTAAGGATAACCATGTGCTAGGACTTGTACATGCTAGGAGCAAGGTATACATGAGCATATAGGAACCACCTAGCAAAAGATACAAGATAAGCTCAACAAGTCCTACACAAGCTAGTGTATAAGGTAAAGGCAATCAAGCAATCTAGCATGCATATGGGTAACACATATGGAAGCTCAAGTAAGTCCTATACATGCTAGTGTATAAGATAGATAGACAATCAAACTAGCATGCATACAAGTAACACATGGGGAAGCTCAAGCTAGTGATCATGGCAACAAGATAGATACAACAAAGAGCATAACAAGATCACTAGATGATATCAAGCAAGTGTATGAGCTATGAGCAAGTAGGTACACATAAGGAAAGCGCATATCACTAGAGATAACATAGAGCTAGCACACGGAAACAATCATCAAGCAATCATATGATAAGCACAAAGTCTACTACATGCATAAGATAAACAGATAGTAAGTGCAAGTAGTAGAGAGTAAGAGTAAGAGATTGCTCATCGATTTTTCCCGTGGTCTCGGAAGGATGGCGCCTTCCCCTACTCCACGTTGGGTCACTCCCACCGGAGTCTCGACCCCGTCCCTCCGCTCGATGGCGATCCCCTCTAGAGCACACTCCACCCTTTAAGCCGGTGATGTCCCCTAAGAGCACGCTTCACTCCTCGAGTGAAGTCACGGGCTTCACCCTGCCGCACACCGGCGATGCTCTCCTCCTTGGGACCATCCACCGCTCTTGAGTGAAGTCGCGGGCACGTCCCGCCGGGCTTCTCCCGGGTACTCCTCCGAACGTAAGGCTCCGTACTTGATGCGTGCCAAAGGGCGCTCCACTAGTGATGCTTCTTTCGCACGGGAAGCTCCAAGACCGTGTACAAACTTGTGTCGGCTTCCACACTCTCTTTGGCAAGCTCAACACCGACGCCTAACCGGTCTAGGCTTTGCCATAGACCAAGGGTAACAAACCAAGACCGCCTCCCTATGACCACACTAGTCCTAGAGGTGGATGGATGCTCTCAACCCTCTCAAGCACTAAGCTTTCTTCTCCAAATCTTCTCCATGTGCTTCTCTTCTCTCTCAAGCACCAAGATTTCTCTCTAAAGCCTCTCCATGTGCTTCTCTTGCATCCTCTTGGCTCCCACTGTGTTTCCCCACGGATAACAATGGCCAAAGGCACCCCAAAGGGCCAAGCAACCGGCTATTTATAGCCCTCCACTCATAAACTAGCCGTTGCTCAAAAGTGCCCTGCGAAACTAGAGACCGTACAAAGGACCGTACTGTCCGGTCTCCATTAGACCGTACTGTCCGGTCTCTATTTCCAGGCGCATCTCCATCTTCTTCTTCATCTCCAATGAAGACTGTACTGTCCGGTCCCTAGGACCGTACCGTCCGGTCGATTGTCCGGTCTTCATTTCTTCCACTTCCAGAAACTCCATCTTCTCTGTCTGGAAATCCACTGATGACCGTATTGTACTGTCCCTAGACCGTACTGTCCGGTCAACTGTCCGGTCTTCATTTTCTCAGCATCCCGAGACTTCACTTCTCTGTCTGGATCTTCAATGAAGACCGTACTGTACGGTCCCTATGACCGTACTGTCCGATCTCTACTGCACAAGCTGAAAACGTGATCCACTCTTGATCCTTGCTTCCAACTTCTTCATTCTTGGTTCCTCTTCTCCTCTGCTGTCACCCTAGTGCCTGAGAGACTCTTTGAGCATCCACTCACCTCTACCACTAGTGTGACCTAAGAGAAACGACTCGATCCCCCTTGATAGTCCGGTGTTTCCTATGGACTCAAGCCAACATCTACACCAAGCCACACTTGCTTGGATCTAGCATGTCCTTAGCCTTGATCCATCTCTTCAACCGCAACCTCCATCAAGTCCTTGATCCTTGTCGTCATCCATCGTCGAGGCAACCAATCACCGGGATATAGAGAATAGGTTGGCGCACTTCTTCAACGACGAAGCTTCTTCATTGTGACCTAAAGAAAATGCATGAACATCTTTCCTACATCCAAAGATGTTAGTCACAATGATCTAGTTGTCACAAAGGACAACCCGACCGAAGCATCATATAATGTGCATAAGATATGAAACAAGAACATCATCACATAATAGACAAGATCATCATGACATATGATATAAGGTAAGACCAACATGATGATCAAGAGTATGTCAAGGTATAAGATACATAGAGGAACACATGACATACTCACCTTGTCGCTTACCTCATGTGCATAGTAGTTACCCCGTAGAGTAGTCCTCATGTTCACTTCTTCTCTTTACCATCTTCCTTGCAACTATTGAGGTGTTGGCACTCCACTAGTGTGTCACTACATCCATGAGACTAAACATCTTGCAAACTAGCAAACCTTGTTAGTTCCATTGACCATGTTGACATCAATCACCAAAACCTATGAACCATGCTCTAGGTTCATTGATCTTACACCATCCAAAACTAATATTGAACGTTCAGGTGCAGTCTAAAGCCTTCGAGTGGCCATGTATATCCGACCTGACAGGCGAAATAAAAGTTAGATACCACGGTCCATGAATCTGATACTGCTATTTAGCATTGCTTATACCATTCAAGAACCATTTATCTGTGTCATTCATCGACGGTAAAACTACAACACATGATGTACAAAGGAGAAGGTCACAACAATCCCGATCCCAGCGGCGAATCCCGATCCCAGCGGAGATGCATGGCACAGGTCCTACTACTCCAGCGCTCAGGATTGCTCCCACCAGCTGCCATGGCAAAAGAGGGATCAATTCCAAGGATCGGATCCCATGACTGCCCACAGCGAAACATAAGTGATGAACCTAACTATCACGCTAAAATACGAGAGCAGAAAACAAAATTACTACAGCCGTCTAGCAGAACGCGAAGCAAACATGTTGCCGCCGTCAAGATGGACCAGAAACCTGCTGTGGCGGTCGAGGTTCCAGAATGGACGGCGGCGTGTTGTCGAGGAGGCTGCGGGAGGAGGTCGTCATCGTCGTCGTGCCGCTCGAGGTCGTCATCGTCAGGCTCAGGACGAGGCTGTCGAGATGCGCCGCCGGTGGGAGACGTGGCGCGTTACGGCGGAGAAGGGCGCCGGTGGAGCAGACCGGTGAGAGGAAGCACGCTTCCTCATCGGTGGATTGGCAGCGTCGCCCTCGGCTTGCCCCCATGGGAGGAGAGGAATAGGATTAAGGGGAATAGATTGAAGCGTGGAAACACAGCTTCGTTGGGAATATAGAAAGAAAATCAAATTTGGAAACTGAAACGTAATCACCGTGCCTGGGGCGTGGGGGTATGTGCGGGCGGGTAGAGATGATCGTGGGGTGTGAAAAGTCATTGCGATGTCAGGTTTTTTTCAAGCCAAATGAGATGATCGTGGGGGATCAAGGGCGGAAGGAGGCACAAATCTCATTCCTTCGGCCGTGGTCAAGGTGAGATCGATGCCCTCTACTACCCACCCCTTCCTGTTAAGATCTGAAATTTCTTTGTTGTGTTTTCTCTTCAGCCATGTGTGGGTCAAGGTGAGATCGATGCCCTCCACCACCCACCCCTTCCTGTTAAGATCTGAATTTTCTTTGTTGTGTTTCCTCTTCAGCCATGTGTGATTGAAGTTGGACCGGCGGGGCATCTTATCTTTTGAGGTACATCCCTAGCAGATTTCGACTGCCATTCCTAGCAGCTGCAATGAATGAGATGCGGAGAGCCACAGGGAACAGCCAGAATATTTTTCTTCATTCCGACTAATTTTGTGCAGACCCCCTATGTTCAGCATTACCTACTCTGAATGTTTCAGAATTAGCCTGCCATGGACCTGAATTTTGTTTTCGCGTTTTGGTAGGACCATTGGATCATGCTGTCTGTGAACACTAATGACCACTCCAAGCGTCAAATGCCTGTAAGAATGCTAGCATTTGGAGTTGTTATTCTCGTGAGGCCAATATCAGTTCTCATTCGCGCGGAATTTTTTCTGAGGGGCTTGTGGGTTTGTGCGGCGACTTTTTGAATTATTATTTTTATTTTGGCAGCGAGAAGGCGAATGGCGCGGTGCTCTACCAGCGGCTTCTCCTCGAAGCTCACCCACCAGCAGGTTGAGGAACTCAGGAGTGAGTCGCCCCTTTCATCTCTGCTGCTCTTGTGTTGAAGTTGTACTGCTTGTTGCTTTGTGATCCGTTGTATTGTGGTAAAAATGTGCATTGAAGAGATTTTGATTGCTCCAAATTATCGAATGCCCATCTGTGGCTCAACTCCTTGCCCAGTTTGCAGTGTGAAAGTTACTCCAAACTGTAGACTGATGGATGCTTGAACTGATGCGCATTGTTGTAGGGTGTCAGATTAATGGAAGTGCTACCCTTTTAGCATTTCAGTTTACCGATATGCTACCCATACTCTCTGATGCTTGTGGAAGATTTAGAAATAGAGTATTCAATTCAAGCATCCAACAGTCTACCCTGATGGTCGCGGCCCTTCCTCCTCAACTGCATACTCTCTGCTTCTCGTGGCGTCCTATCTGTCATGCTCTCATTATTTGTGTTTCTACAGAAAACGAAACATGTGTCTCATTTTTATGTGCCTATAATTGGGTGACTTTAGTAATTGACAAATTGGCGTTTTTATTCTTTGATATATATCGAACGCATGTGCCCTCCCTGTCATCTGAATTGTAATTCGCTGCACGAAAAATACTAATTTGTAGTTAGTGTTTGAAAAGAAAATGAAATGCATCTGATTTTTAAGTGGCTTGAAATGAAAAATATATAGTTCCTATTTGAGGCGCTTATGTGAGATCAAATGAAATTAGTAGGCTGGCATTTTTCTAACCTACTGATTATACTTTCATAACACATTCTCACCTTTGCTTTTGAACATATATGATTATTTCAGCAGATGCAGATTGGCTGTGGAGAGATCACATTGTTGCAGTCCCACCTGTGTTAACAGCATAAAAGGTGATCCAATTCATCCAAAATTAATTTTTTGGGTGTGTTTGTAATCCCATTGTTATCTAGGTGGCATTACCTGAATGTAGGACTCACATTGTCATTTGATATTGATTATACAGTATGTTTCTCATCGTGGGAGGGGAAGAGAAAACCTAAAGATTTCATAATACCACTCTGTTAGAAGTAATTGAGAACTATTTTGATAAGCTCATTGGTTTTCGTTGCTGGTGCTTTTACCTTTCATCTTCTTTTTTTTTTTCCAGTCATTTTCCTTACGGCTCTGTTTTGATGATCAGCAGCTAGCATTTCTCTAATGATAATGAAGAAGTTTCCTCTTTCCTATCTTGATGGTGTTGTAGAGGGAGATACTATATTATGGAATTTAGATACTTGAAAGAGGTATATACCACGTCTTGGATCTCTGCTTTTTGTAATAATTCCTTTATTGCCTCTTCTTATTTATGCAAAAAAGAAAGGAGCAGTACAAGAACTGTATTGTATCTTTCTTTAGTTCTTGTATGGCATGTATGCAGGTACTAACTTTGTTGATACTAAAATGAAGATATTTTGTATTAAAATAATCCTTACCATAAATGTTACCACATGATATTTTATTAGGTACCTGAAGATTACTGGTTGCAAATACCAAAACTTCATTCATAAGACAGAAAGTCCACCGTCTACTGCCTGGTAGTTTTCTTTGAAGTACCAAATGCGTCAGTATCCTCATCGGCAGGTCTCCTGAATGCCCCACAATATACTATTATTTGACAGAAACAGAGACATGTTGCTTGATTTTGCCAAACGAGCAAGACAAGGAAGTGATCGAGTAGTCTCATGTATTTTTTTTAGGAGTATCAAATGTAACGAAGTTTTAGTTCAAATTATCGAGCAACTAACAAGCAAATATTATTCTCTCTCATACCTCACGAAGAGCCATATTCAGGGGATAGTTACAAATAGTATGAGCCCAGGTGATCCTAGGAGTCCTCAGCTAATTGGGCTGCCGTAGTTTCATTTTTCATTTTTTATTTTTTTGCTCATCTTGTGAGAGTATAGTGGCACTGGTTTGAATCTTCTGAAGTAGTCAATGCTGATCATCTCTCATACCTCACAAAATTGGTTGGTTTCCTAAAGATGTTTCCTAAGATGTTTCTTACATAATTTGTGAGGTAGGGATCTATAGAGAGAATGATCAGGGTGGAATGTCAGAGTAAAGAGGTAGGTGCAGGGAGAGGCAGGTGGATAGATATATCATGCACATGTTTTTTTTTTTCCTGCACTTTGTTTTCTGTGTTTTATTTTAAGGTCATTACTGATATTAGAAGCAGGAGGCAGCAACTATCTTCGTCTTATGTGGCTTTTGAATTTTATGTGCGTACATATTTCGAACTGGACGTGTCATGGCCCTAAATATGTTATTGTAGGTTAACCTGCACTCTACTGTTCTCAAGCTTCATGCATATACCCTTTTTGAATTGCAGGCAAAGTGCTTTGGAGCAAGACCAGGCAGATAACTTGGAGTTGGGGCTAATCCTCCAACGAGGTTGTCCTATATCGATCAATGGGGGCACTGCTAAATTACACAAATTACTGGTCGCATCCTTGAGATGGAAATATATCAAAGAGTGTCATGGTGTAGATGAATATGGATAACTGAATGTGCTAGATGAGATGGACAAACGTGAAATGTAACACCCCAGTTGTTGGAATGACTCAATGATGTTCATCGCGGAATTCCTTGTTTGTTGATCGATGTGCATATATATATGTCACGCTCATCTACATCATTTGCTTGGTAGAGTATATAAAAAAATATTTTACAATGGGACTTTATAAAATTTATGTGGAACTATGTTTGCTGATTTTCTTCCTGTTGTTCTTGTGAAGCGTTCATAGTTGAGTTTCAAATCTAAAACTTCAGCAACACACAAGAATGTCTTTACTGTATTATAACATTCATGAAACTGCTTCAGGTAGATCAATGAAACAAAATTTTTTAACACCGAACAGATTGAGCTTCATTTTGAACGTTTTGGTGAACAGGCATAGATATTCACACAGAACATGCACCAACTTTTATTCCAGTAACAATCAGGCACACATTCAGCTCTCTCTCTCTCTCTCTCACTCTACACAAACATACAGGGTCACTCTCTCTCACACACATACAGTTCTCTGCCGAGGGAATTCGCAGGCTGTACAAACTCATGCCGCTAATTACACTCTGCCGAAGTACAAGGTGGGGCAAAAAATTGCAGATCTACCTAGCATCGAACCTCAGTTAAACGGCTCGGAGGTGGTTCGCAGTTGCCGGTAAGCTTCAAGGACCCAAGGAAGCAGGATAGCTTCCTCATGATGGGCTTGTGGCGGACCACAATGTCCACTGAGATAGCATCGTTACTGATATCCGCATAGGTCTCATAGCCCTCGAGATCTGCTTCGGTTACGAAGACTGCATCGCAACACCCAGTGGGACTTGTAGGCTTGCTAAACACACTTCGACAGTGAGGTAAAACAAAAAGATCTGTGTCAAACTCGGAAGCGTAGCCATCACCCTCAGGGTCTTCAACGGATGCTTCACTGGATTCTTCATCAGATGTTACTGACGAGTATTCATTTGAGCCCCGAATTGAAAGGGAAAGGCATCTGGTGTTCACTGTGCTGGACAGCTCACTGGATTCTTCACCAAATTGTGCCAGGCAAGTTCGGTTTGAGCTCTGTATTGAAAGGCATCTGTTGGTGATCGTGCTAAACAGTTTGACAGCCTGCAGGAAAGAAATGCGATGCATCAGCAACCATGGAATTGACCACTATAATCGAGGTAGCAGAAAACTGAAGGTCAGATCGCATACCTGCCATTGAGACGGCGCTAAAAGAACTCTGGGCCTTACAGACCGAGCATGAGCCAAAGCTGCTTCAGGAGTCATATTCCTGTACTTGATCTGTTCACACGTTTAGTTAGTTTTATACGTCAAATGAATAGAAAAAAGAAACATTAACGGGGTGTGGATCAGTTTGTGTTGTGTGCACGTATTCTCCGGGCTGTGGGGCGTAGGTGGTAGGCGTGTTGGGGAGGGAGAGGAGGCTTGAACGACGAACGGCGAGGCCGTCCTATGGTGGCTGGCTGTTGGTGCAGCTGCTGCTGCTGGCGTGAGGGAGAGAGCAGGGAGAGGGAGGCGCAGGAGGCAGGAGCAAGGAGAGGTAAAACCTCTACTATTTCTTGCTTAATGAAAACCAACGCCCCTGGCCTTATATTTATAGCCAGGGGGGATTACACCATTAAGGAAACTCTCTAAACCTTTCCCCTATTACAAAATAGACTACCAATTCTGCAAATGACTCTTTCCAAACTAAAGGATCCTTGACTCCTAAGAAAAGCATCTCAATCTCTAAACGAGGAAACTCAATCACTAAAAGAGGGAACTCAATCACTAAAAGGGGAAGGCTATCGAAGAGGAGCAGCAGGGGCGCAGCCGGCCCTAAGGCTCCTGCTGTGCGCCCCCTGCTGAGACAGCAGCAGCGGCTTGGGCCCTGGCTGCTGCTGCCTCACGTGGAGAGGAGGGCTGGCCCATCCGGCCTTCGGCCATCTGGGCCATAACATCTCCTCGCCCTTCTGACTCCAGCTCGTCCTCGAGCTGGAACCCACGTGTCGGTGGCCTGCGGAGGGAGATGTCGTTGGAGTCGCGACGCCAAAGTGAAGCACGGAGCTCGCCCACCACCACATTAGCAACATGGTTTGAGCGAGTGTGGTCGATGGAGAGCACAAACTGGTAGTCCACGTTACCCACATGGCCGCGCATGATGAACATGCGGCCAGTAGGTCCCGTCGGGCGAGGGCGAACTCCCGGAAAGGTTGGCACTGGAATGAAGTGGCGCCCAATGCCGACGTCCATGCTGAAGATGACGCCTTCCGGAGGTGCAGCGAAGAATCTGGAGCGAAACGGAAGTCCGGGCAGCAAGCAAACATTAATGGTGAGCAAGAAGGTGTTACGTGCAAGCGGCCGGGGCTCCCTCAAGTCGTAGCGCCGTCTGAACAGCAGGCGCAAGTGGTTCCCATCCGCCGGGGAGAGAGGAACAATGCTATGGTTGGGGCACACGTGGAAATGTGCGCACGCCACCAAAGCTAGCTCCGCTCCAGTGAAGTCGGTGAAGATCAAGTCGCAGATGTCGACGGTAGCTCAGGGCAGCTCTTCCAAGATGATGACCGACGTCGGAAAGACACGCCGATCTCCCTCAGCACTAGGGAGGTGGGTGCCCACGCACAAGTGATGGAGCAGGTCCTCGTGTCCAAGCTCGCGAGCTCGAGCGAAGATGAAGGAGAGGACAGGAGACCCAACCGGCAAATAAATGCGGCCGTCGAAGAGGAGGATGCCGTCGCGGATCGTCCAAGCACGTGCGCACGTCCCCGCCTGGACGTGGAGGAAGATAGCTCTCATGTGGGGCTCCTCCTGAACTGCACGCCGAATGTCGTCGAAGATGGCCGTGCGTGGAGTCGATGTAGCTGCCGCCTCTCGAGGCGAAGAAGGAGGAAGGGGCGCCCCCATCAGCTGGAGGGAAGCCCTAGGCGCCTCCTCCTCAGGTGGAGTTGGAGGTGCTGCAATGCCACGCAGCAGTACAGTACGCGCTCCTATGGGAACGCCATGGTGAGACGAGAGAAATCCCACGTCAAGGGTCCGAGAGAGCAGAGCCATGGCACCCCAAGGATGAAGTCGTCGTCGTGGTCGAGGGCGATGGCGTAGCAGTCAACGTTGAAGGCCACGTTGTCGATGATGATGTCGATGCCGCGGCACACCCCGCGGCTCACCAAGCGGGCGCCGTTGGCCATGGCGATGTCACGACGAGTCCGTCGTATGGACAGGCCAAGTCGCCCACTAAGCTCCTCGCTGATGACGTTGTGCGTAGAGCCGGAGTCGACGAGGGCAGTGAAGTAGACGTCGCCGATGCGCGCGTGAAGCCTCATGGTGCGCCCCCGAGGCAAACGATCCTCCTGATCGCCTGACAGGGCACACAAGGTCGCGTTGTCGCCGTCGGAGTCGTACACGGCAGCGTCGTCGATCACCTCCAAGTAAAAGAGGTGCTTGCAGCGGTGCCCCTTTGTAAACTGCTCATCGCAGTTAAAACAAAGGTTTTGGCGCCGCCGATCAGCCATCTCCTCGGCCGTTAGGCGCTTGAACACCTTGCCAGGAGCCTCCGGTGCAGTCGCCGTAGTCGTAGTCGTGGTAGAGGAGGAAGGCGCGCCCGACTTGGGCGCCACAAGTGTCGAAGGAGCTGGACGAAGAGTCTTGGGCGCCGTCTTGGAGCCGCCAGATGTAGTCGAAGCAGGGAGCTGCGCTTCAGCCATGACGGTCTGCCGGCGCTCGTAAGCGCGAGCAAGACTCATGGCCTTCTCTAGTGTCGAGGGGGCGAGCAGCTCAACGTCGGTCTTGAGGGGCTCCCCGAGGCCAGCGGTGTAGATGTTGATCTGCTGGCCTCCTCAAGGCGCCCCACACGCGCCACCTGCGCGAGGAACTGCTCGGTGTATTCCTCCACCGAGGTCGTACGTCGGAGGGCAGTCAACTCGCCCAAAGGGTTGGTGCGAGAGGGGGGCCCGAAGCGGAGGTTGACGAGGTCGACGAAGTGCGCCCAAGAGGGGGCGCCATGGTCCTTCTCCAGCCGCATGTACCACTGGCGCGCGGCACCGGTCAAGTGGTAGGAGGCGAGCCAGACTTTCTCGGTGCTCTGAGTAAGCTGGCCCTGGAAAAATTGCTCGCACTGGTTAATCCAAACCAATGGATCTTCCTTACCGGCATAGGAGGGAAACTGCAGCTTGTGGAAGCGCGGAACAGCCAGCCCCCCAGCCTGAGGGACAGGCAGCAAGCTAGGCGGAGGGAAGGTTGTCGTAGTCGTCGGGGGCGGAAACCCGAAGCCGGTGGCACCGGTGGAGAGGTTCGCGGAGCTGTGCACCAGCTGCTCCGGAACCACGTGCACCGACGAAGAAGACGGCGGGGTAGCTCCAACGGGCGCCTTGCCCAGGGACGAGGCGTCGGTCCCTGGGGAGGGCGCCATGCCGAAAGCCTCCGCGGACGCGGCCTGCAGAGCAGTCTCGAGGAGGGCCTGCTGCTTCTCCTTAGCAGCAGCCTCCGCCTCAGCCGCCAACTTGGCCGCCTCGGCGGCCGAAGGAGGCTGCGGCGCAGCAGCTATGCGGGTGGACAAATTGTCCATCCGGTTGTTGGAGGCGACCACCTGTGCGTCGAGGCGATCAACACGGCCCGAGAGATCCGTGTTCAGCTTGTTGATCGCCGCGAGGAGGTCGGCGATGGTCGGTTCAGCGGCGGCAGCGGCGGCGGCGGGGGGAGCGGGAGGGTTCGTCATGGTAGCAGTATTCCTGGATCCTGATACCAATATGTTGTGTGCACGTATTCTCCGGGCTGTGGGGCGTAGGTGGTAGGCGTGTTGGGGAGGGAGAGGAGGCTTGAACGACGAATGGCGAGGCCGTCCTATGGTGGCTGGCTGTTGGTGCAGCTGCTGCTGCTGGCGTGAGGGAGAGAGCAGGGAGAGGGAGGCGCAGGAGGCAGGAGCAAGGAGAGGTAAAACCTCTACTATTTCTTGCTTAATGAAAACCAACGCCCCTGGCCTTATATTTATAGCCAGGGGGGATTACACCATTAAGGAAACTCTCTAAACCTTTCCCCTATTACAAAATAGACTACCAATTCTGCAAATGACTCTTTCCAAACTAAAGGATCCTTGACTCCTAAGAAAAGCATCTCAATCTCTAAACGAGGAAACTCAATCACTAAAAGAGGGAACTCAATCACTAAAAAGGGAAGGCTATCGAAGAGGAGCAGCAGGGGCGCAGCCGGCCCTAAGGCTCCTGCTGTGCGCCCCCTGCTGAGACAGCAGCAGCGGCTTGGGCCCTGGCTGCTGCTGCCTCACGTGGAGAGGAGGGCTGGCCCATCCGGCCTTCGGCCATCTGGGCCATAACAGTTTGACCTACCAAAAAACACAACACTACAGTGGTGCTTCTTCCCCTTCCAGCCTTGCAGTGGACATAGGTGCTACCACCTTGCATTTCATTCCCTGAAAAGCCAAGATATATTATTAGATTTGGCAACCTGACGTTCAACAAACCTTCTTAGAAGAAGCATGGCACATTCACATGGACTCATGGTTATATAGTTGCTGAAGGCGTGAAGCATGAGCATTGTGGTACAACATTCCCATTTTCTATTGATATTGAACCTAAGAACTTCATTACCATGTCCAACTGCGAATCAGCATTGTTGTTTGACTCATTGTTATATAGCCCAATCAAATCAATTTGCTTCGGAGGATTATCAACATAAAGCAATAATGGGATTGCAGGAAAGTCAAAAAGAAATGTATGAGTGCTAATAAATATCAGGGAATGATAGCGATGGTTAGCACAAAAACTTTCTTTCCCGTCCCTATACTGATTTAAGTACTACAACTGCGTTGTACTAATCCATTGACTCTGTTTTCATGTCTGATGTCATACACCAAGATAAGGGATAGCAAATCTAATCTTATGCTAGCATTGAAAGCACCCCTTACAAATTACAACAAAGAGGAGCATTCCCTTTGTAGCATAACATGCATCCTCGAAACCCTAGAAAACATTAATATAAGCTAGTTCCCTAAATCAAATTGGTCGACATAAAATAGTGTCCTGAAGTTTATACCTACCGAACTAACCTATCGATGCAGCACATAAAAATTCAAAAGTAAAGAAAAAATGCAAAAAAGAATAATGGAATAGCTTGATGTTGGAGTTCGGGAAACAAAGGGCATCATACTTACGGTGAATAAAATCCACAGCTCGACAAATATCCTCCAGAGAAGGAGCAAAAAGGTAGTCCCTCGTGGGGATTTCAAGATGATTGATACCGTGAGCCTGAAAACAGAGTTAGCCAATTATTGAGAACTAGTAAGATGGCCCGCGCAAAATTGCGCGGCTAGGCTCTATTACTTTGGGTTTAGTTTCTTTTGAAGCATAGGCTATAAGGCCATCATATTATCTAAAAAAAGATATGCTATAGCTTTTATATTATATAATTTTTAATTGTATCTTTTGATCAAGTAGAAATCAGTACAATTTCCACATGACCACATCCTTTCTTCCATAAAAAAAAGATCCAAGTAACGCATTAGTACTATGGATCCTTCCATTTCAAGAATAGGATGGAAGCCACGATTTAGTTCAAAAATACCTCTGACATGATTCTGATGAGACAAGGATCCGCTCACTTACTACACACCCGTATAGTGGTCACTGACACGTCGGGCCGAGCCCATGTGTCAGTGGCCAGGGGTTAAGTTAGCCGATCTCTTTCCGCTGCCCCCTGCACGACGACAGTGTGCGCAACAGGTTTTTGTGGCCTGCTTGTCCATTTGACGATGATGGATTGTCTTGCCGAATACTTAACTCAACCGTGTAGGAGCGTGACATGTTGACGGTAGATGTTCCTCCTTCACTGAATTTCATATGTGTTTCTTCCAAATCAGTCTTGTAATTGTCCCAGAAAATCTTTTAAAGAAATCACTGGCAGGGTCGGGTCGATCTCATCAGAGTTTGTAGTAATTGGTTGTGTTCTACCTTTCTACAGGGCGACATTAATCTTCTTTTCAAAAGTCCCTAGTGAATCATGTAGTAGGACGGCGACATGTTTCGGCCGTAGCCTCATGTGAGGTCACGACCGGGAACCGCTTTTTTATCATTATCTAAAAAAAAAAGGACGGCGACATGTTTGCTTGTGTTTGATCTGTGGCCGTTTGACGGACGGAGCTCACGGCACGCATCTCGACAGGTTTAGTTGTTTCGCTGATCGGCCGGGCAGCTGACGACATGTTGACAGGCAGATGGGATCCGCCTTTCATGGATTCCATCCGCGTTTCTTCCGGATCATACTCATAATTTTCAAGTAAATCTTACAGATAAATCATTGGCAGCTCCAGCAAGAAACCTCCTTTGCGCGTGCTCTCCCATCTGAATTTTCATTGTACATACTCGTGGCGGTTGTCATGCCGTAGTTCCTCATTTATAGAACCTGCTTGCTTCGCATGCATGCATGGATCAACTTCGATCTTGCGGTGGCTATTCACCACGTTGGGGTCAAGCTCGCCGATGACTGCTCCCATGACCTAACATGCAACACAGCCTGTTTAATTGGTGACTAACAGCCGGAGCTATCTTTTGGTTTTCAACCACGCGTGGTGCCATACTCCCCGGTTCTACAGCTGTTAGCATCTTCACTAACATTCAGATATATCCATCATGTGACTCAAACGAAATTATCACCATTGCACTACAGTTCCAGATCGAATCCTTCATTGTACGTAGTTACGTACGCACAGCTCTCCGATTAAGCCAGCCTTTCGTCTCCTCCTCCGTCAAATTGTTTTTACGCTCACTTGGGATCACCTGAAAGCCACCTAGGACCGGCCAAGATTAAAGATATTACTGTTAGATAGAGGATTGCTCACGGACCTGGTTGATTGAGCTGAGGAAGACAGACTTGTGGTTGGGATCTTGATGTCCGTCATGTTGCACAAAGACCACGATTCCACGCAAGCAAAGCAGATTCGGTTTTCGCTTTAACCTTCGGAAAGCACGGATAGAGGGAGATGAACGATACAGAGGGATTTGAGAAGGCTGCATGGCTATGTGATAGTTTTTTTTATTTTTTTTGGATGTGGATCGGACTGCCTAGCCGAGTTGTATTACAATACTAACTTTTTTTACTAACTTTTTTTTTTAATCTTGGCCGTTCAATCTTCATAAAATCCAACGGTTCACATCTTTGTTTTTTCTCTGATTAACGTGGTAATTTCGTGGCCTTGAGAGCGAACGTGGTGGCTTCTTTTTCTCTTCAAATACTAAGATAATAGATTTCAAATCAGAATGCAATACAGAAAAAATAGTGATGTTAACCCTCTTTCACATGTGTACTTGTGCCAGTGTGACCAGTTGTTTTGGTGATTGCAAAAGGCATTTTGAGGCAACGAAATAACATGTATGATCATACAGTCCTACTTCATAAGTTATGCAAATGCATAGATGGGAATATAGTTTTTGCTACTTCTACAGTAAGTTCAGAACAATTAAACATTGATGTTTGAAAAAGCTTCCAACTATGAATCGTATTACACTGGAGATATAGACACTCAGCTGATACTAACTATAGCCAATAGTTCCTTACTCAAGTGATGACATAAAGTTCAGAGAGGATACAATAAATTCTGCGGGCATAAGATCGAGTAGAGGAATGTGTACCTGGTACAAGGACGTTGGAATAAGAGTTTCGTAAGGTTCATTCAGCGTGACAACGCCTTTTACTCCAAGTTGCTTCAGGCGCGGGACATCACTTGGGAACGGAACAGCTCCTAGCAAGACATGCTGAAAAACAGAGATGCAGATAATTAGCTACAAGCCGACACTATCTACTGCATATTAAGAACTACAATCATCCCATAGCCAATTTAACTGCTATAAGGCTCTACGATAACCTACTAATTGTTGCCCCAAAAGCATCACCGATCAACGCAAACAGGAAAAATTCACCATTCTCGATTTGAGGGTCCCGCCTCTCAAAATGAATACTCGAAGATGACTACTAACATTAAAAATCACAATCTCTAAGTCTAAGCCTTCATAAGAAATAGTCTTAAATACATAATCACAAGCAACGCCGACAGAACTAAGGCTAAATTTCCCAAACTTCAATCCTAAAAATTCACAGTATCGATCCTCAAAATAACACCAAAACGAAATCAGGGTAGAAAAATTCCAAGAATAAATCGACAAATCAAGGGGATGGCGCACCAGAATTATCAACAACAGAATAACAAATTAAAAATAGATGTTCCTCATACACGCGAGGCGATGCAGAGCTCCTAATCGCGCCCAAAATACTGACCTATTTTTTTTTTTGATAAAACGTATCTGTATTAGATGTTAAGGAAAAGAGTACAACCCCGTACAGACATACGCACAAACGGAACGGATACAACCAACAGCTGCAACCCACCACACACACAGAAGAAGCTTCTGTGCATCCGTCGCGACCGACCTCGCCCCGCCGGAGATCCCCGCCACCACTGCAGCAGCGAAACGGCGAGGAAACGGCGAAGCAGGCCACCAATCTTCAGGTGAAGCATCGCCCGAAGGCTTCTTGGGCCGAAGAAGCTTCTCTCCCACAAGATGAAAAACTCACCGCACCGGAGAAGACTCGCCCGGGAACACTCCCCAAGCTTGGCGCCCGAAGATGGAGGAAGAAGGACTGCCGCCGCAAGCCAGAGGAAGACGAGGCCAACAGCCCAGCAAACACACACCCAGCAGCCACATCGCCACATCCGCCCGCCAAAAGAGCCGTCCGCGCCGCCGTAGAAGACCACGACCGCCAGACCTGAACAGCCGGCACCAAACTCACCTCGCGAAACGCGGAGATGACGAGGTGCCGGCGCAGACTCCTGTACAGGGCCCCATCGGAGGGGACCCGACCACCACGCGCTCGTCGCCGACGCCGGAGCCGGACGCCGCCGAGACGGGGATGAACACGGGGGACCTTATTCCATGGCCGCCTCGCCGCCTCCGCCTCGACGACACGGCCCGGACACCAAACCCTAGAGCTACACCTAGGACTAACTCCACCAACCGGCAGATCCGCGGTCTCCGCCGCCTCCCGACGCCCCGAGGGCCGCCGGAGGCGAGGAAAACCGACGGATCCGCCGGCGGCGACCCGGAGCCCCCCGCTTTTCGCCTCTCTCAACTGTAGCGAAAGGATATTTCGAGAGAGAGCGAGAGAGACTTTTACGGACAAATACTGACCTATTTAAGAGAGCATGTAGGCGAGCGGAGGATTATCACCTGGTCGACGCGATCCCACCACCGGAACTCGGCCTCGAACCGGTTGCGGAGGACGTTGTAGAGAAGAGTCGGGTAGAACAGGACCCGTGCGCCGGCGCCAACAAGCGCGTGTTTCGCCCTTAGCCGCACAACGGCGACGACCTCGTCGCCGTCACCCGCCGTCTCATGCCTGTCATCCTCCTCCGCCTCCTCCAGCCCCTGTGACGTCCCGAATTTCCACCTTAGTAGAAACCCGGTGCGCTAGTACATCTATGATAGTCCCAGGGGCTACCAAGTACTTTCATACACAAGTGAATATCATATAACCATAAAAAGAGTAAAAGAATGATAGATACAACATCAGAGTACAAATGGGTTGGCTCGCAGGCCAAAGAAACTAACAGGATTATCTACTAAACATACTTTCTAATCATAACGATACAGCAGAAGACTCGTGATACCAACTCCAATTCCACATGCAACTTGAGTGTAGGAGACGAAACCCTCTTCTTGACTCCATCTTCATCTTCTTCTTCGTCTTCATCGTCGTCCTCGAAGTCATGACTCGGCTATAAAAACTGAAGTAGCAAACGGTGAGTACAAGAGTGTACTCAGCAAGCGTCTCAGGCAACTCCAGGTGAATGCATATGCAATTGAGGTTATGTGGACAAGGTAGTAGGCAAAGGCTTGTTGCGTAAATGCGGGTTTTCAAACAAGGATATGCAACAAAGATGAGTTTCTTTTAAATCAAATTGAGACCGAAGTCCCTAAAATAAGCATATTATTATGTGGACCCGAGAAACATCTCCTTCTCGGGACTAAATTTTACACCGGGCACCTCCTGCCCTGTCAGCTGCCTCGGGGCAGGTACAAAACAAATAGATGGGAAGGAAGTGAAAACAAATACTAATCAATGCAATAGTCGCAGGGAATTGGCCATGACCGGGGCCACGGCTATGCGCATAGATCATACTCTGCAGAGTTGGTACTACTGTACCCACAAGCAGGGCATGCCGACGTAGCTAGTCGCCAACACACTCACAAGATTCAAAGAACAAGCAACGACTGGCAATTTCTCGCTTCTCCAGGATGGGGCTCCATTGTCTTCCTCCGCGCGGTCGACGTCGGTCCTGAAGCTGTGACGGGCCTACCACTGGCCAGGTGGGTATCCCTATCGGGGAGTGATAGGTCCACACTCCCCTAACACGATCTCTGCTGCCTACGAGCTAACTGCCAGCCGTTACAAGCCTTCAAATCCAGCCCCGCCCATCAGGGACTTGTGGTAAGCACGGATATCAACCTGGAGGGTGTCGCAATGAACCGGTCCTTATGCTGCCGGGGCGGGCATCTACCAACTCCGTCGGGGTCATACCATACAGGCACTCCCGACCACGTCTCACAAAAACACTAGAGGCGGAATGATCCGTCGCCAACTAGTCACAACGAGTCTTCCCCCAAGAAGCTCCCTCATAACCTCCTCGTCACCATAACAGTGACCACCTCGCCCGCCCCCGCAAAAACAAGTAGCTTGTTACTTTAAATCACACACTCAAGTTTGAAGCTTTTCAATATTTTATTTTACACAAAGAAGCATTGTGTGATATAGTGTCCTATTTGAAAACATGCAATCTAGCAGGCTAAGCAGTGATAGTGCAATAAAAACAGTCCTAGGGTTTATCATATAGTATAAAGGCATGGAACATGCATAGGTCAATTCTAGCAATTTGAAATATGATGTATGCATATCAAGGGATGCAATCAAACAATACATGTATAAAATCATGGGATCAATAGTGGTCAAGGGGGATGTAGGCGCTTGCCTGATTAGCCGAATCCCAAAACATAGATCTTCTGGAAAATCATCTTCATTGTGATCGCCTAGAATCCGCAGCGCGATAACATCGGGTAAGATACGGTGAAACGATATCGAATACGAAAAGTAGGAGAAGTCTAGCGCCGAAGGGATCACTAGGTGTTCTAGAAGTAAAGTACTCGTCGAGACGAAACCAACGAAACAAGAATCGCATGAAACGGAGATCGGAGGAATTATCTATGGATTTCCAAAGGTAACAGGAACTTAACTATCGCTTGAAAACATGACAGAACCATCTACCGAATACTTCTTTGTTTTCCCTTTTAACAGAAGAACTAATCGAGAGGCTCTACTGGCATGTCTGAAGAGTGAACAGAACAAGACACTGGAATGATTGCTAGAGGGGCTTTTCCATGGGCAAACAGCTGGGCCATTAGTAACTTCTACCAACGGCAAACAATCCAGAGAGCTGAGCTAGCATACGAAAGCACTTAAGAAGGTGCTACAGATTTCTCCAAGGTCGAACTCAACTTGCTGATCTAGCAAAGCTACAGACATAGGAACGGCAAACTGAAATGCCATGGTGCTCTCAAGTACGGATCGACGATGAATAATCCTCCACACAGCAAGCCTCACAGGATTTGAGCGACCACATAACTGGTAGTTAACCAAACAAGGAGCAAAGGAACCAGTCTGCAGCTGCGCTGGTGACAAGGACAACAGCGGCGAGCCACTGCAGCAATACATCGAGCAGGCAGGTGTGCACTGACGCAACTCAAGTATAACCTTTCTTTCTTTTCTTTCCAACAGCATACACAAGGATCAACTATACGCGCCTACTGAGGCTAAGCAAACCAGGAACAGGAGAAAACAAGGCCTAAAGCAGCGCTGGCATCACGAACAGGGGTCGCGCACAAGAAACAGAGCAGCTTCGGCAACGAGGCAATTTATCGAACAGCTAGAGGACGCTAAGAAGATCCTAAACGGAAAGATGAAGGACGGTAAGGATGGCGCAAGGACAAAATTGCTGGCCGGGGAAAACACCAGGGTCACCAAACCATCGAGCATGACAGCGGCGCACAAGAACAGAGCGGAAGGCATTACGTCGAACAGCTTACGCGTGCTAGGAAAAACGAGCCTATCGGAAGGAGAGGGTCGGGGGGAGGCGTTGGGGCTCACCGCGCTGACAAGGAGACGACCTTCACGCACAGATGCCAGAGGGGAAGAAGATGTAGCCGATCCACGACGGGGTTCCCGAGCTCGGCGTACTTGGCTTGGCGGTGTCCGCGTCCCGGCGTCTTCCAGCGCGCGGCGAGGACGGTCGACGGAAGGCCAAGGCGACGGTGCGAGCGCGGAGTAGGAGGACGAAGCTGGAGAAGTGCTCGACGAAGAGGAAGCCGATCTGCGACGGAAGGACGACGTTGCCGCGCAGCTCTCGGGCGCGCATCCCTGACGGTGACCACGTGCTTGGCTTGAGCTTGGCGTCGACGCGTTCCCGGGGTTCACAACGCAGTGATTGGGGCGAGGCTTGACGGAGTGGACGTAGACGAGGTAGGCGTTGACGAGTAGCTCCACGGCATCTCACTGAGGAAGGCGGCGGCGCTCGAGCAGCGAACGGCGGTGTACTGCGACTTGCCGGCGACGTCGACCTCGGGCGCGAAGGTGATGATCCGTGCTCTCGGCGAAGCAAACAGAGGGAGGATCAGAGGATGGCAAGGTGACGGAGTGCGCCACAAAGGGAAGGAACCGGAAATAGCTCGACGAGATGCTCACCTAGGTGACCAGGATGGGCGGAGACTTGGAACGGCGGCGATCGGCGGTGACGCGGCACGGCGTGCGCACGGACAGAAGGCGGCGGCGACGCGGTGACGAGCGGCCACGGGATGGAGAAGGGTTCGCGCTCCGCCCAGAAGGAGATGGCGGCGGGAGAGGGAACAGAGGAAGGAGGGTGGCGGCGCCCTAGGCTTATGGGAGCGGGGCTAGGTTGCGCAGGGGTGCAAGGCAGGCAGCGTCCATCTTGGGCGTCCGTGCCATGGTGAGGGCCTGGATTGAAGCCACGTCGCGTGGGAGGCACGGGCTCTCAAGCGCGAGCGGCGGCTTTGGCGCGACGTGCAGCGCGCGCGCGGCGTGCTCATCAACCGGGCGCGGCGGCAGGGCGGCATGTGGTGCGCCCCCTTTTTGCTTTCGCTGAGAGGAGACTTGGCGAGGAGGAATCCCTGGGAGCGTGCCACGTCGATTGATTCCAGAAGGATCCGAGGCGGCTCACACACAGCGCCCTATCTTCGTGCGGCGCAAGGCGGAATGGGAGCGCTTGTGCGTGCGAGCGAGGCGAGAGACACAGAGAGAGAGAGAGAGAAAGTAGCAGGTGCGTGACGTGAGGTTGGGGACGGTGAGCAGTGCAGCTGCTGGGCTTGCTGGGCTGCGGGTGATGGGCTGTTCAGCTGGCCTGGTTGCGGTCCAGAGAGAAGAAAAGGGATTGAGTGAGTTGGGCTGGTCCAGATCGGAAGGGAGAAAAGAGCCCAAGGTGCTGGTGTCCAACGAAAATTCCTTTGATTATTTTCCAGAGATTTAAACTACAACTTGTTTTTGAATAGATTTGAGATGGGTTTGCACTGGGTTTCAAATTATTGGAATTGCATCATGGAAAACGAGACGAAGACAAGGTAACATTCCAGAAATTGGAGTTTTGGTACACGAAATATCGGAACATGAACCTGATTAACTCCAAATTTTCTTAAAATTCCAATGGTCGATTTCTGGGATGTTACAGACCTCCCCCCTTACAGAAATCTCGTCCTCGAGATTGCATAGCTTAATTCCATGTTGATGGGGGATTTATTCTGAGAATCTCGTCAATCAAATCTTAACATTGGTAGCTACTTCCTACCAATTGATGATAATGAATCCTCCAACTCCTTATTATTAACTCTTCCGTTCTTCGGTGACGAGAGCTCAATCGATTTAGAAACTTCTTCAGATGCACTGTTAGTGACATTGTAGCTCTTGGGGGTGTCCTCAAATATTCCAGGGGAAGACAGCCATGGGTACCACGACGGATTTCCAAGGTCACTTTTGTAACTATACCGAATGAGGGTACCATGCCAAAGTAACATTAATTCCTTAGAAAAGAGGTTAAAGGAACATGTCAGCGATTAGACTTTTCCAAAGAGAGGCTTGGGTTCTCGACTGCTCGGTGAACGCTGACAGGGATAGGGAAACGACCTCCCCCCTTACAAGAATCTATAAGCTTATAATCTTGAATCCGCATGAGGGTAAATATTTCTGTGCTCACATCCAACATAGCTCTTCTCTGTTTGGAATCTGTCTTTACCAAGTGAGCATTATTATTGCAGTTCTAATCTCTTACTTGATTTTGAGATGTTCCTCAACTACTCTGACAAGGTACAAAAGCAGAGTAGCTGGAAAAGGTGTACCAAAGGGAACCCACGGGTTTATTGATCTCGTAGTGATTGATTGTGCTCATGCTTCCATATTCCATCGAGTTCATTCTCTTACCTTGCAAGAGCATTCAATGAGAACTTTTCTCAAGATCTTCTCCTCGTACTGTGTACTGGCTTGATCTGTCCTTTGTCGAAAGGTTGGTTACCAGGGTAGGTTGGTCGAAGGTTGAGAGGGTAGGAAAAGATCTAGGACATGTAGGGTACATTAAAGGCAGGAGAAGGTATAGGTTGTTTGCTTCAACAAGGTGGGTAGAGGATAAGACTCAAAACGGTTTATAGTTTGATGGTTGGTAGGGTAAGGTTAGCCTTCACGCAGATCCATTCTAATTCTTCATCTTGATGGGTCAGGTCCTTATGGTGCTCGACGACTCTTTCTATTTCCTTGCTTCTTTGACTCACGGCGTGATATCGAGCTTCTTATCAACGGATCCATCGACTGATAATGAGACTACTCCCTAGCACATCATCGCCATTTTCCTTTTTAGATTTCCTTGATATCCTACTTCAACCATACATTCTTGACTCCATATTTGGTAATGATTCCTTAAGGTATTCTTATATTCCTTAGCAAGCTCTTTTGCCGAAGTTCCAATCCTAGGAGGACTTGCAAAATTCCTGGCGTGATCTTTTCCAAATTAGAAAGTAAATTTCTTCATGTGACGATGTGCACTTGTTCTCGGGTCTTCAAACATCTAGTTATCTTGACAACATGGTTGACTTGAGTCTTCATCACCTGATCTTGGGGTTCTCATTGTATAACTGTCACTTAGACCATTGAGGGGTATTCCAAGTGCTCTAGAGTAGGTGCAAGATTCCAATAGGGAGCTTGCTTTGCTCCTCCAAGGGTTATGCCATTTTCATCCAATTGGCTCGATAACCAGATGGGGTGAGGCGTTCCATCCACTATCTATACAAGCACCAATCTCATAATCTAATGTCCATTGCACAGAGATCCCTTGATGGTCTTCTTTAACCCCTCGATGGAGCGTCATATATGCCTTGCATTAGTTTCACATTCTCTTGGAAGTTTTGGTATTCTCATAATCCGTGATCCAAGGATATGTGAATAAAACTTGATTGCCTTCTTTTTGTGCTTCATAGTAGGGAGGTTGGATGGATAGGATAGTGTGTCGTCTTCATGTGACTTCGACAGCAGAGAGATTGGATGGAAACGATAGATGGAGCGACAAGATTGATCCAAGATGATGTTGTTAGGATAAGATCGATTCCATATATGTTTGATACAAGCGTAGGCAGGGATAGAAGATAGCTGATTAAGATTTTAGATCTCGTTACGAAGATCGAAGAGAGACTCATTCGAAGAGCTGATCATAGCAGGGTCTTCAAGTCATCATCATGCAGAAAGGATTTCAAAGATTCTTCAAGGAAGGTTGTCCAAGACAGTTCAAAGGAATGGAAAAAGCTGAATTGGATATCTAGATGTTGTCCTTAGTAACGTCCATTGCTAGGGTCTCGTCCTACAGTCAAGAATGGCTCTGGTACCACCTTAGTAGAAACCCGGTGCGCTAGTACATCTATGATAGTCCCAGAGGCTACCAAGTACTTCCATACACAAGTGAATATCATATAACCATAAAAAGAGTAGAAGAATGATAGATACAACATCAGAGTACAAATAGGTTGGCTCGCAGGCCAAAGAAACTAACAGGATTATCTACTAAACGTACTTTCTAATCATAACGATACAGCGGAAGACTCGTGATACCAACTCCAATTCCACAGGCAACTTGAGTGTAGGAGACGAAACCCTCTTCTTGACTCCATCTTCATCTTCTTCTTCGTCTTCATCGTCGTCCTCGAAGTCATGACTCGGCTATAAAAACTGAAGTAGCAAACGGTGAGTACAAGAGTGTACTCAGCAAGCGTCTCAGGCAATTCCAGGTGAATGCATATGCAATTGAGGTTATGTGGACAAGGTAGTAGGCAAAGGCTTGTTGCGTAAATGCGGGTTTCAAACAAGGATATGCAACAAAGATGAGTTTCTTTTAAATCAAATTGAGACCGAAGTCCCTAAAATAAGCATATTATTATGTGGACCCGAGAAACATCTCCTTCTCGGAGGTAAATTTTACACCGGGCACCTCCTGCCCTGTCAGCTGCCTCGGGGCAGGTACAAACAAATAGATGGGAAGGAAAGTGAAAGCAAATACTAATCAATGCAATAGTCGCAGGGAATTGGCCATGACCGGGGCCACGGCTATGCGCATAGATCATACTCTGCAGAGTTTGTACTACTGTACCCACAAGCAGGGCATGCCGACGGTAGCTAGTCGCCAACACACCCACAAGATTCAAAGAACAAGCAACGACTGGCAATTTCTCGCTTCTCCAGGATGGGGCTCCATTGTCTTCCTCCGCGCGGTCTACGTCGGTCCTGAAGCTGTGACGGGCCTACCACTGGCCAGGTGGGGTATCCCTATCAGGGAGTGATAGGTCCACACTCCCCTAACACGATCTCTGCTGCCTACGAGCTAACTGCTAGCCGTTACAAGACTTCAAATCCAGCCCCGCCCATCAGGGACCTGTGGTAAGTACGAATATCAACCTGGAGGGTGTCGCAATGAACCGGTCCTTATGCTGCCAGGACGGGCATCTACCAACTCCGTCGGGGTCATACCATACAGGCACTCCTGACCACGTCTCACAAAAACACTAGAGGCGGAATGATCCGTCGCCAACTAGTCACAACGAGTCTTCCCCCAAGAAGCTCCCTCATAACCTCCTCGTCACCATAACAGTGACCACCTCGCCCGCCCCCGCAAAAACAAGTAGCTTGTTACTTTAAATCACACACTCAAGTTTGAAGCTTTTCAATATTTTATTTTACATAAAGAAGCATTGTGTGATATAGTGTCTCATTTGAAAACATGCAATCTAGCAGGCTAAGCAGTGATAGTGCAATAAAAGCAGTCTTAGGGTTTATCATATAGTATAAAGGCATGGAACAGGCATAGGTCAATTCTAGCAATTTGAAATATGATGTATGCATATCAAGGGATGCAATCAAACAATGCATGTATAAAATCATGGGATCAATAGTGGTCAAGGGGGGTGTAGGCGCTTGCCTGATTAGCCGAATCCCAAAACATAGATCTTCTGGAAAATCATCTTCATTGTGATCGCCTGGAATCCGCAGCGCGATAACATCGGGTAAGATACGGTAAAACGATATCGAATACGAAAAGTAGGAGAAGTCTAGCGCCGAAGGGATCACTAGGTGTTCTAGAAGTAAAGTACTCGTCGAGACGAAACCATCGAAACAAGAATCGCATGAAACGGAGGTCGGAGGAATCATAATAAGATTATAGTTCCTCCCGGCGGGACCCGCACTCATACTGTTCGAAATTACTGTTCATAAGTCGGTGTCCAACTTCTAGCCATCGATTTCGTCGCTGCATCGATCCATCCGTTCATTCCCGCAGCTAACTCCTTCCCGATTCTTCCTCTGCTTTTTTGTCATCCTTCATGATTCTTCCTCTTCTGCCGCACACCCACCGAATCTTGATCTCCCCCTAGGCTACGATCCACCGAGAAATCGCCTCCTCCGAACGACGGCAGCCCAGGTGCTCTTCCCACCCTAACAATCTCGCCGTGCCGGCTGGCCACTCGCACGCCGCGCCGCCCTGTCGCCGTGCCGGCTGACCGACCACGTCACGCCGCCTTTGCCGCTCGACCCCCGCCTTGGCACGCAGGTTGCGCCGCCGCGTCGCCTGAGCACCCAATCTATTGCGCAGCTCGCCCTGCCCACTCCACCGCTGGTATGGCTTTTGTCAATAGTTACAACGATTAGGTTTCCTCACCTTAGTTGTTACTTTTTCCTAACCACAGCATGATGGTATTCAAATGATTTTTCTTAATGTTAGGGTTCGCCTGGACCTTATTTAGTTCCGGTGTTGTTCATTCTACTTACTCACGGAACAAATTAGCTAGCTGTTATTTTTTTTCCTAACTACAGCATGATACTATTTCAAATGATTTTTCTTAATGTTCGTTGATTTTTCTTAATGTTAGTGTTCACCTAGACTTTATTTAGTTCCAGAGTTGTTGACTCACGGAAAATTAGGAATTACTGTGACCCAGTCCATTGTTCGGGGCTGGATTTTGCTTAGTTCTTATGCTGTTGATTTTAATTCCTCTGAAATCAAATTAGAAAACACTACGGGCCTGTGTATTTTTAGTGAAATAGATCTATATATTGATGCTTTTCTCAAACTGAATGTATTTATAGGTTTGGTGATCCCATATTTGCCATATGGTGATGTTTTCAAGCTCTTTGCTGATCCCATGCATGCTTGGAAGCACTTCCTCACATTACTGTTTCGTACTTGGCTGAATCGTTCCTGCTGGCAGCCATCACAACCAGAGGCACAGGAACAAAGATCACGAGAAGCTGCCTCCTAACGATCTGGTCCGCGAGAACCAAGGTACTGTTGATACTTGGTAGAATGATATCAGCTCATAGCACAGATAACTGCATATATATTTTCTTCATTGAATTTATCAAATTGTTGATAGGCCTGTTCTGCACATGCCAAGGGATACGATGGACTAAACCAGTAATATGCGCTTGATGGCGTTTGGACTGAGTGGAGACCTGTCTGCTGCTGGCTCCCGGTTATCAAATAAATTGTTCTGTTTAAGATGTGTGCATCTAGCATTAGCAATGTTGTGTTATACGTGCTGGTTATTCAGTTCCTTTGCATATTTCTTATCTGATATTATATCTTTTATGGTTCTTGACTTTTTTGCAGAGTGACCAGCCTAGCAAAATTTCAGTTTGGTTTGTGAAATGTACTGAGATGTCATGAGTTACTCAGGTTATTTTCTTCGCCCCTATAGCTCCATTTATTTCCGGTAATAAGCTATGTACCAATGATTTAACCTCACATTTCTATTTCTATACAGTAATTATATTCCTAGATTTTTATCGTGAACTAGGCCTCTCCCCTGTAACATTTTTCTCGAGTGGATGTGGCTTGCGGAGTGTCTGGTTTGTTTGCGAGGTTTATATGTGGTACTTTGCTTTCCAATTATTGAGTAGAATCCTAGATTGTTTTTACTGTCAAAATAAACTACAAACTGCTACAGCCAAGAATACTAAATACTATCTTTGGATGTAACTTTTGTTGCATATAAGATCAGTCGTTCCTGTACCATGACTTTCCTTGCTTAATAGAGAAAGTTGCATTACCTTTACGATTTAGAGCATGCTACACTGCTTGCATAAAAAAGAAAGAGAAGAAAGCCCATCAAAACTCGGGTTGACTGATCATGTAAAATTAAATGTGTACGTTGACATAAAGTTCTCCTTGGTTTAGTTATATCTCAAATGATTTTCTTAATTGTGTTTAATAGCTGTGTTACGCATGTTGCAGAGCTCTATCATGCATGTTACAGAGCTGTAGCTATGTCTTCAGAAACACTGCTTGATCCAAGGTGTAAACGTAGGCATCGTGCCCATTTTTTTTTTTCTGAGAGAGTTGGTATAGTGTTTCAGCATTAGATTTGGAAGCTCCATACCGTACAAGCTTACACATTGTACTCTTTTGTATTGTATGCATCTAAATCCGTACATCTTGACTTAAACTTAATCCATTGACTTTTTGACTTTTTCATTCAAAGTGAGACAACTCTTCAACAATATTGCTTGGAATTGATAATAATTTTGTTGATACCTAGATGTAATATGCCTGTAAAGCATGCACCCTTCTCTCCCACATCTCCAGAGTAGATTTTGATAACTCGCCCATCCAAGTTTATGTTAATGAATACTCATTTACAGTCTCAGTTTCATAAGTTTTTCCCTTGCGATGTTTTATTTTCAGGTGGCTCAATGCACCCGCGGCATTTGCCGCGGGGTTTTCATCTAGTTATCTATGGATTTCCAAAGGTAACAGGAACTTAACTATCGCTTGAAAACATGACAGAACCATCTATCGAATACTTCTTTGTTTTCCCTTTTAACAGAAGAACTAATCGAGAGGCTCTACTGGCATGTCTGAAGAGAGAACAGAACAAGACACTGGAATGATTGCTAGAGTGGCTTTTCCATGGGCAAACAGCTGGGCCATTAGTAACTTCTACCAACGGCAAACAATCCAGAGAGCTGAGCTAGCATACGAAAGCACTTAAGAAGGTGCTACAGATTTCTCCAAGGTCGAACTCAACTCGCTGATCTAGCAAAGCTACAGACATAGGAACGGCAAACTGAAATGCCATGGTGCTCTCAAGTACGGATCGACGATGAATAATCCTCCACACAGCAAGCCTCACAGGATTTGAGCGACCACATAACTGGTAGTTAACCAAACAAGGAACAGAAGGAAACCAGTCTGCAGCTGCGCTGGTGACAAGGACAACAGCGGCGAGCCACTGCAGCAATACATCGAGCAGGCAGGTGTGCACTGACGCAACTTAAGTATAATCCTTTCTTTCTTCGAACAACATACACAAGGATCAACTATACGCGCCTACTGAGGCTAAGCAAACCAGGAACAGGAGAAAACAAGGCCTAAAGCAGCGCTGGCATCACGAACAGGGGTCGCGCACAAGAAACAGAGCAGCTTCGGCAACGAGGCAATTTATCGAACAGCTAGAGGACGCTAAGAAGATCCTAAACGGAAAGATGAAGGACGGTAAGGATGGCGCAAGGACAAAATTGCTGGCCGGGGAAAACACCAGGGTCACCAAACCATCGAGCATGACAGCGGCGCACAAGAACAGAGCGGAAGGCATTACGTCGAACAGCTTACGCGTGCTAGGAAAAATGAGCCTATCGGAAGGAGAGGGTCGGGGGGAGGCGTTGGGGCTCACCGCTCTGACAAGGAGATGACCTTCACGCACAGATGCCGGAGGGGAAGAAGATATAGCCGATCCACGACGGGGTTCCCGAGCTCGGCGTACTTGGCTTGGCGGTGTCCGCGTCCCGGCGTCTTCCAGCACGCGGCGAGGACGGTCGACGGAAGGCCAAGGCGACGGTGCGAGCGCGGAGTAGGAGGACGAAGCTGGAGAAGTGCTCGACGAAGAGGAAGCCGATCTGCGACGGAAGGACGACGTTGCCGCGCAGCTCTCGGGCGCGCATCCCTGACGGTGACCACGTGCTTGGCTTGAGCTTGGCGTCGACGCGTTCCCGGGGTTCACAACGCAGTGATTGGAGCGAGGCTTGACGGAGTGGACGTAGACGAGGTAGGCGTTGACGAGTAGCTCCACGGCATCTCGCTGAGGAAGGCGGCGGCGCTCGAGCAGCGAACGGCGGTGTACTGCGACTTGCCGGCGACGTCGACCTCGGGCGCGAAGGTGATGATCCGTGCTCTCGGCGAAGCAAACAGAGGGAGGATCAGAGGATGGCAAGGTGACGGAGTGCGCCACAAAGGGAAGGAACCGGAAATAGCTCGACGAGATGCTCACCTAGGTGACCAGGATGGGCGGAGACTTGGACGGCGGCGATCGGCGGTGAACAGCGGCACGGCGTGCGCACGGACAGAAGGCGGCGGCGACGCGGTGACGAGCGGCCACGGGATGGAGAAGGGTTCGCGCTCCGCCCAGAAGGAGATGGCGGCGGGAGAGGGAAACAGAGGAAGGAGGGTGGCGGCGCCCTAGGCTTTATGGGAGCGGGGCTAGGGTTGCGCAGGGGTGCAAGGCAGGCAGCGTCCATCTTGGGCGTCCGTGCCATGGTGAGGGCCTGGATTGAAGCCACGTCGCGTGGGAGGCACGGGCTCTCAAGCGCGAGGCGGCGGCTTTGGCGCGACGTGCAGCGCGCGCGGCGTGCTCATCAACCGGGCGCGGCGGCAGGGCGGCATGTGGTGCGGCCCCTTTTTGCTTTTCGCTGAGAGGAGACTTGGCGAGGGAGGAATCCCTGGGAGCGTGCCACGTCGATTGATTCCAGAAGGATCCGAGGCGGCTCACACACAGCGCCCTATCTTCGTGCGGCGCAAGGCGGAATGGGAGCGCTTGTGCGTGCGAGCGAGGCGAGAGACACAGAGAGAGAGAGAGAGAGAGAAAGTAGCAGGTGCGTGACGTGAGGTTGGGGACGGTGAGCAGTGCAGCTGCTGGGCTTGCTGGGCTGCGGGTGATGGGCTGTTCAGCTGGCCTGGTTGCGGTCCAGAGAGAAGAAAAGGGATTGGAGTGAGTTGGGCTGGTCCAGATCGGAAGGGAGAAAAGAGCCCAAGGTGCTGGTGTCCAAACGAAAATTCCTTTGATTATTTTCCAGAGATTTAAACTACAACTTGTTTTTGAATAGATTTGAGATGGGTTTGCACTGGGTTTCAAATTATTGGAATTGCATCATGGAAAACGAGACGAAGACAAGGTAACATTCCAGAAATTGGAGTTTTGGTACATGAAATATCGGAACATGAACCTGATTAACTCCAAATTTTCTTAAAATTCCAATGGTCGATTTCTGGAATGTTACAGCCCCCCTGAGCCATCCCGGAGCTCCCGGATCCTCATGCCCGCCCGGATCGGAGCCCCCAAACCGATCGGCCAACAAACCCTAGGATCCGGCGCGCCTGTCCTCCCGCGCAACCTTGCTTGGGGGCGGAGCCGGACGGATGGAGAGAAAAGGAGTCGTTGATTGCGGGAGGTGAGGTGAGGTGGATTAATCTACTGGCTTCGAGACGCCAGAATGGGAGAGGAGGAAGAGGGCGGGCGCTCAACTAATCTCGGGAGGAGGAGAACGGAAACTGCGAATTAGGTTGCGACAAGTCTACTTCTGCGTTGGTTAATCAGCTGATGAGTCATGGCTGAGGTGGATTTGCACATTGGTCCCTGAATTTTTGATAATTATTGTCTCGGTTCATATTTGATACCAGGGCTGGTTGAATAGCATTTTAACTTGTTTTGTTTTCTTTTATTTTTAAGACCATTTAGCTTGTTTTGTTGAAACGCTGGCTTAAGCTAGCTCATGAGCCGGTTTGCAAGCCTAATGACCAGGCAGTACTGTCGTCGCTCGAATAATCGAGAGAACGGCAAATATTTGGTTCGGGGAACAACGATCAATCGAGGAATCAATCTAGGGCACACAGAGAGTTTTTATACTGGTTCGGGTCTCCCGGAGGATAATAACCCTACGTCCAGTGTATGTCGTGTTGAATATGGTGGTGTGTATGATCTAATTGTCGATGTCCTCTCATCGGAAGGTTACATGCATATTTATAGTCCTGTTACCGCCTCTAGGAGTCCTTGCCTTGTTCTACAAGACTTCCGATCTGTTGTAACAGACTCGGAGTCTATCTACAAGTTTCCTTTCGTACAGTACGAGTCTTCGGAAAATACCAAACTAAATCTTCGGGAATATCTGAAAATATGGGTTACGACATAAGCTCCCGAACATGTCACTTGGCTGATTCGTCTTTAATACGAAGAGATCTTCATCTTCATGCGAACTTCTGACAAGGGATATGTTCTTCAATAGACCCTTTATTCTTCAGATATTCTTCAGGAGATTCTTCAAACTCGTGTACGATTTCACGAATTAATCCTTGCGTCAATATGTGTCTTCGGGAAATAGTCTTCATGAGAGAGTCTTCAGGAGATAATCTTCGGGAGATAATCTTCAGAATATAGTCTTCGGAAAAGAGTCTTCGGGAGATAGTCTTCTGTACTCGTACTCTTCTTAGCACTTGCGTCTTTGGTGGTATTAGGAGGTAAGGTCTTCTGATGAAAGAATGCCATACAGTAATTCCGAACGTGCATAGTCTTGATGTCTTTAAATATCCGAAGCTTGGACAGCGGGCGAAGCCCCCGAGCTGAGCGTCCTGCTCACTTCTCCCAAAGTCTTGTAATTAATCCTCCTATAAGCCGTTTAACAGAACTCGAAGTCCTTGCTTATAGGAAAATCAATAGAGATGTGTTCATCCTAATTTTTTGGCCGGTGTCTTCTGAGATGAATAGTCGTGCGGCAACTAGGAGCTCACATGTCTTCTGGAACAAATAAGGATGTGGCAGCTTGGAGCCACTTCGCTTCAACTAACGTCGATGATTAGCTGACGTATGTTGAAGCCTAATATTACTTCATGTCATCGTGATCTTCATGTTACAGAATCACATATATCTTTGAGAGACAATAATTTTTAGAAAAGAATCTTCTTCAGTGCTTGGTCAGACTGGTACAGCTTTAGAAATAAATTCAGCTCTTCATCCTTGAGATCTTTGACGCTGATGATATTTGACAGAAACCTAAATATTTTGGTCCGAAGACCTCAATATACTGGCGCATGAGCTTGTTAAATGCTTGATAAAATTAATAGATCCTGACAACTTGCTTCTGAGAACCACCAGCCTGAACTTGTACTTCGATAACAATGAATTCTCTCAAAGAATATAACTTGATCTTCGGCAGTAGCTTCAGTGAAGAAATGAATCGTGGACCAACATCACATCGATGTCCTTAGGAGGGCAATCACCGTAGCCGTCGAGGAACGTATGTGATTGCGTAATAATGCATCTCCTGATAAATATGCAGAGTATAAAACTTGCATAACAGTATTCATAGTACCTTCCGATGAACGCGTACAGCTGTGAGTTGGCGTCTTCAACGTGAGCGCGTACGGCTGCGAGCCGGCGGCTTCGACGTGAGCGCGTACAGCTATACTGATGATTTCAGAAAGATGAAAATACATGTAGATCATGTACATCCGTCCTCACAGTAGGTTGCGTGATGATAAAATTGATCAAGTCTTCACATGCTGAAACAAATAATAAGTGGCAGCTTGGAGCCACTAATGCCATCATGTGCTTCAGCCGAACTTGATTGCTAGTGCAAGATGATACATGCTGATTTGCAAGATTAGAGACTTCACGGCATAGCTTGTTTGAACTGACAGCACGGGTTATTGATGATGAGAAACCCAATATAATAATGGCATCAATGAATACCAGTGCTCAATCTTCTTGTCTTGAATAAAATATGTGGAGAATCCTCTGCTGCAGCCCTGTACTAGTTGTATCTGATGAGAAAATTGCCAAGGCTTGCTCAAGCTTCAATTGAATAATCTTCAGATTAAATGTAGCAGGGACTTTATGGATGCAGCTTTGAAATAGCTTCCAGAATATAAATCAACTCCAATGGGTTTGTAAAGTGTATGTGTCGCACATAGAGAGCAGCTTCTCTTCAGTAGCCTTGTACAAAACAAGTAGAACTAGTGCTTCAATAATATAAGGCTGCTTCTGTGGAGAATTGATTCTCCATTGTAGATAGAAATAAAATATATGAATATGGTAGAATAATCCGAAGTCTGCTTCAATAAGGTGTAGAGCAGCTCGTGTATAAAATAAATTTCCGCCTTGAATTTTCAACTCTTGTGAATATATGAAATCCAGAGAATGAGCATATATGTGGAGCCCTCTGCTTTTCTGTATACAGTGATAACTGAATGCAGGAAAGTAAATCTGTAAAATGCGCATTCTAGTAAATAAATAAATACCAGAGATGCATCCTGAGTATGTTCCTTGATAGGAAATCCAATTAGTTATATAACATTTTACTTTGCACTGGGCAAGTTATGTTTCAAGCTAATTAGCTGTCAACTGTAAATACATGTAGAACTAACTCATTGACGCTTAACTTTGCTTATAGCAAGCTACGTTTGAGATTAGCCACAAAATTGGGGGTTGTCGACGACTGTTTTCCTTGATAGGAAGTCTGATTAGCTGTATAATATTTTACTTTGCACTTGGCAAGTTATGTTTCAAGCTAAATAATGTAGCGTGTTGATCTTGCAACGTGGTCTGAAGTTGGCACTTATAACTCGATGGCTAAGCCTCTTACTTCAGACACTCGGGGAGACTTACGAAACTTATGAACCATCGGCAGCTATCGTGTAGCACCGTATGACATAAGACTTGCAGTCTGTTGGGTAGTTGATCGTGCCGGCCTAGGAAGAGCCACTTATTAACCTCATGGGCTAAGGGTCCCTCGCTAGAACGTCATGGGGTCAATTAACTTATGAACCACAGTGTGGCTAAGCCTTATGACAAAATTTTGCCTGAAGAGGCTGTTCGTACCGATGCCTTATAACCCTCATGTGGCTAAGACATCAGCCAAACTAGTAGACCGACTGTTGGCGGTCGTTAAACCATGTTTTGAGCGCCACCCTGCCGGTAAATAAATGCGTAACACCAAGATTTTGTGCATAGTAGATAGGAATAATGCTACTCCACAGGTTTTGGTGGATATTTGGATGCAGGAGTGAATAATGGAGAAAAGTGGGCCCAGTCAGGGAAAATCCCTGGCCGGCCGGCCCCACCCTAGGCCGACCGGCCCCACCTGGTGGCCGCAGGCCCCAGGCTTCCTCCAGTGGACTGGAAACTAATCCTCAACGCATAATTCAAGCCCAGCCCAGCAGAATTCCACCGTCATTCTAGAAGGTGGGCCATTTGGGCCTTAACTTGGCCCGCACTTCAATTCTGCCGACCCCAGTAAGGAACCGACCTTCAGACCGCCTTCAGGGAGTGATCTGGAGCGTTGGCGCAGAAGTCGGTGGCAAACCGCCACAGGGGACGGCCGGCCGGCCGGCTTTGGCGGCGCCGCCTCTCCAAAGTCGGCAGCAGTGCTTCCACCGCCTTGGAGACCTATAAAATTGACCCCCCGGCCTCAGAAGCAACTCGCACCATCACACTTCATCCAAGTGTTCATTAGTTTAGTAGTAGCTTTGGGAGTTAGAGTAGAGTAGAGTAGAGTGAGAGCTCTCTCGGGCTTCCGGAGTATTCTCGGAGTTCGGTATAGTACTTTGTATCCTTATTCTTTTGAGATATTATTTTATTTATTATATAATTAGTTTTATCTTTATTTATTTCTTTTAGTAATTCTTTTCTATTTAGTTTATTTATTTCGTTAAGTAAGTGCTCGTAGAAGTCTTGTTGTGGGATTCGTGATTGTTGGAATAGCGAGTACGAGAGAGTGCCGTCGTCGGAGATGACGTCCTGTGAAATCTGTGCTTGTTCATTCTTAGATAGGACTGCTCCGTTGATCAAGAGTAGCTCCTCTAGGCGGGTTGTAAGCATGGCGCTTAGAACTTGGCCTATGCACGTTTGGCACCCAACCCCACGGAGGATGGTAGCCGCGAGTGTATGTGACAGCTGCACCGGTCTCCGTAATCCACCACGTCCGTGTTGGACTCAGCAGGGTCTTAATTATAGCATACGGTTCCCTAGGTTTGAACTAGCATCATCGGTTAACCTAGCACGTGTGTGCCCCGAAACGACATGACTTGTATGTGTATGAGCTTAGCTAGAGTAAATAACCTTTGTAGAATTGACTGCTAGGAAAAGTAAATAATAGATGAACATACAGGTAGCCTTAACTCTATCTCGTTGCTCTCCCAAATGTATACTACGGTTTTCTTTTATTTACCTTGGATTTGAGGATGTGTGTGCCACTCATATCTATCATGCCTATCTTACCCCCGTCTCAAGTATGGTTGATATATTATTTCTTTCTCCAAATTATCCAATGCATTGCTATTATTCAGCTCCCTTTTGCTCTACTTCCCTGCGGAAATATAAATACGATAACTCTGGAATACTCCAAGGTGAAATGCTACAATGGTGATCCGTGCGCTTGCGGAATTAATGAATTTAATTTTATCGCATAAGAACCGCCAACACCGACCTCGGTCAGCCTTTTCCATGTTGAATGGAAGTTGATATGACTGAAAAGTCAATAATCCGTAGAACAATAATCCATGCTGATGAACCAAGTAATCTGGTCAATAAATATTTGAAGATCTAATAGAATGCCCGAAGATAAATATATGATGGCCAGTGAGATGGCTGATAATGAATACCCAAGCAGTCAGAGATGACTGAATATGAATGTAATATTCTAGAGATGAATATCTCAATTATCAATAAGATTCCGGATGAATACTCCGAAGACCAATAAAATTCTGGATGAATATCCTGATGATCCCGGATGAATATCCCAATTATCACTGAAATTCCGGTTGAAGACTCCAATAATAAATTCCAGAGATGAATACCCCCAGTAAGCAATAAGATTCCGGGTGAATGTCCCAATGTTCAATAGATTTCGGATGATGATTCCGATGATAAATAAATTGTAGAGATGAATATCCAGAATATCAATTAAGTGTCCAGAGACAAATATCTTGCTTAAATAATCAGCTAGAAAATATGGATAGAGAAATCTCTATTTACTGATAATGAGCACGAAAATATAATTCTGTAAAGAAAAACTTCCGTGCTTGATCATGTAGCTAACGTGTGCATAAATTAAATAAGCACTTAAAATAGCATGTGCAGAAAGATGTTAACATGTAACTGCTCTGGGCGCTCTACTTATGATTGCTATGATGTGCATGTAAAGAAAAGAGCAGACGTGATATAGAATAAAATAATAAAAGAGAGCGATTTATTTGGCTTATTTCTGAGCCAAGTTGCTCGAAGAGTTGTTCTGGATGCCTTAATGGTCGATTTGTTATCTTCGGGATTATTGAGTAGCCCCCCGACCGTAATTTCTGGAATTGACGATCCGGTAACCGACAATACAGCACGGCGTCTGGCTTTGAGACACCCTATGACGTCAGCTGGTCGTCATCTCTCCATCGCTCTAGTCAGGACCGCGTGAAACTCCCGATGTGGTCATCTGGTACTCGGTGAATTTCACGTCAACAATCTCGAAGATGTCATGTACATGCATAAACAGCCATTAATACGAGCCATCGATTAGCATATCGTTAAGGAATTTGAAAAAGAAAATAGCGTCTGAGCTAATCCAACACTCATGCCAAATAATGAATCGGCATGCTGGAAAATTATAAAAAGAAGAATAATGAAGAGGAAGTAATCTTCCCTGTAAATTCATATACTGTAGTTTTCTCATCGGGAAGACCCATTGTGCATGACCGACGAAGACTCAGGCTTGCCGAACTCTCCACAATGGCTTGAACTCCTCATGACTCTCGCTGGTTTGAACTCCCGATGACGCACCAGCATGCATATAGCAGGATAGCGTTCGAGGGGCTACGTGCCTACGCCGCCTTCGAGTGATCGCAGTTGGATGCGATGACGACGAAACAGTCAGAAGACTGATTTGTAGTTTACTGGATGAAGTCCCCATACGCGCGCATGGGTCTTCGGAACCGGTTTGCCCCATTAATCGCCAGAGCAACTGGAGTGTGATCAGAAAGTTGGATGTTGGAACAAGCTCCAATCTATGTGCCACCCTTGTATAACAAAAAGGTTACGTGGTGAGCTCATGTATCAATTGAAATACATGAGTAAATAAGGAATATGAATAAAATAGTAAGGAAAAACTTCCATGTAAATTCATGTTGATCAGGATCGAAGAACTCGTGTTCGGTACTTTTCCCAGATCAATGACTTCTTTCCGCACAGGAACTTGCAACTAGCTGATCTTTGCTCGTGGTCGCCGGCTGATCTCCGGGATGGAAACGAACACATCAGCTTCTTGTAGCGACTCTGACCCGTGAGATCAGACCCGCCGTGATCGGGATCGACGCAGCGCGTCAAAGGAGCTGACTGTTGAACCATCGAATCCGCGACTCGATCTCCATGCGTGCGTCTTCGACACACGAGGGGGCCTGATGCGTCTCACCCATGCAAAAAGATATCACGGAGTGAGTAGAATACTTATTGACTTGTTAATACGCTCATCTGATACGATATATACAAGTACTGTAGGTTAAATTAATCGGAAAGGAATCTTCCCTGTAGTCGTGCTGCGCAGACCAAAATCATGCGCTTCTCTACATCGTGAATTTGCTCGGAGACGACAAGATTGAAGCCTCGGGACTTGTGGACGATTCACCATCGGTAGTAGATGGATTAATCAACGAGTACTCCGAGTCGAACTCATCAGGCTGGGTTTCGCCAACTTGATCTTGTGATGGACGCGAGAGTCGTCGTGGATCTGTTGCGGCAGCTTGCAGATGTCTTGTTGGCGTGACTCGATGAGTTGCACCTTCTGGTTATCGTCGATTCGTCCAGGACACGAACATGCGCCGCCGAAGATTTGATTGAAATTTCTGATGCTCTAGACGGACCCTCAGCGCTGCCCCCCTACCTGGCGCGCGCTGTCGTCGCTCGAATAATCGAGAGAACGGCAAATATTTGGTTCGGGGAACAACGATCAATCGAGGAATCAATCTAGGGCACACAGAGAGTTTTTATACTGGTTCGAGTCTCCCAGAGGATAATAACCCTACGTCCAGTGTATGTCGTGTTGAATATGGTGGTGTGTATGATGTAATTGTCGATGTCCTCTCATCGGAGGGTTACATGTATATTTATAGTCCTGTTACCGCCTCTAGGAGTCTTTGCCTTGTTCTACAAGACTTCCGATCTGTTGTAACAGACTCGGAGTCTATCTACAAGTTTCCTTTCGTACAGTACAAGTCTTCGGAAAATACCAAACTAAGTCTTCGGGAATATCTGAAAATATGGGTTACGACAAGTACCAAATAACATGTCTTATTTAAGGTATAATAATCATGATCTTTGAGCTTGCGATGTCAATGTTCCAAGCTAAAAATATGACGCTATTTGGAATATAACTATCAGAGTTCCTATTCCAACCTTTAGAAATTTAAATATAATATCTCTAGTTTTACATTAATCGCTTCACTTTCATGTTGAGCTTGTTGATCAAAGCTGTCTTACAAAACTAAACCAGTCAAGCCCAACTCGCTCCGTTAACAAGCCAAGCCCGACCAGCTGGACCACAACAAACCAAACCGAGTCAAGCTGGGTCACCATCCAGCCCTAATTATATGTGCAATTTGCAAACCAAAATTCTTCATTTGCCTCTTCGTTGTAGGAATTGTTTTTCGCTTGGTAAGAGGACGCCAACTCGATGGCAACCAGCGTTCTTGCCGAGCGCGCGCGTTCCTTTCCGCTCAGTGGCGGAGCTTGGATGCATTTTGAGAGGGGGCCAATTGGCATATAAACTTAGCAAGAGGGGGCCAAATTACAAATTTTTTAACATTTCCATGGTAGAATCAAGGGCTCTTTGAGAATTTTGTCAAAGTGAGGGGGGGCCATGGCCACTTTTGGCCACAACAAACCTCCGCCACTGTTTCCGCTCGTAGCTTCCAGCCTTCCACTGATTGCCTCTTCGAATGCCACATGCCAAACCCCCGACGCATATTCCGGGTGGCGAAGAAGCACGCGTGGCTACGCTCCCGTATGTAATGCCATCCACGGCGGTCACGGTCAGATCGATCGGCGCCATCACACGCCGAGAGAGACCTCGTGTGGTTTTCAGCGGCATCGGGCCCGCGCCCGCGGCGGCGTGGCCTCATGTCACCCATGGCCTGGTCCCCGACAGCCGAATGTCTCGTTCGCTCGCCGCCGCGAGTTCGCGTCGGCCGTTGGACGGCAGCGGTGGGATGTGCCGCACCGCACGCGCATTGCTTCTCCCGAGCGCAGCTTCCACAGATCATCTCCGATGCCAAACCCCGGCCGCATATGCCAGCCACAGATCACGGTCGTGGATCTCCGCGACACCGCCATCGCACGCCGAGAGACCTCCTGTGGCTGTGGGCTGTTATCAGCGTCTTCCCGCGGGAGCGGGCCTCGTGTCAGGGTCACCGAACTTCGCTTGGCGATGAGTTCAGGCCCAAAATTTTTGAACCTCTCATTCCTGAATATAAATGTAGTATCTGTTCGAGTACATTTAAGGAGACACGACTCACTCAAACACACGCGAACCCCCTACATCTATACCCAGAAGAAGCCAAACGCGTCCCTCGAGAGATATTGCACGACTGTCACCACGTGGTGAGAGGTACCAGAGAAAACTAACTACAGCTGCAACTTGACCCAGGAAGCTACAGCCGCCCCCCTGCATCATTCCACGAGCTTCTCGACGGCGACAGAGGGAATCCGCCGACGAAAGCGGCGGAAGCTCGGGAAAACTTAGTCCCTCGGCGCGCCGTCACCGCCGCTCCATCGACGCACCATGGACACAAAGACCTGCCGCCCGCACAAGGTCGACGACAGTAAACCTAAGCCGCCGCGAAGTCCACAAAACTCCGCCGGCACAAAAACTCGTCACCATCCCAGACCCACAGCGGCAGCAAACGACTCCGGGCCGAGCACCGTCGCTCCAGGCCACACGTCACAGCAACAAACCGTCACCACGACGCAAGAGCGTCGCTACCACGCCTCCGCGGACCGCTCACGATGACGAGAAGAGAATCTCCACCACAGCGCCTTGAGGTCGCCGCCCATCATGGACGCGAGAGGATCGCCAAGGCCGCCCGGACCAGGGCCGACACCACCCCGCCGCACCAGCCGAGCCAGACCCAGCCGCAGCGGCGCCGACGCCAGCAGGGCCGCCCGGACTGCTCCCGGGCCGACACCCGCACCGCGCACCAACGCCCGCGCCGCACCAAGAAGAGGCGCGCGCAGACCAGGACCGCTGCCTCGCCCACGCCAGGACCAGCAGCCACCCCGTCACCAGGCCGCGCCGCCGCCTCGCCAGACGGCTCGACGAGGAACAGCAACGCCCGCGCCGCACCAAGAAGAGGCGCGAGCAGACCAGGCCCGCCGCCTCGCCTGCGCCAGGACCAGCAGCCACCCCGTCACCAGGCCGCGCCGCCGCCTCGCCAGACGGCTCGACGAGGACCACCCAAGGCATGCCGGATGGAGAAGCAAAATCTACCTACTCAAACCTAAGCTAAAAAGGTAGAATATGTACACCGGACATCGAATCCGGCGGTCCCCCAGTCTCCAGCGCCGGCGAGGACGCGCGGAGGCTAGGCAGACCGGCCGGAATCGACGCCGGAAGCGGAGATCGCCCTCGATTCGCCTGCGAGTACTGTAGCAGGAGAGGAGGAGACCAGAAGAACCAGGCTCGTTTTTAGTGAGCCCAGTTCAGGGAGAGGAGGAGACCGGCCGGAATCGACGCATCATGGACACAAAGACCTAGTTCAGGCCCAAAATTGACAATCAGTTCAGGCCCTGATAGTACAGCCTGCAAAGCCAGCAGCCCAGCATGCCGAGTCTCCTCTTCGTCTGCTGCGTCAGCTCTGCTTCTGCACGGCGAAGTACGGATGCAAGACCATTACAAAATTGAAAGGCGGTGTATCTTTGTTCATTGACACTGACAGTGTTGGCTGAGCCACTCAGACCTCAAAAATTGAAAAGTTGCATACGTACGACAGTTACATATCGTGTTCCGAGAACTAAAGTTTGACGGGTTCTTTTTTCTTGTGCAAAATGCCAGGTCAAATAGTATGACTTGTGGAAGCAAGTACCTTAAGTTTACAAGCTACTACAACACATCCAAAATTATTGACGACAGTGGAAATGGACAATTCCGTACAATAGCTAGAGTTTTCGTCAAACAAGTATAGTGCACCTTTCTCCTCACAAAACAAAGAGGTAGAATAATGCAACTACTGGCTAATGGAGACGGATTTTCCTGGGTGGTACGTAACAAGCTTGAGTGCACACATATTTTTGTAATGGTGTGGATTTTCTTTGTGTTGTAACAACAAATAATTTTCACCTCGCATTTCCAATTGCAAGCACGGAGAAGTCATAAGTCAACTACTAGTGGGCCCAATGCCACCTAATCAGTTACTACTAGTTGCCAATTGTCAATCCCTTCGATCAAGAGTTGGTCGCTAGCTCCGAGGAGCTCGCCTCTGTAAGCTTTTTTTCTGTTTTTTCTTTGAGGGCCAGCTCGTCTTTGTACTGCGGACCTTCCTGTACACAGGAGTATGGTTTGACACATGGTAGGAGCTAGTGCATGGATCGGAAATGCTACAGCAACGACGTCGTGCGGCTTCCGTGCATTCATGCAGCCATCTGCATCCGCTGCCAAAGGCACCGGCTCCGGGAAGGCATGCTCGTGAACTCATTGATTTCAACTCTCATTACGTTGCACTCGCCATTGCCGTGTGCTGCCTCCTGACGAAGCTAGCCGGCGAGCTGGTTGCCAAACTGGAGCCCAATTAAGCGCTGGGAAACACAGCTCGAAGTTGCCTCCATAGCTACGATGCGGCGGCGTCGATAAGTCTAGTTGTTTCCAACTACGCGAGTAACAAGATCTCAAGGATTTGGTAGCTAATTATGGAGTACCGTTTAACTAGTGTATAGTATACTGTGCTGCTAGGATTCGTCCTAGTCAGCACGGTGGAAATTCGTAGTTCATTACGTTTTTGCCGATGCAATGTGCTATAGCAACTGGAATTTTTTTCTGTCCCGACAGAGAGAGGATTGATAAAGAATTGGTGTACTTGTTCGCCTTATATAGAAAGGGACACCGGCCAGGAGTTAACACATACTCGTACGTAGCATCATGTTCCAATATTGGCTGGTTATCTTTGTGCGATCAATGCCGAGAACAATGAGGGCAGCGTCGTCGTGGTTGCTGATAGTAGTCTGCATCGCCACCGCCGGGGTTCTCCGAGTTCGTGCACAGCCCGACAGCCTCGGTATGCCCAACAGTTTCACTTTCAACGTTTCGTCGCTGCACTTGGATCCTACTAGAGTACGTTGCATTTATAGAAAGATGGCACTCCATCATGCACGGCTGAAATAACAACGTATTTATCGTGCTGTTGCAGGTTTTATCAGCATAGACTGTGGCCTGCCGGGGACGGCGAGCTACGTGGACGACAAAACCAAGCTGTCTTACGTCCCGGACGCCGCCTTCACGAACGCCGGCTCCAACTACAACATCTCGGGCGAATACATCAAGCCGACGCTCGGGAAGCACTACTTCAACGTGCGCAGCTTCCCCGATGGCGCGCGAAACTGCTATACTCTCCGGCCCCTCAACGCCACAGGCAATAAGTTCCTCCTCCGCGCCGTGTTCATGTACGGCAACTACGACGGCCTCAACCGGCCGCCCATCTTCGACCTCTACATCGGCGTCAACTTCTGGACCATGGTGAAACATCACAGTTGCCAATACCGATGTGAGCAAGGAGGCCATCGTCGTCGTGCCAGACGACTTCATGCACGTCTGCCTTGTCAACACAGGCTCTGGCACGCCGTTCATCTCCGGGCTGGACCTGAGGCCCCTCAAAAGCACGATCTACCCTCAAGCGAACGCGACGCAGGGCCTGGTCTTGCTCGGCAGGAGGAACTTCGGCCCGACTGATCCGATGGACATCATCAGGTGCGGAAGAAGATTCACCTTGTTAATTTGTGCCCACACGCAATCAATCCAAATTGTATAGTGAAAATGCTGGAGGCGCGTAACATAGATATATCTAGTAGAGGAATTAACGAAGTATCGACACTGCTGATTGGTCAGGTACCCTGATGATCCATACGACAGAATATGGCACCCTCTGTTCGACACCACCAACTGGGTCGGGATATCGACGCCGAAGAGGGTGCCGAAGTTAGGCACGGATCTCTTCGATGCGCCATCGGCGGTGATGCAAACCGCGATCACGCTGCGCAGCGGACTCAAGAGGATCGAGTTGTACTGGGACTCTGAGCCGCAGCCCAAGGACCCGACGCCGAGGTACATCTGCATCTTGCACTTCTATGAGCTGGAGCCCTCCACCAACGAATCGCGCCAGTTCTACATCAACCTCAACGACAAGCTGTGGTACCAGAAGGCATACACGCCGCCGTTCCTCTACTCCAACTACATCTACAATAGCGAGGGCCTCTGGGGCTTGACCCAGTACAATATCTCCCTCAACGCCACTGCCAACTCGACGCTGCCGCCGATCATCAACGCCATCGAGGTGTTCTCCGTCATCTCCACCATCGTCGGCACGGACACCCAGGACGGTATGTACGTGTTCTCCTAATGACCACAGCTAAACTTTAGAGAGAAAGTAATACATATGCATGCATGACAAGAGCTGATGATCAGCAAGTTGTGGGTGTTCTTAAAAATTAACATGAGTGCTGCTAATTGATCAATAGTATCTGCTATCATGGAGATCAAGGCCAAGTATACTGTGCACAAGAACTGGATGGGTGACCCGTGTGCTCCGAAGAATCTTGTCTGGGATGGCTTGACTTGCAACTATGCTATATCCAGTCCCCCGAGAATCATTGGCGTGTAAGTCCGTTCTCTATATCTTTGGATGCACTTCAGTACTAGGGTACATGAAAGAGATCATTGTCCACTCAGGACTTCCTTCTAAAAGAAAAGAAAAGGGAAATAAAAAAATTATAGTACCCATATATACCTAAGTCTTCTTTGGAACGCCGGAATTTCACAAAGATCGTATAGGACTTTCACAGGAAAAACACATGAATTAGGAATTTCCCTCCATACCGGAGGGGCCCTAAGGGTGGCTGAGAACTTTGAGACTTCTCCCTCGCATGATTTTATTAGTGCCTCAAATTTTCTTACTATTTGTGCTTTAAAGATAGTGATCACTTACGAGGTTACAATTGAAATTACGTTACAAATATGTCTGATTTGATGGCCCTTCTCGCTTATTCCTAGTTTGACTACTTAACCCCCTCAACAAAGAAAGGTAGTTGGTATTGAAAATTGTGTAAATAATTCTGGGAAATTTCAAGGTGGGGATGACGACAGGGAGGCCAATGACTCAACAATATGACATTTTGGCCATGTTTAAAGAGATAAAAAAAATGATTGTTCCTCACTGATAAACACCAACACATGCACAAACATGCTTGCGGTGGTGGCGGGCCAATCTATGTTCGAATCTGATGAGCCACATGAGCACCCCCATGCGGCCACACCTTCTTTGAGGTGAAGGTGACTATACAATCTTCTTTTGGCGGCCCGTGTGACCAGGGGAGAGGTAGTTTCTTTCAGTATTTTTGGTTGTTAAGCTGCAGGAAAGTGGGTTTTTCTTTTTAGCTTCTTTATTCCTAGTCTGCATGCAATTTGGAATGGAGCTTCTTCTTCTATGTAACCTTAAAGGCTATATGCATCGTTTTGATGCAGAGGCTGGAATACCAATATATTCCGCTTCTAAAAAAAAATGGAACGAACCACAATGCCTTTTTTTTGCGAGTAAACGACAATGCCTCTTGCCTCCTAACCAGCTCCCTCTCTACCCCAACCAATTTCGACCTTTTCCTTGGGTGACGGAAGATCATAGGGTAGCAGCACTCTTGTCAAAGTTGGATAAGACGAGCGCATTGACGCTAATTTGGGGGTAGGGAAAAGTTGAAAACTAGGGTGTATCGATCTGTATGTGGTACATAGGTATCATTTTATATGTTTGGGGACAAAATATGATCTTCACGATGATGGATCCATGGACGATGACATCAGTCTGTCGGGAAGAGAGAAATAGAGGAGGGCATAATGAAATAAGAGAGAAATTGAGAGGATGGCATAATGGAGGAAGAGAGAATGAAATAGAGGAGAGGGCATAATGAAAGATGTGCTACATGCGGGCCCGCACCTAAGTTGATATTCTCAACTTGTCCTTTAAAACGCTGAATTAACGTGCCAAATCATAATTTAATGTATTGCTATGTCATAATTTAATAATTTATTTTCAAATCACTTGTGTCAGATCTAAACTGTAGCATGACGGTCCGCTTTAGGACTATCCATATCATTTTAGGGGCGATGTCCATATGCTTATTTACCTTAAATATATTATCATGAACATAAATCTCAAACTAAATGATTAAAAATAAGTGTTGAGAGCCCCTCTCTAGTTACTATGTTCAAACTGCCTTATTAGACTCAGTTTTTTGCAGAAACTTATCCTTGAGCGGGCTGAATGGCGATATTTCGTCTTCTTTTGCAAATCTCAAGGCAGTCACTATTTGTAAGTGCTAGTAGTTAGCCCGTTCAAACTTCGTTCAAGTGGATCTCTGTGATATAAGAAGTCAGAGATATCACAATCAATATTTATGTTGCAGGGATTTATCACACAACAACTTAACAGGCTCAATTCCTGATATCCTTTCAAAGTTATCCTCATTAACATTCCTGTAAGTCAATACTAACTTCCCGTAACTGAACATTTTGGTTATCATGTGCCTTGCTAATACATAAATGATCACTTCGGCCTTCAGAAAAAGAAGTTGATACTGTAACTTATGAAGTTTGTCTGACCTGCTCCTCATGGATCACATTGTTGACTCGTTTGGTTCCTTTCAGAGATGTCACCGGCAACCAGCTCAGCGGATCATTTCCACAGGGACTTCTTAAACGAATACAAGATGGATCCTTAAATCTCCGGTCGGTTATTTTTTCTCTCAATTGGTTACAATATTGACCAGTTCGATTAAAGCTCTTTTCATCCCATCCGTCTGTAGATACGGCGATAATCCAAACCTTTGCACCGATGACATGTCATGTCAGACCTCGAAAGGTAAGAGTAGCAAGGTTGCCGTCTACATTTCAGTCCCATTAGTTCTGTTAGTCGTGATGGGACTGCTGGCGGTGCTACTCTTTTGCTTCTTGAGACGAAGAAAGCAAGGTGACACATCAGATGTCTGCTCTAAACCTCTAACACTTTTCCCATTTCCTGAACACAAGAGTACATGACTCATGTTGATTGTTCTGTGTGCCATTCAGGATCAACCAACAACACCGTGAAGCCTCAAAACGAGACGCCGATGAGCCATATGCCACCAGGCGGCGATGATGCATACATACAGAGTTCGTTGCAGCTTGAGACGCCGGTTCACATACAAGGAATTAGAGGCCATCACGAACAACTTCCAACGAGTTCTCGGACGAGGAGGCTTCGGGAAAGTCTACGATGGCTTCTTAGAGGATGGCACTCAGGTGGCAGTCAAACTACGGTCTCAGTCTTCCAATCAAGGAGTCAGGAATTCCTAGCAGAGGTAGAATATACATTCAATTATCAGAGAAATATGTTTGCGTCAAGAATTTGTCAGTGACTTCTTATTCCCTGTTATACTTGTTCAAGGCCCAGATATTGACACGGATTCATCATAAAAATCTCGTGTCCATGATTGGTTACTGCAAGGATGGACAATACATGGCACTTGTCTACGAGCACATGCCTGAAGGGACCTTGCAAGAGCAGATTGCAGGTATGTCAAACATATGCGAGTTGATAAGTCATATCCATGCGATCGAGTTGCTCCTGAAGAGTTAAGCTAACACGTCACAACGTACAAACTCCAAAGAAAGCGTTATTCACGAGTAGGATCATTTGTGAAATGCTATGTTAATTTGGATTTCTCTTGTACTATTGACGTGCCTTTTCAGGAAATAGCCGAAATGGAAAATGCTTAACCTGGAGGCAGAGGCTCCAAATTGCATTGGAATCAGCACATGGTATTTGTTTATTAATTAATCTAATTTGTATTCAATTGATCAAGAGTTTTGGTTTTACTAGAAGATGAACACTGTTGTAAATATATCCAGGATTGGAGTATCTACACAAGGGATGCAACCCACCTCTTATCCACAGGGATGTGAAGGCGACTAACATCCTACTGAATGCAAAACTAGAGGCCAAGATTGCCGATTTTGGTTTGTCCAAGGCTTTTAATCTTGACAACGAAGCTAATATATCTACGAGTACACTTGTTGGTACCCTTGGATACGTTGATCCAGAGTATGTTGATCCAATGCTCTTTATTAAATTCGTCAAACTTTAGATTTTTTTCCCCTCAAATGAGAGAAATTTACGCAACCTAAAACTTTAGGTACCAGGCAACAATGCAACCAACCACCAAGAGTGATGTCTACAGCTTTGGCATCGTGCTACTAGAGCTGATTACAGGAAGGCGGCCAATCATATACGATCCAGAGCCTGCCAAATCATCCATTGGGTGCGACAACGTTTAGCACGCGGCAACATTGAAGACGTCGTGGACATGCGCATGCGCATGCAAGGTGGCTACGACATCAATAGTGTATGGAAGACTGCAGACATCGCACTCAAGTGCACAATACATGTGTCAGTGCAACGACCCACGATGACTGACGTGGTGGCACAGCTGCAGGATTGCCTTGAGCTTGAGAAGGGCCGTGCCACGGTGATTTAGTTAGACGTCGGCTTCTCTATTGGCGGCGGTCGTGATCCCAACTTTGCGTATGCAGCGGATAGTCAGTCCACTGGCATGAGCCAAAGCAGTAGTGCGTATGCTATGAAGCATAACTTTCACAACGTGCCAGCAATGGGAACAGGTCCTATTGCCCGTTAGGCTCTTGGGTTTCTTAATGACGTTGTTTCACCATATTAAGTTTGAATTTACAAATCCTCATACATTAAAAGTATGTATTTTTGCTGATCCAGCTTCACCCGTTAAAGTTAATGCGGGCCCTTCCCCCTTGTTGCTTGAGTGCTGCTTATACATCTTCTTCCTTTTATCGTTTTCATTTTACGATGAAGTGCTGCTTATACATCTAACCCATTTCTACAAGCTTGTTGTGCAACTAGAGAGATCCAAATGTTTAAATCATTTTATGCGTCTATTCACTTGGATTTTAAACCATTAGATCTTTGATCGAACGATGCGGTCATATAAATGTACAGGATACATTTTCTTTTAATGATGGCACCATGACCGCTATGATATGTTCCTCTTGTAGTGTACTTTGTGAGCCGGATTTGGCAACGTTGCACGCCAAATGACCTTTGATACATCTTTTCAATATATGCAGGTGCGATCAACTTCCTCACAAAAACTTAATCTCTTCACTTCGCCATTGTTTATTTACTGTTACGAAGTATTTGATATAAATATGGATTTCCTCCGCATCGACTCATGAGTCATGAAGCACGCCAGAGTTCAGGTTGGGAGGTTTTCAGGAACTCTGGTGGGGCATGGGAACTAGATTGAGAGGTTTTCAGGAAAGAGGATGCATGATATATGGGAACTAGATTGCAAATGATTAATCGGGTGAGGATGCATGATGTCCCCTATTTTATGGCGGTGGGGACACTGTTGGAGAGACTTTCGGGGTGTTCGGTTGGAGGATGCAGTTGCAGTTGCAGTTTTAATAGTGAGAGAGAACACTGTAGCGGAGGATTCGCGCACTGTAGCAAATGCGTTGACTGTAGCAGCAGCAGCAGCAGCCGCCGGCTGCTTTTCCGGCTGCCGAACACGCACTTTATGAGAGTGAGAGATATACAGGAGCGTTAGAGCATTTTTAAGAAAACCTCGTAACAAAATTATCCTCATAAATTTATTTTTAAATTAAAAAATTGTGAGGAGCAATTTTTTTGCCCCTCTTCCAACAGTCCCTCCCTAAAAGTGGATCGAAACCATTCTGATTGAGTCACATCAGCATCTTGAGACCACAAAAATAGTAATTCTAGTGGAAAAAGAATGAATGAGGCCCTAATTCTTTTCTTGTTTGTAGCTACGAATGAGGAAGTTTAAAAGCTATGAAAAAGTTAAGGGTTGTTTTGAGGCTCTGTTGGAGATAATTTTTTTTACTAAAACTTAATAACTAAATTTAATGGAGGTTTTTGGGGCTTTTAAAAGTTTGTGTAGGGGTAGGAAAAGGAAGACCGTTCGTGTCAAAAAAATAAGGAAAGGGAAGACCATTGTCCGTTGGATACCCATCGAATGGCTGTAGTAGGTGTCTGACTCAGACAAAACCCATGTTCAACTGCTTGGCTTATAATGTTTTTTTTTTTGCGATTATATAGTGTAACTGAGACACTCATAACGCACGCACACTCACATCTACGAACACACATACGCAAAACATACATTGTGAGCATCTCGAAGATTGAGCCGACAAATCCTTTAGATTGACGAAGTCACCACTAACGCTTCACAGTCAACGGGAGCGTCGCTACCACTCAAGCACAATGCCATTAAATACTAGAAAATTTACTCATACAGAGAGTCGAACTTAAGACCTGAGTTGCTACTATGACTCTTGTAATCATTAGGTTACATACCTTTTCGCTGACTTATAATGTCGTTAAAATATGCTCTTCACTGTCCTTGTCATGCTATGCGAATAATGTACCATCCACTCGATAGTGCGTGGATTACATTAGTCGTGGACCTGCTTTTCGGCCTCATGTCACCTTGGGCTGCTGCTAACCTAAAAAAACAAAGGTTATTTGGATATATACCATTACAAATTTGACGGATTGGAAATATACCATTACTAATCAAGAAACTGGGTGGGTGCCATTACTATTTTACCTGGCTTTGAAATCTGCCACTATCTACGCTTCGGAGTAGATTGTACTCGTTTTCCATGTACTGAAGTTTTGTATGGACGAAATTGTCCCTTACCCGCATACATCTCCGCTTCCTGCCGATGAGCTCCGGCACTGCCCTCTCCACTCCGTCGCTCAGGTCGACTGGGATCACAAGGAGCATCGCGACGCCGACGGCGGCCACACCGTCCTCTCCCCGCAGCGCCGGACCTAGTCCAACCCGTGCTTCATGACCCGTGCCTGCAGGCGACGGCATCCAAGCCGAGCAGCCAAGCCACGCCGCCTTCGGAAGAATCGAATCAGATCCTCTACCTCCTTTGCCGAGCAGAATCAATCAGTTGGCTGGTTTGAGAGGAGGATTGAAACGAAGAGCTGCACATACGGGAGAGGGAAACGAAACCAAAGGAAGAAGACGAAGCTTCCGCTATTGTTTATTGCCCCTTTTCACTCCATCTCTCTTTCTATAATGATGCGGCCCAGGCCAGAAGGCAACCGCTCTGGGTGAGATGCCCGTGCTCGAGGAGAAGGTCGCTGCGCTCGCGTTCCCGAGGTTGCCGCAACAACACGCCGGGCGCCGCCGCCGCCGCTTGACCTTCTGCCAGGGCAATTTGGTCCATACGAAACTTTAGTATATGTAAAACGACTACAATCTACTTCCAAACGTCGATAGTGGCGAATTTCAAAACAAAGTAAAATTGCAATGGCATTCACCCGATTTCTTAATTAGTAGTGGTATATTTCCAACTGGATAAAATTGTAATGGTATATATCCAAATAACCGATCTCCAACATAGAAGGAGCTAGACGGTTCACGGTTGGTGCCTAGGAATGCAATACCAACATCCTTTACCACCTAACAAAATGAGACAAACCCAGTTTCGGCTACTGCTAACCTAATATCTAACCTTGCCTTGAGTTAGGAGTCGCTGATCCTTTTTTTTAGATAAAAGGATAATATCCCGGCCTTTTTGTATACCGTGATGCATACAACCCAGAACGTGACCAAATTATTACATTCCTTTTAGATAAAGCTGCAAAATTTAGGTAAACATGCCTGAAAATGGGGGAAGTGGCTATTATACTGGCAAAAGCATGCCATGATCCATGATCGGAGCGGTATCAAAAACTTGAAAATGTTTAGCTAGTTATTTTGAAATGCTGAAATATATTAGATTTCCAATGCTCTGAACATACCATACTAGTTCAATATTTATATGGAATCACCAAATATTTGCCTGATTACTTTGAAGTTTTGAATATATTTTTCTTGCAGTGTTGATGCGCACATTCAGTTCTGGTTACATGTATTCTGGCTAAAAGTGCATTTTTTTAAGAATCAAATAAAAGTGCAATAAAATAAAAAGAAAAACAGACCCGGCTGACTTACTACTTGTTGGGCCGATCACGTTGGGCCAACTTTGGTCAAGCCAGTCTAGTTAGTGTGTCCACAACAAGAAGCCAGCGGCCCAGCGCACGGGGCGGATCTCTCGTCCCTGGCTTTTCTTCCAGCGCCCCAGTTTTTGCACGCCGCGCACCACCCTTCACCGGTGGCTCCTCCTTCCTTCTCCGCCGCGGCGTCCCAGGTGTTCGACCTCAGCGACGACCATGTACCGCGCAGCAGGAAGTCATCTCCGCTCACTCAAGGTTCCTCCCTCCCTCCCCATCGGCCTCTCCTCCTCCCGTAGCCCTGTTGCGTGCGTGTCACGATCCACTCGATGTTAGAGCGCTCGGTTTAGATCCGACCCAAAGGGATCGCGTGGCTCAATTTGCTTATGTAGAGATTAGTCTCGGTCCGTATTCTATTGCCCGGTTTCGATACAAATAGATAGATATGAATTGTAATATTTTTCTCCATAGGTTCTTAGTCACAAATCTACTTGGAATGGAGGTCAGTTTCAGCAGCATTGGTGGTTGTTATATATGTATCACATGCCGTTGAATCGTGCTGTTTACGTGTTTCATATTAGTCCTAAAGGCATTATTTTTTCTATGTTGGACGTTCAGCATCATGGTGCTACTAGGTTTGCTAGTACAAGTGTTGTGAACCAGTCTTCATCCAGGCGGTCTATTCAGCTGCTTCTTGATGGAAACTCAAGCCAAATCCCTCCCTCCTCTTAGTCCCTCCTCTACTTGCGGAGGACGTTGTAGAGAAGAGTCTGGTAGAACGGACCCGCGCGCCGGCGCCAACGGCGCGCGTTTCGCCCTTAGCCGCACAACGGCGACGACCTCGCCGCCGTCACCCCCGCCGTCTCATGCCTGTCATCCTCCTCCGCCTCCTCCAGCCCCCCTGAGCATCCCGGAACTCCCTGATCCTCATGCCCGCCCGGATCGGAGCCCCCAAACCGATCGGCCAACAAACCCTAGGATCCGCGCGCCTGTCCTCCCCGCGCAACCCTGCTTGGGGGCGGAGCCGGACGGATGGAGAGAAAAGGAGTCGTTGATCGCTGGAGGTGAGGTGAGGTGGATTAATCTACTGGCTTCGAGACGCCAGAATGGGAGAGGAGGAAGAGGGCGGGCGCTCAACTAATCTCGGGAGGAGGAGAACGGAGACTGCGAATTTAGGTTGCGACAAGTCTACTCTGCGTTGGTTAATCAGCTGATGAGACATGGCTGAGGTGGATTTGCACATTGGTCCCTGAATTTTTGATAATTATTGTCTCGGTTCATATATGATACCAGGGCTGGTTGAATAGCATTTTAACTTGTTTTGTTTTCTTTTATTTTTAAGACCATTTAGCTTTTTTGTTGAAACGCAGGCTTAAGCTAGCTCATGAGCCGGTTTGCAAGCCTAATGACCAGCCAGTACTGTCGTCGCTCGAATAATCGAGAGAACGGCAAATATTTGGTTCGGGGAACAACGATGAATCGAGGAATCAATCTAGGGCACAAAGAGAGTTTTTATACTGGATCGGGCCTCTCGGAGGATAATAACCCTACGTCCAGTGTATGTCGTGTTGAATATAGTGGTGTGTCTGATGTAATTGTCGATGTCCTCTCATCGGAAGGTTACATGTATATTTATAGTCCTACCACCTCTAGGAGTCCTGCCTTGTTCTACAAGACTTCCGATCTGTTGTAACAGACTCGGAGTCTATCTACAAGTTTCCTTTCGTACAGTAACAAGTCTTCAGAAAATACCAAACTAAGTCTTCGGGAATATCTAAAAATATGGGTTACGACATAAGCCCCCAACATGTCACTTGGCTGATTCGTCTTTGATACGAAGATGTCTTCATCTTCATGCGAACTTCTGACAAGGGATATGTTCTTCAATAGACCCTTTATTCTTCAGAATTCTTCAGGAGATTCTTCAAGCTCGTGTACGATTTCACGAATTAATCCTTGCGTCAATATGTGTCTTCGGGAAATAGTCTTCATGAGAGAGTCTTCAGGAGATAATCTTCGGGAGATAATCTTCAAAATATAGTCTTCGGAAAAGAGTCTTCGGGAGATAGTCTTCTGTACTCGTACTCTTCTTAGCACTTGCGTCTTCGGTGGTATTAGGAGGTAAGGTCTTCTGATGAAAGAATGCCATACAGTAATTCCGAACGTGCATAGTCTTGATGTCTTTAAATATCCGAAGCTTGGACAGCGGGCGAAGCCCCCGAGCTGAGCGTCCTGCTCACTTCTCCCAAGTCTTGTAATTATCCTCCTATAAGCCGTTTAACAGAACTCGAAGTCCTTGCTTATAGGAAAAATCAATAGAGATGTGGTTCATCCTAATTTTTTGGCCGGTGTCTTCTGAGATGAATAGTCGTGCGGCAACTAGGAGCTCACATGTCTTCTGGAACAAATAAGGATGTGGCAGCTTGGAGCCACTTCGCTTCAACTAACGTCGATGATTAGCTGACGTATGTTGAAGCCTAATCTTACTTCATGTCATCGTGATCTTCATGTTACAGAATCACATATATCTTTGAGAGACAATAATTTTTAGAAAAGAATCTTCTTCAGTGCTTGGTCAGACTGGTACAGCTTTAGAATAAATTCAGCTTCATCCTTGAGATCCTTGACGCTGATGATATTTGACAGAAACCTAAATATTTTGGTCCGAAGACCTCAATATACTGGCGCATGAGCTTGTTAAATGCTTGATAAAATTAATAGATCCTGACAACTTGCTTCTGAGAACCACCAGCCTGAACTTGTACTTCGATAACAATGAATTCTCTCAAAGAATATAACTTGATCTTCGGCAGTAGTTTCAGTGAAGAAATGAATCGTGGACCAACATCACATCGGTGTCCTTAGGAGGGCAATCACCGTAGCCGTCGAGGAGTGTATGCACCCTAGCCGTCGAGGAGTGTATGTGATTGCGTAATAATGCATCTCCTGATAAATATGCAGAGTATAAAACTTGCATAACAGTATTCATAGTACCTTCCGATGAACGCGTACAGCTGTGAGTTGGCGTCTTCAACGTGAGCGCGTACGGCTGCGAGCCGGCGTCTTCGACGTGAGCGCGTACAGCTATACTGATGATTTCAGAAAGATGAAAATACATGTAGATCATGTACATCCGTCCTCACAGTAGGTTGCGTGATGATAAATTGATAAGTCTTCACATGCTGAAACAAATAAATAAGTGGCAGCTTGGAGCCACTAATGCCATCATGTGCTTCAGCCGAACTTGATTGCTAGTGCAAGATGATACATGCTGATTTGCAAGATTAGAGACTTCACGGCATAGCTTGTTTGAACTGACAGCACGGGTTATTGATGATGAGAAACCCAATATAATAATGGCATCAATGAATACCAGTGCTCAATCTTCTTGTCTTGAATAAAATATGTGGAGAATCCTCTGCTGCAGCCCTGTACTAGTTGTATCTGATGAGAAAATTGCCAAGGCTTGCTCAAGCTTCAATTGAATAGGACTTTATGGATGCAGCATTGAATAGCTTCCAGAATATAAATCAACTCAATGGGTTTGTAAAGTGTATGTGTCGCACATAGATAGCAGCTTCTCTCAGTAGCCTTGTACAAAACAAGTAGAACTAGTGCTTCAATAATATAAGGCTGCTTCTGTGGAGAATTGATTCTCCATTGTAGATAGAAATAAAATATATGAATATGGTAGAATAATCCGAAGTCTGCTTCAATAAGATGTAGAGCAGCTCGTGTATAATAAATTTCCGCCTTGAATTTTCAACTCTCGTGAATATATGAAATCCAGAGAATGAGCATATATGTGGAGCCCCCTGCTTTTCTGTATACAGTGATAACTGAATGCAGGAAAGTAAATCTGTAAAATGCGCATTCTAAATAAATAAATACCAGAGATGCATCCTGAGTATGTTCCTTGATAGGAAATACAATTAGCTATATAAATTTTACTTTGCACTAGGCAGTTATGTTTCAAGCTAATTAGCTGTCAACTGTAAATACATGTAGAACTAACTCATTGACGCTTAACTTTGCTTATAGCAAGGTATGTTTGAGATTAGCCACAGAATTGGGGGTTGTCGACGACTGTTTTCCTTGATAGGAAGTCTGATTAGCTGTATAACATTTTACTTTGCACTTGGCAAGTTATGTTTCAACTAAATATATAGCGTGTTGATCTTGCAACGTGGTCTGAAGTTGGCACTTATAACTCGATGGCTAAGCTCTTACTTCAGACACTCGGGAGACTTACGAAACTTATGAACCATCGGCAGCTATCGTGTAGCACCGTATGACATAAGACTTGCAGTCTGTTGGGTAGTTGATCGTGCCGGCCTAGGAAGAGCCACTTATTAACCTCATAGGCTAAGGGTCCCTCGCTAGAACGTCATGGGGTCAATTAACTTATGAACCACAGTGTGACTAACCTTATGACAAATTTTGCCTGAAGAGGCTGTTCGTACCGATGCCTTATAACCCTCATGTGGCTAAGACATCAGCCAAACTAGTAGACCGACCTGGGTCAGCCTTTTCCATGTGAATGGAAGTTGATATGACTGAAAAGTCAATAATCCGTAGAAAAATAATCCATGCCGATCACGTCTTCAGAGGGATCTTCAGATGGATCAATCCTTGGTTTCGCAGGATCTGAAGAAAAGTGATCCGTGTTCTTCGCTGGAAATTTCTGGAATCAAGCAACGACGTCTAAGTTCAAACTCAACCGATATTTCAGCTAAGGCCTCCGGTTTTTCTTCCAATTCAAACTTTACGTGCATGCGCTGTCTTGCAGTGGGCCATACCAAATCGGATTGTACGAGTTCAATTCGATGCCGTGCCTGTTACAACCTATGGTCATGTGGCACGTTGGTGCCTCACTCGTGTACGCCCGCAACTCATGTGGGCCCCTAAGGAAGATATTGGAGACAAAGCTAAGTCTGATGCTGATAAACATTGTGACTCGGGTAAGGCCAAGGCCGTATCAACCCCCTGACCCTCCCGATTTTCAGCAAAACTCTGCTTCTACAACACCACCGCCGCCGCCGCCCTCCTCCCCTGCTCCACGGCAACAACAAGATTCAATGGCAAACTCTCCGGTGAACCCCATGCTTTTTGCACCAGTAGGTGCAGTGATTGAAGGTGGTTGGATGCATCCGGCGCGAGGTCGTCTGGCACTTGGTGGAGAGCCGCCTCGGCTACATGAAGAATATGTATTGTAACCCTTACCCCGCAGCCTGAGCAACACCAGTTACATGAGGCCCTAGAAGATGTCATGCTTTTCTTGAGGATGAATATAATGTTACAGTACGATCGTATTCTTTGTCACCTCTTGGTCTGGGACTTTTACAATTTGCATCTCCTACTCAGAGACAGACCTTGATTGATTTAAGCCCTATTCAATTTGGCCCTCATCATGAGATCAGAGTAGTCAAGCATGATCGTGGGATAAATCTAAGAGCTTGCAATTATTCTAGAGAATGCACTGTTATGTTTCTTGCTTTCCCTTGGATTATCAGTCAATGGATATGATCAAGGCTGCTATAGCTCCTTTTGGTCGGCTTTTATATTGGGATAGCACTGACAACAACAAGTCGAGAGTTCTTGTTAGAGTGCTTGTGCTAGCTCCAAACAGAATTCCTAGAAGTCTGGTGGTTTCACAGGATCAATGCTAGGTGGTAATAGCCGTTCTTGGTCAGTTCCTGTTTATGTGCTTGATGGCGAATTCCCGATGCCTTTCCAGTAGAAGAAGACCCAGTGCCAGACAATGGAAATCCACATCCTCTGCCGCATTATTGGCAACAACAGTTCAATGGAGAAGTTCATATACATGGCAGTGATAACTGGGTGAACTGGTGAGGAGCCAGCTGATGTCAATGATAATCCTATAGAAGACCTACAAGAAGAGCAACATGTTGCAATCAACCAAGTACCACAACACCCTGCAGAGAAACAGGATGTCATATCACTGAGAGGTTCAGGTTCTTCTGCAGTGTTCTTTAGAGCGCAGGGTCCAGATATCCCACTTCATATGGTTTCTGCATCTGGCTCCTCTTCGGGCACAACTAACACATCAGTCATAAGTGATGCAGCCTCACATGCACCTGATATCAACATGATAGAAGAGGAAGCTCAGCAATTCATTGGCCCTGTTTTACCACTTGACATGCTGATAAGTCGACTTACAGACAGAACCTGTCATGTTGCGCCAGCTCTGATGGCCAAAATATCCAGAAGCCTCTGATAATGCCAATCCTACAGAAGAGAACATGGGAACTGCTTTTAAACCCATTACCATTGCTTCTGAATTTCTGCCAAGACAGATCTCCCTTGGTGAAACAGTTGGTAAGAACATTGTTAAGAAACTAAACTTTGATAGTGCAGAATCGTCTCAGCTTGCCATTATACCATACAAGCCTGTCTTACATGCTGTACTTCTTGAGCTATGGGCAAAGAATATGCAGCAACCTGCCTCTGACACTGTGGTGCCAGAGGACACTGACATGGGTGTTGCAATGCATGAGAATACTGATGATATTGTGATGGGCAATGATAGTGAAAATGCGGATGCAACACAGGATACTCTCTTTCCCTTGAAGACAACTACAGTTGCTACTGATCAGCCTCGGGTAATAGAAACTCATGAAGCAGCTGCTAGCAACATGCAAGTGGGGAATTCAGTTTTTCCACCGCCTAGACCTCGGAGAACTTCAAGCAAGGGTATCCTGATGGATGCTTCAGCAATCAACCCTGCAGCCTCATCTGCTCAGAAGCTTGTTAGACGCAGCCCGAGATTGACAAGAAGATGAGTGGTTATTTCAATCATGTAAAGCTGGAAGACACTCCAAGAAAGAAAGGAAGAAATCTGTCAAAGTCCAGGACCAGGCCAGCTTAATCTCAACACTAGATGCTGTGGGTGAATGTAATAAATGAAAACCCCAGAGGCAGAAATACCATGCAGGTTATGCAAGATCTGGAGAGAACTATTGCCAGTTAGCACCTGAGAGCTCACTGAAGAAAGACTCCTAAAGCCTAAGGTTTCAATGGGGATCAAGCCACTAAAGAATAACATGAACAGGGCTGTCATAGTCCTTATCTTTATTATGCTGTCTACATGTGTTTGGCTGAGCCTGGTGCTACCAGTAATTGTTTTTCATTCTGTGATGTGAAGCCTGGTCTTTTCAGAGCTGGGTCTTGGTTTTGTGATGTGAAGCCTGGTATGTCCAGCATGATAAATCTTAAATGCCTCCAAATTTTTGTTGAAATTTCAGTTTCGGTGAAACATAACAGATCTTGCTATGCAATCTGTCTTATCTTTAATCATCATTGGTTTATTAATGGATACATCACATAGAAATTGGAATGTACTATGCTGGAATATTAGGGGCATTAATGATGACTCTAAATGGAATTCAATCAGGGAGAAAATAGAGGAAAGTAACAGCTCTATAGTTTGCTTACAAGAAACCAAGAGGGATTCTTTTGATATAGGATATATCCATCGATTTGCACCAAGGAGATTTGATAAATTTGATTACTGTCCTTCTGTTGGTGCATCTGGGGGCATTCTTGTTATCTGGAATAGTGCTATCTTTACAGGTTTAACATCTGAAAAGCAAAGTTTCTCAATAAGTATCAATTTCACATCAAGGCATAACATGGATACCTGGAAGCTTATTACAGTTTATGGACCCAGTCATGGGCCTGAGAGAGGACTTTTTGTTAACTGGTTGTTAAATTTGGATGCTGATGCTGAAGAAAATTACCTTCTTCTAGGTGATTTTAATTTTTATAGGTCCCCTTGATAACAGGAATAGGCCGGGAGGCAACATCAATGATATTGCTACCTTCAATAATATAATCAGTCATCGGGTCTTATAGAATTACCCCTCAAAGCAGATCTTACACTTGGAGTACATGCAAAGATCTCCACTTTTACAGCAAATCGATTGGTTTTTCACAAATGCCTCCTGGACACTCCAATATCCAAATACAATGGTTTTACCCCTGGCAAGAATTATTTCAGACCATGTACCATGTCAAGTGAAGATAGGAACGCACATACCAAAGGCAAATGTTTTTCGATTTGAAAATTTCTGGACTCTACAAGATGGTTTTGCTGATGTAGTTCACCAATGTTGGAGTGTTGAACAGCGCAAAAGCAATAGTGCTACTATGTTAACAGCGAAATTCAAGCATCTCAGGAAAGGATTAAAGGAGTGGAGTAAACAATTTTCTCAGCTGAACAAAGTCATATCCAACTGCAACATCATTGTGGCGGCTTTAGACAAAATTGAAGAAATCAGAGAGTTGTATCTGCAGGAGTGGAATTTCAGGGAAATAATCAAGGTGCATATGTTAAAGATGTTACATTATAGACAGATATACTGGAAGAAGAGATTCACAATGAGATTTGTAAAATTGGGTGATGAAAATACGGAATTTTTTCATGCTATGGCTACAGAGTCATATAGAAGGAATGCTATACCTCAAATACAAGCAGCTGATGGCAGGATGGTCACTGACCATGGAGAAAAGGCTGCCTTGTTTTGGAATGCTTTCAAAAATAGAATGGGGGTATCACAGGAGACCATCATGCATTTCAACTTACAGGATATATTAGAAGAACATACAAATTTAGAAGAATTATGTGCACCGTTTACAAGGGAGGAAATTGATGAAGTTGTCAAACACTTGCCAATAGACAAATCGCCTGGGCCTGATGGATTCAATGGAAAGTTTATGAAATGTTGCTGGCAGGAAATTAAAGAAGACTTTTATAAACTATGTGAAGAATTTTTTAATCATGAAGTCAGTCTAGAGAGCATCAATTCATCATACATCACTCTAGTGCCTAAGAAGGACAGCCCAGAGACAGTTAATGACTTCAGGCCAATTTCTCTCTTAAACTCTTCATTGAAGTTGCTCACAAAACTGTTAGCCAACAGGCTTCCAGCAGTAATTAGGAGGTTGATACACAAGAACCAATATGGGTTCATAAAGTCCAGAACAATCCAGGACTGTTTGGCATGGTCATTCGAATATCTGCACCAATGTCATCACTCAAAAAGGAAAATTATACTTTTGAAATTGGACTTTGAGAAAGCTTTTGATACAGTTGAGCACAAGGCAATTATTCAGATTTTGCAAGCAAAAGGCTTCCCTGAGAAATGGAACAAATGGATTTTAGAAATTCTCTCAAGTGTCATCATCTATCCTTCTCAATGGTGTGCCTGGGAAAAAGTTTCAATGTAAAAGGGAGTAAGACAAGGGACCCTCTTCTCTCCCTTACTATTTGTGCTAGCTGCAGATTTCTTGCAAAGCATCATTAATAAAGCTTACAGGCAAGGTCTTTTGGGTACACCAATACCGCAAAATTCTGACATTGATTTTCCTATAATACAATATGCGGATGACACACTTCTGGTTATGCAAGCAAGTGCTAGGCAGTTACTTTTCTTGAAGAGTATACTAAATATGTTTGCTGAAGCTACAGGGTTGAAAGTTAACTATGGAAAGTCTTGTATGATACCGATTAATGTAGCAGGGGACAGAATACAACAACTAGCTGGAACTTTTGGTTGTCAGGTTGGGTCTCTCCCATTCACATATCTAGGCTTGCCATTAGGAACAACAAAACCTCGGGTGAAGCACTATGAACCAGTGATGAGCAGAATTGATAAGAGGCTGACAGCAAGTTCAAGGTTTCTACACTATGCTGGAAGATGCAATTAATAAAATCAGTAATTACGTCAATCCCAATGTATGTGATGTGTACACTGAAGGTTCCAGAGGAGGTATTTGAGTACATAATCAGAGCGATAAAAGATTGTTTATGGAGGGGATATGATAAGGAAAAGAAAAGTGCTAACTTGATTGCATGGGACCAAGTACAGATGCCAAAAGATAAAGGGGGCTGTGGAGTGCTGAATCTCAGATTACAAAACAAGGCACTTCTTCTTAAGCATCTGGATAAATTCTATAATAAGTGTGATATACCTTGGGTAAATTTGATTTGGTCAACATACTATGCTACTGAAGTTCCTCACCATACAAGAGAAGTTGGGTCATTCTGGTGGAAAGATATTTTCAGGTTGACTACTGAATTTAGAGGTTGCTACTTGTGCTGTTGGCAAGGGAGATACAATCACTCTATGGAATGACATGATATATGGTACAATTTTTTCTGAAAAGTATCCACGGTTATACTCTTTCTCAAATGATAAATATGGGACCTTCCAAAATGCTTTACTTGCTGAAAACTTCGAGGACCTTTTTTCATCTACCTCTATCACAGTTGGCATATGAGGAGCTTATAGACTGCAGCAGGATATTGCCAATATGAATTTTGACCCGGAAAGTGCAGATCAATGGATATATATTTGGGGTACATCCATCTATTCTTCCAGTAGATTTTATAAGCATCAGTTTGCTGGAGTCATTTGTTCACCTCCGTTGCGGTGGAACTGGAAGAGTAAATGTATGCCCAAGCTCAAATTCTTTAACTGGCTTCTACTCAAGGATAGAGTGAATACAAGAACATGCTTAGAAGGAGAAATCATTTTCTTGAATCTGGTACAATTGTGTACTATGCAATAGAAATCAAGAAGAAACATTGTACATCTGTTCTTTGAATGTCCTTTTAGTGTCAACTGCTGGTACTGTATTGGAGTCATCTGGATGAAGAGCTGCAGTTACATGACAAAATTAAGAAAGCTAAGCAGGAATTTCAATATCAATTCTTCATGGAACTCTTTCAATGGTCACCTGGAATATATGGAAACAGAGAAACGGCAAAATCTTTGAAAACCTGCAACCTAGTGTGGCAGGATGGAAGAGAGCTTTTAAGATGAAGTTATACTTCACCTGTACAGAATCAATGAGACTCACCATCAAGCTATTCGGTTATGGCTAGATCTTATCTAGTCTTGTATGTATTTCTTTTGTAACATCCCTGTTGTATCTCCTTAGGTTAGTTGGTAAGTTAGATTTCAGTTTAGTAGATTAGCTTCCCCCCTTCCTTTTTCTCTTCTTGCTTCTTGTACAAACACTCTGATTAATCAAAAATGGCATGCACTGTGGGGAACTCCCTACAGTTTTTCGTCAAAAAATAATCCATGCCGATGAACCAAGTAATCTGGTCAATAATATTTGAAGATCCAATAGAATGCCCGAATAAATATATGATGGCCAGTGAGATGGCTGATAATGATACCCAAGCAGTCAGAGATGACTGAATATGAATGTAATATTCCAGAGATAAATATCTCAATTATCAATAAGATTCCGGATGAATATTCCGAAGACCAATAAAATTCTGGATGAATATCCTGATGATCCCGAATGAATATCCCAATTATCACTGAAATTCCGGTTGAAGACTCCAATAATAAATTCCAGAGATGAATACCCCAGTAAGCAATAAGATTCCGGGTGAATGTCCCAATGTTCAATAGATTTCGGATGATGATTCCGATGATAAATAAATTGTAGAGATGAATATCCAGAATATCAATTAAGTGTCCAGAGACAAATATCTTGCTTAAATAATCAGCTAGAAAATATGGATAGAGAAATCTCTATTTACTGATAATGAGCACGAAAATATAATTCTGTAAAGAAAAGTTCCTGCTATGTAGCGTGCTTGATCATGTAGCTAACGTGTGCATAATTAAATAAGCACTTAAAATAGCATGTGCAGAAAGATGTTAACATGTGACCCTCTGGGCGCTCTACTTATGATTGCTATGATGTGCATGTAAAGAAAAGAGCAGACGTGATATAGAATAAAATAATAAAAGAGAGCGATTTATTTGGCTTATCTGTGAGCCAAGTTGCTCGAAGAGTTGTTCTGGATGCCTTGATGGTCGATTTGGTATCTTCGGGATTATTGAGTAGCCCCCGAGCGTAATTTCTGGAATTGACGATCCGGTACCCGACAATACAGCACGGCGTCTGGCTTTGAGACACCCTATGACGTCAGCTGGGTCGTCATCTCTCCATCGCTCTAGTCAGGACCGCGTGAAACTCCCGATGTGGTCATCTGGTACTCGGTGAATTTCACGTCAACAATCTCGAAGATGTCATGTACATGCATAAACAGCCATTAATACGAGCCATCGATAGCATATCGTTAAGGAATTTGAAAAAGAAAATTGCGTCTGAGCTAATCCAACACTCATGGCCAAATAATGAATCGGCATGCTGGAAAATTATATAAAAAAGAATAATGAAGAGGAAGTAATCTTCCCTGTAAATTCATATACTGTAGTTTTCTCATCGGGAAGACCCATTGTGCATGACCGACGAAGACTCAGGCTTGCCGAACTCTCCCACAATGGCTTGAACTCCTGATGACTCTCGCTGGTTTGAACTCCCGATGACGCACC